>SJYA01001601.1:455700-568835 GCA_006410615.1 Neotragus moschatus
CTCTGATGCTGGGAGGGACTGGGGGCAGGAGGAGAAGGGGACGACAGAGGGTGAGATGGGTGGATGGCATCACTGACTCGATGGACGTGAGTCTGAGTGAACTCTGGGAGTTGGTGATGGACAGGGAGGCCTGGCATGCTGTGATTCATGTGGTCGCAAAGAGTTGGACACAACTGACCGGCTGAACTGAACTGAACTGAGAGTGAAGTCCATGTTTCAGTGCAACATGAAATAACTCAGCTTTAACTCACTACCCTGAAATGTGCATTTTCCTCCAGTGAACACTCATCATCTTTTAAGATCTAGCTCAAAGGTTACTTCCTATGTGGGCCCTCCACTGGCCCCCTGCCCAAGGAGAAAATATGCACTCCTTTATTTCTATACTCACTGTACTTATTAATTTCTATTGAAGCACATGATATACTTTATATTTTTCCATTCTTAGATCCACAGAAGGATCATTTGATATTGATTGGATGAATGAATATTCAGTTCAGTTCAGTCGCTACCTACCCCTACCGGGCTCCTCTATCCATGGGATTTTCCAGGCAAGAATACTGGAGTGGGTTACCATTTTCTTCTCCAGGAGATCTTCATTACCCAGGATTTGAACCTGGGTCTCTCACATTATAGGTAGACACTTTATCATCTGAGCCACCAGGGATGTCTCTGAGGAGTTAGTGAAGTCGTTCAGTCGCGCCCGACTCTTCGTGACCCCATGGATAGTAGCCTGCACCAAGCTTCTCTGTCCGTGGGATTTTCAAGGCAAGAGTACTGGAGTGGGTTTCCATTTCCTTCTCCAGAGAATCTTCCCAACCCAGGGATCGGATCGAACCCAGGTCTCTCACATTGTAGACAGACACTTTACCATCTCAGCCAATTTTCCAGGACCAACTGGATTACTGCTCCCTGCTACTCTACTCTCTAGATTCCATCCCTCCTTTGATCACAATTCTAGCAGAAGTAACTGCCCCACCCTAGTAGGATTCCTCATTTCTAGTTCTGTCCAGGCAGGGTGTCCTGTCCTCCATGCTCTTTGGGCACAAGCTGCTTGCACTTCAACAAAGCATGGGTAAAAGTGTTTTTTGTTTTTTGTTTTTTGTTTTAACTTTTTGTGTTGGAGTATAACAGATTAACAATATTATGGTAGTTTCAAGTAGACAGCAAAAGGGCTCAACCCTACATATACATGTATCTATACTCCCCCAAACTTCCCTCCAATCCAGACTGCCACATAACACTGAGTAGCCTGTGCTATACAATAGGAAGCACAAAAGTATACTGTAGTGGTGATGTTATTATTGTTCAGTCTCTAAGTCACATCTGACTCTTTGCAACCCCGTGAACTGCAGCACACCAGGCTTCCCTGTCCTTCACTGTTTCCCAGAGTTTGCTCAGATCCACGTCCATTGAGTTAGTGATGCTGTGTAACCATCTCATCTTCTACCGCCCCCTTCTCCTTTTGCCTTCAATCTTTCACAGCATTGGGGTCTTTTCCAATGAGTCAGCTCTTCACATCAGGTGGCCAAAGTATTAGAACTTCAGCTTCAGCATCAGTCCTTACAATGGATATTCAAGGTTGATTTCCTTTAGGATTGACTGGTTTGATCTCCTTGTAGTCCAAGGGACTCTCAAAAGTCTTCTCCATTATCGCAATTCAAAAGCATCATTTCCTCAGCTCTTAGCCTTCTTTATGGTCCAACTCTCACGTGCATACATGACTATTGGAAAAACCATAGCTTTGACTATATGGACCTTTGTCAGCAAAGTGATGTCTCTAGTTTTTAATATGCTGTCTTGGTTTGTCATAGCTTTTCTTCCAAGGAGCAAGCATCTTTTAATTTCATGGATGCAATCACCATCCATAGTGATTTTGCAGCCCCCCAAAATAAAACTCTGTTACTATTTCCACTTTCCCCCTTTTTATTTGCCCTGAAGTGATGGGACCAGATGCCATGATTTTTGTTTTTTGAATGTGGAGTTTTAAGCCAGATTTTTCACTCTTCTTTTTCACCCTCATCAAGAGGTTCTTTAGTTCCTCTTCACTCTCTGCCATTAGAATTATAGCATAGAGTTGCCTGTGCAACTATAATAGGAAATACAGAACTGTACTGTAGTGGTGTAGACCACTACAGAAGTGATAGAATTGAAAACACTCTACTGAATCTTTCAATTAGAAAAACAGGAAGTTTCAAATACTTCATAGCTCACAAGATCTGCAGGATCTATTTTTGAATGCTGTTGGTATTTAAAAAGCTGGGAGGTAAACATACCCAGATGGCTTTGAGTCCCATTCAAAGGTCTGCACAGCAGGTTTGGGGATCCAGGTTCTCCCTTCAGGAGTAATATCAGACAGATATAAGATATCTGCGGGCTTTGCTCATAGCTCAGCTGGTAAAGAATCTGCCTGCAATGCAGGAGAACCTGGTTCGATCCCTGGGTCAAGAAGATCTGCTGGGGAAGGGATAGGCTACCCATTCCAGTATTCTTGGCCTCCCCTTGTAGCTCAGCTGGTAAAGAATCTGCCTGCAATGTGGAAGACCTGAGTTCTACCCCTGGGTTGAGAAGATGCCCTAGAGAAGGGAAAGGCTACCCACTCCAGTATTCTGGCCTGGAGAATTCCATGGACTGTATAGTCCATGGGGTCGCAAGGAGTCGGACGTACTGAGCAATCTTCACTTTCACTTTTCATAAGATACCTGTTCTTTCTTTACACTTCCCAGTCCTGAAGGATGACTGACTCTGGGTAGCTTCTGTGCCTTCTAACAATCCCATGTGGCACTCAGCGGATGATGCTATCTTCTCATATTATTTCTTTATTTGACATACACTTGCCGACTCCAACTCAATCAGACTTTAAACACTTGAATGTTATTCTTCTCCTCTTCCTGAGGACCTAGGACACTCTGACTTCTGCACAACAAAGGGCTATTGATAAAGTACATTTATTTTATTTTGCAAGTGTTTACTGAGATGCTGAGCTGCATACTTTGAGGAGAAGTCTAAGCAAGGTAGAGTTTTCAGACTCTTTTAAGAAATTTAGCTCAGTTGAGAAAACTAAGTCCAGGGGAGGAATTGTACAAGGTGATAGATGTAAAAGGAGGGAGTCCAGGGTAATTCTTAAGATTAAAACTTCTCTTTCCAGATAACAGGGTACTATGTAATACATCGTCAGGTTGATGCTGACGGCAGTAACAGCTCATTCTTATTTTCTCTGAATATTAATAATAATTATAAACTATCATGGATTGCACTTTCTTTCGATTATGTCCATCTAGTAGCTGGGAAAGAATTTCTCTGATTGTCCTTAGCTCTAATTTAAAATAAATTATTACATGCCCAAGAAAATATATCCAATCAATGGAGACAGGATGAGAGATCCATGAGTGTAAACCTGAAGCTCCTGTATCTCTGTGTTGTTTTTTGTTTTTTATGACTGGTCTTTCTTCCTCCTTGCAAATTTCCTTTCTCTCCTGGAGACTTCTCTCTGGTTAGGCTAAGTTTCCTCGCTAATAACAATTTCTTATTCAAAGATGTAGTGAGTGGGAAATGATATTTCACAACCTTCAAAGTATGAGCAACACAGGAGTTTCAGTCTGAGAACAGGCAAGAGGGAGGCCTGACACTGAGTGAGCTCTGGAAGGGATGTCAAGAGTGGAGAAAGGGGGACTTCCCTGGTGGTTCAGTGGCTGAGGCTTCGTGCTCCCAGTGCAGGTGGCCTGTGTTCACTCCCTGGTCTGGGAACTAGATCTTACATGCAACAGCTAAGAGTTCACATGCTGTAAATGAGACATCCCACATCTGCTGCTAAAACCTGTCATAGCCAAATAAATATATGAAACAAGTGAACAACTGGAGAGAATCATTTACCAGTCCATTATGAAGGAGATCAGCCTGGGATTTCTTTGGAAGGAATGATGCTAAAGCTGAAGCTCCAGTACTTTGGCCACATCATGCGAACAGTTGACTCATTGGAAAAGACTCTGATGCTGGGAGGGTTGGGGGCAGGAGGAGAAGGGAAAGACAGAGGATGAGATGGCTGGATGGCATCACTGACTCAATGGATGTGAGTCTGAATGAACTCTGGGAGTTGTTGATGGACAGGGAGGCCTGGCGTGCTGCGATTCATGGGGTGGCAAAGAGTCGGACACGACTGAGTGACTGAACTAAACTGAACTGAACAAACAAAAAAAGTAAAGAAAGGAAGAACAGAGCAGAAAGCAACCTAGTCCTAACAAAAAGTATATATGTTTGGAGCTAGTTCTTTCAGTTTTATTGGCTCATAATTTTTTCAAAAACAACTTTACATCACTTTCTCTAAGTTTCTATTGTGTACCTTTTATTCTTAAGTGTTCATTTTCTATGACTGGTTTCTAGATTTTAGTACTTTCATTATATTTTCCAAAGTAAGGTATAATTTTTATAGGCAAACATGTTGATCCCCCTCGGAATCAATTCTTGTTTTGTAAAGGGTCTTGCTTCTATTTTCAGTGCTATTATTATTCCCCTGTCATCTCCTATTGCCTTTTCATATAATAAAATAGATGCATTATGTTCTATACCAGATATATATTTTGTATTAAAAACATATATATAGGATGTTCACATGTTCCAAATAAAAAATTAGGGCACACAGCTCCAAAAAGAGCATTCTCTTTGATTTGCAAATTTTCTCTATGAAGTATCACACAGTGAGGTAAAAATTAAATAATACTTATTTGTACATATAAAGAATTGCCTTCATTGAGAAAGAATAAAATTTTCTGAAAGAAAATACATATTTCAGCAAAAATATAAGCATGTCAGTTATAATAATGTTACATTTTATTTTGTCTTTTCTCAACTATCAAAGTTGATGGCATATTTTTCTGTTCACACTTGCCTAAATTGAGTAACTCTAAAATATTTAATTGTTCTCAAATGTCCATGAATGTCTCTTGGTAATGGTCAGAATAATTAATTTGGAATATCAAGAAATAGCTTGCTGTTTTACTGGCCATGGGCCATTGATAACTTATTTTAACTTGCACAGTGTTAATCAGTAAAAATGATTAAAATTGATGGCCTCTGAATCCTTTGTACTTGACAGTGACAGGTGGAGATTTACCTTTTTTATATTTGAAACAGTAATTGTTCTCAAAATAGAAATTGCACAGTACATTTGGATATCTTATATTTTCAAAAACACATCCCATTTAGATCATTATTCACACTGAAAACTATTCCTATATAAAGCTGAAAGAGTATTGGCCAAAACTTTCGACTGAGCACTTCTCTTCCTTCCTATATTATTTTACATACATTCACCCATGCATTAGTCCCTTTGGAAGAACATTATTGTCTCTGCTAGTTATTAGAACCAAAGAAACAAGACCAAATTTCTGCCCTCACAAGCTTTCACAGGAGACAACAAAACAGAATTAAGCTAATTAAACTATTTCACTCAGAATTAAATTTATATCTCCTAGACCTCATCTGTAGCCTGCTCTTAAAAAAAAAAAAAAAGCTCACTAAAAATTACCAGCAACAAAGTCTTTGACAATATTTTATACAATTTATTGTGCAAATCTTAGAAACACAACCATGCCATCTCATCTAAATGCCTCCCGAGAACAAGTACTGATTCTGATCAGTACTAATGACTCTTAAAAGTAGAAATTCAGGTCTAATACAGAACTTCTTTTGCTAGTTGACTAGAGAAAGTTTAGCCTCACTCTGCTGTAAGAAATCTAGTTACTGAAGAGTGATAAAGTTATGGATAACTGTCAGTCACAAGAAATGTGACTAAACTAAGTCACGTTTGACTAAACTAAATGTCCTGTAAGAAAGCAGGTAATTATATTAAATGGAACTGTCAGTAGCCTCAAATAGGGTCTGTTCCCAAATTTTAATGTTGAGAAACAATTTAAGAGTGACATTAAAATTTTGTACCAACTTTGACAATATGATTTTTATACATCACATGATATTGGAAGCAGAATGGCTGAATTGGACAAATGCATTTTTTAATTTGACCTACTGTAAGTCTGAGTGAACTCCGGGAGTTGGTGATGGACAGGGAGGCCTGGCGTGCTGCGATTCATGGGTCGCAAAGAGTCGGACACGACTGAGCGACTGAACTGAACTGAAGTACTGAATAGAAGTAATAAAAAACACTCTTACTTTAAAAATATATGTATATCATATTAAGAAAGGAAACAGGATACTGAAGCTGGTCTTTTAAAATACATTATAAAGGTATTTCTCAAACTACCTTTTTGACACATTCGTCTATATTGATTAGATGCTGTTAGACTGACATCGCCTGACCTGTCTAAATCCATCAATTGCAAAACTGTTGATGCCTGATTCCCAGGATATTTTAGCAACTTGCCTAAATATGAATATTTTCATAAGTTTTTTTTACTAAAGAGATCAATAATTATGTGCATATTAAGTTTGCACATAGTTAATAACAGCAACATTGTTAATAACAACAACATTAGTAATAACATTGTTGTTGTTAATGGTGCCCTTTAGCCGACCACACATTACACTCTTCTGCTTAGGCTGCCATACATGATAAACATTTCATTAGAAATACTTAAAATGTATGCAAGGGATATCACATCCCCAAGAGTATATGGGAATTATAAGGAACCTATTTGGTGTTAGGGTAAGTACATATTCCCTGTAATTTTCCCTGAATTTTCATTCTGGGTGCCACACACCTACTGCCTTTAAATATGCTTTGCCCACTTAAAAACTGCTTTGTGGGGATGTCATGTCTTAATTATTCCCAAGATAAGGCATAATACACTGCTGTGATGGGCCTTCGGTTAAACTAATAGGCATACAAGTTGTCGCCTGATTTCAGCAGATTTTAAAGCACTAAAGAAACACTGTGCTAAAGAAAAAAAAATCAAAAGCTTGTATCAAGGGAAGAAAAATAAAATTCCAGGAGAGCTTTCTTGCCTTTTAGTTTTTACAAATAGAAAGAGGCAAAAAATGCATTTTACTGAGTGATTGTCAAACTTCTATTGTCTTCTATACCTCATATATTTCAGGTCCAAGAATAGAGAAATATTGGTGCCAAATTTTGCAAAGTAACTAATTTGTGCATAAAAATTATGCAGAGGAAGACAAAGTCAGCTAGTTGCCCTTACAAATCAGGCAGTTGTGCATGTAAAACAGGTAATGGCATATTTTGCACCAGCAATTACCTTTCTTGCACCTGTGAGTGCCTGTTTTGCATATGTAAGTAGGTCCCTGTTTATTGCATTTAAAGCTGCCACCTCAGCTTTTTTAGGTAAACTTTATGCTTTTACTAAATGTCACTCTAAAACAAAAGATGAGGATATGTCTATGTTCAGTTTATGTGTATGTGTGCACGTGTGTGTCTGTGTGTCTGCTTTTTAAATAACTGTAAAATTGATGCTAACTTCATTTGCTTTTAACTACTGTACCTTGCAGGGCCGTGTTCAGTGACATAAAATATTTCATTTTGGTTTTATGACATAAATGTCTAAATGTCCTGCTGCTGAGATGTATCAATCAAATCAAAGGTGCAAATTAAATATTATCCAGGTGCCAGGATGAGAGGGGAAATGACACTTCAGTTCACAGTCAACTGATACAGAATGTCTTCACAGTCAATAACAAGCTGCTGCATGGACCTCTCCCAGAGTCATTACTTCAGGGGTCATAAAGTGGGATGCGGCACTTCTGAGAATTCTGTAGTCCCCTCCCCACCTCCCCACTTATCTTTGTGCATATATGTATAAGTTAAAATGTTATATGCATGGAAAAAGGAAAATATCAAATCACCTTTCATAGAATCATTCATTTATATAGCCTTTATAAACAATTAAAATCCCACAGTGTTTCAAGGAAAGTTTACAATTTTTGATAAACTAAAGCAAACCCTGAAACTATTTTTATAATCCCACTGCATATAGTAGCAAGTCATTCTGAAGCTATCAAACTGAATGCTTGAACACTTCTTACTGGCCTATTATTTATCATTAAATATCCAAAAGGGTGTGCAAGACATGATCAGTCCAGCAAACTACACCACGAGGCACAAATCTAGGAAGCAAAATTTCAAGCAAGAATATATCCAGTAGAATTTCATTACTTGCTAACTTTATGGCAAATAGCACACTTTGTCAGTCTTCATACTAGCCAACTGCATGAGGAAAGTTTATGGCCATGAGTATGGATTTTAGATCTAAGAGTAAGAAGATATGTATCAAAATCATGAAAGAGAAAGTTCTGCCTCTCTTCTGTGGCTCTGAAAGGGCCCCAGATTGTGTGCGTGCTCAGTCGCTTCAGTCGTGTCCAAGTCTTTATGCCCCTATGGACTGTAGCCAGCCAGGCTCCTCTGTCCATTGGATTCTCCAGGCAAGAATACTGGAGTGGGTAGCCATTCCCTTCTCTAGGGGATCTTCCCAACCCAGGGATTGAACTCGTGGTTATGTCTCCTGCAATGGCAGGCGTGTTCTTTATCACTAGCACCACTTGGGAAGCCCAAAGTTGTGAAATGATTACCTAATCATCAGAGGATGTCTCGCCTTTTCATAAGGACACACTTTGCTGTTCATATTTATATTGTCATTTTTTAAGAATGGTGAGGAACAAACATATTATACTGTGATTTAGAAGCTGACTACTTAAAGGCCAGGAGCATAAGATTAAGACCACCAGACAATAGAGGAGAAGGAAGAAGCGGAGCAAACTCTTCTCTCTCTTCAGACTGTCTTTTGGCCAAGAGGGAAGGATTAGGCATAGTTTGCCATAGAGGTTAAAGAAAAAATAATTTTCTACGTGTACAGGGTCATTCCTCCAAGCCAGGAGTTAGCAAGCTCTTCTTTGAAAGGTCGGATAGAAAACATTTGTGGATGTGGTGAGCTGTATGGTAGTGTTGCAACAACTCAACTCTGCCCTTGTAGCAAAAGCAGCCCTAGACAATACAGAAATGAAATGGGGGGGGGGGGCGCGGCGGCTGCAGTCGATAAAATTTTATTTAGCAAAACAGGCAGTGGGCCAAATTTGACTTGCAGGTTGTAGCTGGCTGACACCTGCTCTAAATGAAAAAACAATATTAAAAAACCTATTACAGATTGAACCAGATCAGGGTCTGTACAAGTAATAGGTGATGTTTGCCAATGCCAACATTCATGCCTTCCTTCTTAATGGCATCTATCTTGTGGAGGCTTTTACACCTATATTCATGTGTGGGGTCCCTAACTCCAGAGTTCTTTTCCTTTCCTACTACATTGTATCCCCTTTCCAATAGATTACACTCAGGAAACAATGGTACTGTGTGTGATGTATGTATGTGGAAGGTGGTGGGTATCATATGATAGGCACAGCACTTTAGCTAGACGTATGCAAAGAATATAAAGTAAAGAAACCCATGAAAGTTCTTAGTAGTATTTGTGTTGAAAAGTATTTGAAAAGGATAAACATTAATTAATTAATTCATGCATTCGGTAAAACAACAAAAAAAAGTCACCTCTTCTTTGTTCCTTTTATCAAAGATGAAGGAGGACGAGGAAGAAAAGAAAGATAGGAGAAAGTAACAATGCCTACCATGTACCAGCCTTAGTGTTTTTCATGTACTTATTCTAGAAAATTGATTTCCAGCAAAACTCCTGTGAATTTGGCTCTGTTACTAAAGCCAGTTTATACATGAAAAAACTGAGCTCAGCAAAAGCTCAGTAATTTGTTCAAGGTCACCCAGCTAATCAGTGACAGCAGGAATTCTCCAGAAATGCTAGACCGGTATTTATATGGAAAAGTACTCCTTAATAGCATAACATGAATTCACCAATTCATGTATCAAACTTGAAAAGCAAGACATAAAGTAAAGCAACAATCCCATCATTTCATTTCCCAATAAACTTGGGAAAAAACTTGTACTGACAGTAATTTCTCTTGGATATGCTTTATGTCATGAATTACAAGCATACCTGGAATACAAATACCTCTGTATTCCTACAGAGGAACATCCTTGAACTTCCTACGTTGAGATTTCCCACTGGTCCCTCCATTGGTTGCCTCTTTTCAGATCACCCTGACTATGACCTTTTGCTTAGACTAGAGCCTAAGAATTGTCATCATATTTAGCAGTATAAGGTGTCATACTTAATAGCCTCTCTCCTGGAAAAAAAATAAGTTAGTATATGTGTATATATATGTATTTATACGTATACATATTATATACATAGCATGTGTTTAGGTGGGGCAGGGGGGGCTTCCCCAGCGACTTAAACGGTAAAGAATCTGTCTGCAACGTAGGAGACCCAGGTCCAATCCTTGGGTGGGGAAGATCGCCTGAAGAAGGGAATGGCAATCCACTTCAGTATTCTTGCCTGGAGAATTCCATGGACAGAGGAGCCTGGTGGGCTACAGTCCATAGGGTTGCAAAAAGTTGGACATGGCTGAGCAACTAACACACACATACACGTGTGTGTGTCTATATATATGATATATGTATGTATAACCTACACTAACCGAACATAATTACTCTGTCCTGCCAGTCAATTTAGAGAAGGCAATGGCACCCCACTCCGGTACTCTTGCCTGGAAAGTCCTATGCACGAAGGAGCTTGGTGGGCTGTAGTCCATGGGGTCGCCAAGAGTCAGACACGACTGAGTGACTTCACTTTCACTTTTCACTTTCATGCATTGAGAAGGAAATGGCAACCCACTCCAGTGTTCTTGCCTGGAGAATCCCAGGGATGGGGGAGCCTGGTGGGCTGCCATCTATGAGTTGCACAGAGTCAGACACGACTGAAGCAACTTAGCAGCAGCCAGTCAGTTGTGGTCAACACACCTAAAAGCAGGCTTCCCTAGTGGCTCAGATGGTAAAGAATCTGCCTGCAATGAGAGAGGCCTGGGTTCAATCCCTGGGTTGGGAAGATCCCCAGAGAAGGGAATGGTAACCCACTCCAGTATTCTTGCCTGGAGAATTCCATGGACAGAGGAGCCTGGCGGGCTACAGTCCATGAGGTCACAAACAGTCGAACATGACTGAGCGACTTTCACTTTCCACTTCTGTACCTGTAAAGTATGCTGAGTGCTATAGTCCAAGACTTGCTCATGCTGTTCAGCATACGGGAATAGCTTTCCTTCATCCTAGTCCTCTTCATGGATTCAAATAAATGAGTAGAAATATTAGATGGCTCNAGTCGAACATGACTGAGCGACTTTCACTTTCCACTTCTGTACCTGTAAAGTATGCTGAGTGCTATAGTCCAAGACTTGCTCATGCTGTTCAGCATACGGGAATAGCTTTCCTTCATCCTAGTCCTCTTCATGGATTCAAATAAATGAGTAGAAATATTAGATGGCTCCTTAAGCTTCTGCTCAAAATTTATACCATCATTTCTACTTATATTTCATTGTTTAAAGCTAAAGGCAGAGACAGAGATGCAGAACTTTCTGGAAAAAAGCACTGTAAGCCCCATGGTAGCGGACAGGAATGTCTAATCCTCTCATGTAGAAAGAGAGAATGAACATTTGAGAGGAGTAAAAAAAAAACTTGTCATAAATTTTGGCTAAGAAATGTAGGAGCACATGGAAAATTTGTGAAGTTTTATTGTCGGTGTTACAATCCACACTTCTTGTCACCCAATATCCATTTTCTTCCTCCTTCCTACACACAGAATGTATTTAATTCTCCTATAAGGGAGATATTTCGAAGTCCCCCAAAGTCATTGCATCCAACTCAAAGTCCAGGAATGCCCAGATTCTCCATCTGGTCCACATGTGGTTTTCATTTGGAGACCTAAAAAAAGTAAATTTAAAAAAATCTTCATTATCCAAGCCCTCTCTCTACCACCCCACCCCAAGAAAGCAGGAACAATCAAAAATGGAAGAGTGTTATATTATTCTGTTAGGGCTATCACTGTAAAATGCTATAGCATGCGTGCTCTGTTGCATCTGACTCTTTGCAACACCATGGACTATCGCCCACCAGGCTCCTCTATCCATGAGATTTTCCATGTGAGAATACTGTAATGCCTTGCCATTTCCTTCTCCAGGGGATCTTCCCAACCCAGGAATTGAACATACATCCCTTTCATTGGCAGGCAGATTTTTTACCACTAAGCCAACTGGCTGGGTGGTTACAACAGTAGAAATTAATTTTCTCACAGTTCTGGAGGTAGAAGTCTAAGACTGAGGTATTGGCAATGTGGTTTTTTCTGAGACCCTTCTCCTTGGCTTGCATTCAGCCACTTTCTTGCTGTTTCATGTGGCTTTTGTATTGTGTATCCACATCCATGGTGTCTGTGTGTCCAAATCTTCTCTTTTAATGACACCAGTCAGGTTGGATTAGTGCCCACTCTAATGGCTTGATTCTAAATTAATCACCTCTTTAAAGGCCCACATTCTAAAGCACTAGGAATGGGACTTCACTGGCTGTCTAATGTTCTGAAGCTGCCTTCCAGTGCAGAGGATGTGGGTTCCTAGTCCATGGAACTGAAATCCCACGTGTCGTGGGGTAACTAAGCTCATGCTCGAAGCTCACATGCTGCAATGAAGACCCGGTACAGCCAAAATAAATAAAGTATTGGGAGCTAGTGTTTTGACACATGAACTTTGTGGCAGACACAATTCACTCGTAACAAATGAGAAGTACTCAGCAATCATCAGTCTAAACGCCTTTTTATGCTGGGAGTAGGGAGGTTCTTTGATTAGATTCTGATCCTACTCTGGGAGGGAATTCCTTGCCCATTGTTCTCTGTGGCCCCTAAAGCACCTGCAGGAGATTCTTCCTTTTCAATATCTTCCCTGACTACATTTTTGATAGTCATACAGGAAGAGACCTTCCTTGGTTGCCACTCTGCCTTCCAGGCTACTTCTTGCTTCTGTAAAACAGGGACCAAATATTGTTTTACATTTCAAACAGTCAAAGGCTCTTAAAATCTGAGGTCAAGATTTTATTGGTAGTATGGTTCTCTTAAAAATTTAGCAGGCCTGTAATCTTTTATTCCAGTAATACACAATTGCCAGTTTTCATGCTCCAACCTATTTTTAAGGTACTGTTTTCAGATTACACTATTTCCTAACTTTGTAATTTCTATAGCCTTTTCTTTCTCTTTCACCCATGTCTCTATGCCTCTTTCTGTGGTAAACAGGATTCTAAGCCAGGATCCAAGATTATCACCCCTGGAAGATAGGTCCTGGATTATATGCTCCCCTTGAGATCTGAACGTGATGGAGATCAGTGCTGAGATTAAGTTGTATTTTGTGGTAAAGCTGAAGACATTTTAATAGATGCAGTTCTGATCCCTAATAAATTGACTTTGAGTTCACTGAAAGGGAGGTTAACCTGGGTGGGCCTGACCTAATCAGTTGAGCCTCTGGATGGACTTTAACTCCATCCAAAGTAAATGAAACCATGACGTTCTCCTCTCATGGCCTAAGACCAACATGAGTGCACAAACAGGGCACTCTACTGCTGCATTAATAAAACCCTTGGGTGTGCACAGCCAAGTCATGTCTTCCCATTTCAAAACATATATAAATATTGAATTACTATGATGTCCACCTGAAATTAATATGATATTGAATGTCAATTATATCTCAATAAATATCTAACTTGATATAAAGTCCACATGTCAGACACTTGAAGCCTCAGAGACTCTTGCTGGCCCTTAAGAAACATATTGCCATGAATTGCACAACGCAAAGAAATTAATTCTACCGATACCATGTACCCCAATTCATCCCCAGAGGATACCTTGATTGAAACTTTGTGAGACATTGAACAGAGGATCCAGCTAAATTATGCCCAGAGTCCTGTGCCATGGAAACAGATAGGTATTTGGGGATTTTAACAGCATTATTGAGATATAATTTATATATTATAAGTTATGAGCATACTTTTTAGCCAATATGTTTGTGGTAATTTGTTGCAGAACAATGGAAAACATTATCATTATCTTTCCCCAAAAAGACAGCTATTTTAAGGCTTTCATAATGGAATGGGAAGGCTCAAAGTTATTTTGCTTTTTGACCCTAGCCATTTAATCTAGCTGGTAGTGTTTATTGGACATTTAATCTTCAAAAACTTTATATTAATACTGTTTTTTTACTGCTTAGGCTCTAGAAGTGATAGGGTNATGGCAAAACCAATACAGTATTGTAAAGTAAAATAAAGTAAAAATAAAAATTAAAAAAATAAATAAAAATAAAAGACACTTGCTCCTTGGAAGAAAAGTAATGACCAACCTAGATAGCATATTAAAAAGCAGAGACGTTACTTTGCCAACAAAGGTCCATCTAGTCATAGCTATGTTTTTTTCCAGAAGTCATGTATGGATGTAAGAGCTGGACCATAAAGAAGGCTGAGTGCTAAAGAATTGATGCTTTTGAACTGTGGTGTTGGAGAAGACTCCTGAGAGTCCCTTTGACAGTATGGAGATCCAACCAGTCCCTCCTAAAGGAAATCAGTCCTGGGTGTTCATTGGAAGGACTGATGCTGAAGCTGAAATTCCAATACTTTGGCCACCTGATGCGAAGAGCTGACTCATTTGAAAAGACCCTGATGCTGGGAAAGATTGAGGGCAGGAAGAGAAGGGGATGACAGAGGATGAGATGGTTGGATGGTATCACCGACACAATGGACATGTGTTTGGGTAAACTCCAGGAGTTGATGATGGACAAGGAGGCCTGGCATGCTGCAATTCATGGGGTTGCAAAGAGTCGGACTTGACTGAGCGACTGAACTGAAAGATGTCTATGTCAAAACTCCTGGAGCCTATTAATGTGTTAGTTTCCATGACAAATGACTTTGCATATGTAATTGAGGTTAGGAACCTTAAAATAAGGTGAGTAGCCTTTATTACCCAGGTGGACCAAATCAGTCACGTAAGATGAGAGCTCCTGCAACTTTCTCCACTAAAGCGGGAAGAGGCAAGTAAGATGGAACAGAAGAGGACATCAGGAAGATTCCCACTGTGAGAAGGATTTGACCTACCTTTGCTGGAGGAGGGCCAGGTACTCATAGAAAAGCATGAGAAGGAATACAGAAAACATGGAGAAGCAAAGGCTAGCCCTTTGCTGGCATTCAGCAGGAAGGTCCCCAGCTCTACAGTTAAAAAGAAATGAATTCTACCAATGACCAGATTTACCCAAGAGCCTCCTGATAAGAGCCCAGCCATCCAACACCTTGATTTTAATCTCATCAAACTCAGAGCAGAGAAGTAAGTATAATCAGGTCACAATTTTCTGACCTACAGAATTGTGAGATACTAAATGATTGTTGTTTTAAGTTGCCATACTTGTGGTAATTTATGATAGTGATAGAAAACTAATAAATACAGCATATAAACATGATCCACTGCATATAGGAATCTTTCTAAAATCTCATATACTGTAAAAAAAATTTGAATTTTATATGAAACATGATATAAAAGTGTTTTTCCCTCCAAAACAATGTTTTAAATTTCCATTTATTAAAAAATGTATTTATTGTACACCATATCATAGATGTGGTATCTGTATATCTATAAATATATCTGAGATATGGCATGCAATGAATATATTTTTATATTTTAAAAATATTGTACTTTTGAGTAATCCAAGCACCTCATTACACCAGATGAATCCTGGTTTGAGAGATAAATAATTAAATGATCTTCAAAGTCATTCTCAGTGCTTTTTCTAATGTGATTATATGAAATGTATTAAATTAATACTGAAATTATGTAGAAATTAAAGGATACGTACAACCACAGTATGGCTTACTTATAACAAAGCAGGGCATGGCAAGCGATAATTTCAGGATAATTCAGCCAACAAAGGAATTTACATTATGGCCCACTTGCAAGCAATGTTTAGCCCTACCAAGTATCTTAGCCATGTGGAGGTTATGTTACTCCAGATTGTCTGATCTGAGGATCTGAGCTACCCCCAGACACTAGTATGGTCTCATACCCAATCAAAAGGGAATATTGTTTAATGTAAGATGGAAAATAGCAGTATGTAGCCAAAGCACACATTGTGCTCCTGGACCACCAATTACAGCAAATTTTGCTTTAATGTGATGTTAAATAAAAACCCAGCAAAATGTAAGCTACAGTAACAGCAAAAATATTCTATGTTGGTTGCATCTGTAGCATAATTGTTTATCTGTGTTTTGGAGAAAAAAGTTTAGTATAAAATGAAAAGAAGCAACTTCAGTAAAGCACGTGAATAATGATTTGACATGACAATACAAGTTATCATAATAAATTACTTGGAGCAGTAGTTCTTATTATATTCTAGAACAAATTAAGAGATTCAAAAGGCGCTAAGGCCTGCTGCTCACCTGTTTGCAATGATCCAGGTGAATAGGGTTTGGTATTAACATAGTTATCACTCTATGACCATTTATGATGGATAGCAGATTACCTATGTATCTGCCTGTCAGGGAGGTATGATTTATGCATATCTGAACTCTAAAACATACAATCTTAAAATCCAGATATATTCACAAAAGATTATTAATTAAGATATGCATTCCTACAGATTCTAGGGTTACCCAAACAACTCCCACCAAAATACAGTAATTATAATAAAACTATATTTTACAATTGCATGCGTGTGTGCCTGCTGTCTCTTCAGTCATGTCCCGCTGTTTGTGACCCCATGGACTGTAGCCCACCAAACTCCTCTGCCTCTGGAATTCTCCAGGCAGAAATGCTGGAGTGAGTTGCCCTGCCCTCCTCCAGGGGATCTTCCTGATACAGGGACTGAACCTGTGTCTCCTATATCTCCTGTATTGCAGAAGGATTCTTTACCACTGAGCCACTGGGACAGCTCATATTTTATTATTAAGTAATTGCAAAAGAAAAAGAATAGCTCCTAGAAGCTATGAACAAATGAAGGAAACTATTTTTCTGCTGTTTGCAGAAACTCCAACATTTTATGCAATGAGAATTTTCTGCACTGCACGTAAGATGCACCAAAAGATATCTTCATGTCTTCATGTAATTCTGATTGAAGTGCTCAATAAGTACTACTAATGTGGAAATTTTAGTAACTTTATAGTTTACTGAATGACAGCTAAGAGTATGTTTAAAAAAAGTCTTTGGAATTACATCATGTTATCATTGACCCATAAGAAACAGAAAAAAAGTTATTGCGTCTATTGATTTGGTTTCTACCCCATTAAGAGAACTCTGATTGTTAGTTAATTGGTGTTTCATGGGCCAAATGTTGAGAGTCAGAATTCATATTCAGGAAAACATCAAACAATTACAATTATGGTAGTTCTGATTAAAAAAAAACCCAAAGAATTCTAAACTATATTCTAAAATTAAAGATCAATACTTTCATCCAACCAAATATATGAACAGTCTGGATTCTGTAGAAACTTCTGTAAGATTGCCACAGTAAACAGCAATGGCACGATCCACCTGTGTATGACGGAGCTGGGANATTATGGTAGTTCTGATAAAAAAAAACCCAAAGAATTCTAAACTATATTCTAAAATTAAAGATCAATACTTTCATCCAACCAAATATATGAACAGTCTGGATTCTGTAGAAACTTCTGTAAGATTGCCACAGTAAACAGCAATGGCACGATCCACCTGTGTATGACGGAGCTGGGAATGCCGGAGAAACTCCATCACCTCTAAGTTACTCTAGCCTGGCTATTCTGATCTGTGAAGGGGAGGAAATTTGCAAATTATGTCTAGTCTTCATGAAGAAGCCCTCATATTTGGCAATCAGCATGCCAAAAAGTTTTTTCTTGGTCTTATTTAATCATATTTCTCTGACAAACACTGATACACAAAATGATACAAGGACAAGTTACCATAGTAAAAAGTTTCAGGTTTTTAAAGTAAAATTTTCAGTTATTTAGCATGTATCACTGTCTTTCTAAAACGACTTACTGCATCACTGCCGGGAAACTGGCACTTATTAAATAAACAAGAACAGATGGCCATAACATGTAAAGAACTATCACCCAAGTCAAAGATGTCATGATTTTCTGAGGAACCAGGCAGAAATGGATCAAGAAATCTCAAAAACATAACTCAATGGAATGATTCCCTTCCAAAACACATTAATAGTTATGTGATACGCTGTCAAAGGACACCAAAGTTTTAAAAAATTGTATACATATGTATGTATAATGATAATTTATTATAATATTGATTTTATATCGTATACTCAATAACATAGGTACCCTAGGACATGTCTCATGGGATCATTTCAACCACACAAATTTGTGAATGATGTCCTTCCCTGGTTTTACAAGTTTAATACATGGTAGACCACTGGGAGGAGAAAATACTTCTATTTGTTAATTACTCATTGCCTGGGTTACAGAGCCACTCAGAGAGTATTGAGAACAATTTTGGTATTCTTCTTACGGGTAGATTATTTAGTAACTTTTAGTTCAGCACGGATCCTACCAGAGCAGGCGACAAATATATCTGAAGATACAAATGCATCTATCTCATGAGTTGTGCGCCTGTTCCACTATTCACACTCTTGTTCTGTACAGTCCTATCTGTTGCTGATGTGATACAACTTTTCATTAGCATCGACAATCAAGTCAGGCCCTTCTAAAATATTTCAATAATGTGGGCCCTAAATTATACCATCTCCTGACCTTCTTGTACACTTCTTCTTTCTCTTCAGAGGTTTCTCCACATCGGGCATATTTTTGTGTTCTATTAAGCGGGATCTTTTAACGCTACAGTCTGTTACTTTCCCCAAGGACAGAAGGATGTGAGACCATGACAACTTCATGCAAATTATATTCAAGCTCCTCAGATTTGAGAAAACTTAGGTTCAAAAGTATAGGGGAGGAGTGAGCAGAATATATATATAAATTGATGAAGAGGATGTTCAAGAAACTAAGAGCATCACATGTTTATTTCACCACCTCTAAAGCTAATTTTGATCTGCTTATAAAGAAGAAAAGAGAATTTGCTTTATTTCTTATCTGTATTTGTTGAAATTTGTGCTTATTTTTGTCTTGGTTGTAAATAACAACTTTTCTCCTTATAGGCTCATTTTGAGAGTTTATCACAACATTTCTTCATGATGGATTTACCTCCCTTTGGCTCATTGTCTGTGTCTACATATGGACTGTAACTATTGATAAGACATCTTCTTTTTGAGTCATTAATCCAGGAATGTCCTGGGTTGTTCTAGCAATGAAGAAAAGAAGTTGTTTTGAATCTATCCTAAGAAATATGGCAATTATTATTACATTTGAACAAAATATTAAAACTGCAGTTATGTGTTGAAAAATATTTTCTTACATCTTAAGGAAGTTATTGTAGTTCCTATAGTTCATCTTTCATGTAGAGTCATTTATTTACTTTCACACTCTTTCTGTGATGTAGGAAGGTTAAATGTGATCCTCATTTATAGGTAAAGAAAGTGATATATAAGTGACTTGTTGACAGCCACACTAAGAGAGGAAGACATTTCCACCAAACCAGGATAAGCAGAAGGAGAAAGGAAGATAGAGGAAAAAATGCCTTCTGACTATAAACTCTATTTGTGCATTACAAAAAAAATAGACTAATATTACTGCCATAATCTGAATTGTAAGTAAAAGGATTCTTCAGAGAGACTGAACAGATATTTATTATCATGAGGATGATAGCTTTACATAAGGTAACATGACTTCAGGTCTTTCCATGCAAGATCTTTCCTTTTATATTTTCTCATACCTTCTCCCATCCTACGTTCATGCCATCTCATTACATCAAAACTTGTTTCAGTCTTCAAAACACAATGGTTTCTCAATGAAATTCATCTGTCTGACTTTATTTGTATTCCTGTTATATTCTGTTTACTCCTTACTAATATAACAGCTTCAAGTCATGGACCTCCATTCTCTTGGCCAGACATTATTGAGATTTTCAACACCAGAGTAGAAATAATAATGGTATACATATTTTTACCCAGTTCAGTTCAGTCACTCAGTCATGTCTGACTCTTTGCAACCCCATGAATCACAGCACGCCAGGCCTCCCTGTCCATCACCAACTCACGGAGTTCACTCAGACTCACATCCATCGAGTTGGTGATGCCATCCAGCCATCTCATCCTCGGTCGTCCCCTTCTCCTCCTACCCCCACAATCCCTCCCAGCATCAGAGTCTTTACTCTTCGCATGAGGTGGCCAAAGTACTGGAGCTTCAGCTTTAGCATCATTCCTTCCAAAGAAATCCCAGGGCCGATCTCCTTTAGAATGGACTGGTTGGATCTCCTTGCAGTCCAAGGGACTCTCAAATGTCTTCTCCAATACCACAGTTCAAAAGCACCAATTCTTCAGCACTCAGCCTTCTTTATGGTCCAGCTCTCACATCCATACATGACTTGTGGAAAAAACATAGCTATGACTAGACGGACCTTTGTTGGCAAAGTAATGTCTCTGCTTTTTAATATGCTGTCTAGGTTGGTCATAGCTTTTCTTCCAAGGAGCAAGCATCTTTTAATCTCTTGGCTGCAGGATGGAGAGGTATATGTCACTTAACCTAACCCCTTCAGTTTAAAGATGAAGGAGTTAAATTCTAGACTGGTTAAATGATCTAGTCAAAGCTATTCCATTTTTAACAGAATTTCTTTAATGAATGCATATCACTTTTAAAGATGTAATTGACATATATGTATAAGGTATACACATATGTTTAAGGTGTACCATATGTTGATTTCATACATGTATGTATTACAATATGATTATCACCATAGCTTAAGTTACTATCTTTATTATGTCACATAATGGTGAGATTTCTGATCTAGTCTTTAGAAATTTTGACGTATATGATACAGTGTTATTAACTATAATCAAAATGCTGTACCTTAGATCTCCAGAACTTATTCATCTTCCACCTACAAGTTTATATCCTTTGACCAACATCTCCCCAGTTTCCCTAATCATAGCCCCTGGCAACCACCATTCTATTCTCTGTTTCTGCAAGCTCAGGTTTTTTTGGTTTTTGTTTTACAGTCTGCATATAAGTGATATCATACACTATTTTTGTCTTTCTGTGTCTGACTTTTCTAACTTAACGTAATGCCCTCAAGGTCAGTCTAGCATTCTGAATCTTCAAAATGCCATAATTGTTTTTTCTTGAGCTAAGTTACATTTCTGAGGGAAATTTTCTACAAGTTTATAAAGCAAGCACATTAAAAATACGAGGTCTATCTTTTGTCTTTTAATAGTGCTATTGAGTTCAGAATAGCAGTATGATGCTCATGATTATAGCTTCAGTTTCCTGGTCTGAGTCTCTCCAGGTGCACCTATACATGTTAAAATCATGGACTTGCTGGAACTTGACATGTGATTCTCAGTGTGCAAGGGTGAGTTCTTCATTACTAGTGATGAAGAAAGGACAAGACAATGCCTACTGAAAGTGCCACTAATTTTCTGCGCAAAAGACAACATATTTAGACTGAATCTTACGGAGGAAAGAAACTGTACTGTCTCTGTTTCATACTTACATGCTGCTACTGCTACTGCTGCTAAGTCGCGTCCGACTCCGTGCAACCCCATAGATGGCAGTCCACCAGGCTCCCCGGTCCCTGGCATTCTCCAGGCAAGAACATTGGAGTGGGTTGCCATTTCCTTCTCCAATGTGTGAAAGTGAAAAGTGAAAGTGAAGTCGCTCAGCCCTGTCCGATTCTTAGCGACCCCATGGACTGCAGCCTTCCAGGCTCCTCTGTCCGTGGTATTTTCCAGGCAAGAGTACTGGAGTGGGGGTGCCATTAATTTGGGTTACACGTGCTTTAATTTGCTTCCTCGGGGTCCCGGAGACTGCTCTCCAGGCGGAGGCGCTAGGCTGGGCTCTCCTGCAGAGGGCCCCCAACACCAGCCCTGCAGACCCTCGGGAAGGGCAATGTCCTCTTCCAGGACGCCTGTGCCCTCCACGAGCTCCTCCTAGGTGATCTCAGCGAACAGCCGTGGCCGGAGCAGCTCCACAGTGTCGACCGGCTCCAGCACCTCCTTCTCCAGCAGCCGCCTGCCCACCTTGTCCACCTGCTCAGGGCAGCGCGTGAGCAGGTCCAGGATGTGCGCATGCGCGGAGCCGCTGAGCCGCTGCATCTCCTTGTCTATGAGCCGGGCCGTGGCCTCGCTGAAGGGCTTCTCCACCAGCGCCTCGCCTGGCCGCGGCAGATCGAAGGACACCTGGCCCAGCTTCTCGCTCATCCCGAACTGCACGATCTGGGCATAGGCGCTCTGAGTGACCTTCTTCAGGTCGTCCTGGGCCCCCATGGTGACCCGCCCGAAGAACAGCTGCTCAGCCATGCGGCCACCCAGCATGGTGCACATGCGGCCAAAGAGCTGCTCCCGCGTTTACAGGTACTGCTCCCTGGGCAGGCACTGGGCATAGCCAAGCCCCTTGCCCCCGGGGACAATGGACACCTTGAGCAGGGGGTCTGCGTGTTCCAGGAACCAGCCCGTCACCGCATGGGCAGCCTGGTGGTAGGCCACCGTCATCTTCTCGCTGGGCTGCAAGACATGTGTCTCCTTCTCAAGGCCTCCAATGACCCTCTCGATGGCCTGCTCGAAGTGCTTCTCCCTGACAGAGGGGTTTAGGTGGCGGGCAGTGATCAGGGTAGCTTCGTTGCAAACATTAGAAATATCAGCACCTGTGAAGCCTGGAGTGAGGGCCGCAAGCTTCCTCACCAGGGCATCTTTGCTGAGGCTCTCGTCCAACTTGAGTGGATGCAGGTGGACCCTGAAGATCAACGACCTGCCTTTGATGTCTGGGGGGCCAATGTAAATGTGACGGTCAAAGCGGCCCAGCCGCATCAGGGCTGGGTCAAGGAGGTCAGGGCAGTTGGTGCCGGCCAGCACGACGACGTTCATGGTAGAGTTGAATCCGTCCATCTCTAGGAGCAGCTGGTTCAGGGTGTTCTCGTGCTCACTCTGGCTTCCAAAGTGCCTTGGGCCACGCTTTCAGCCAATTGCACCAATCTCATCAACAAACACGATACAGGGAGCATTTTTTCAGGCCATTGCAAACATGTCACAAACCCAAGCTGGGCCAACACCAACAAACATCTCCAGGAACTCAGACCCATTCACGGTGACGAAGGGCACACCAGCCTCCCCCGCGGTTGCCTTGGCAAGAAGTATCTTGCCGGTACTGGGAGGACCTGTGAGCAGGGCTCTCCTTGGAATTTTGGCCCCAAGGTCCTGGTACTGTTTGGGGTTCTTCAGGAAATTCACAAACTCCATGATCTCCAGCGTGGCTTCTTCGCAACCAGCCACATCTGCAAACTGCATGCCGATGTCAACCTTGATGATCTTGGCTATTGTCTCACCAATGCCGCAGAGGCCCCCTCCTCGCCCACCACGCCCAGCCCCCATCAGACCCCCTCCTCATGGCATAGAAGATGCCTATCATACTTACTTACTTACATAGATTATTATAAATGTTACTTTAACCTGATCCTTCCCCACCCCCCACCCCCCAGCGAAGTATAAAGCATGGAGATAGAAGATTATCAAAAAAGTATTTTAGAACATATCTACCAAGACTGGGTCATGGGGTAAGGAATATAATCTATACAACTTGGAGAAAAACATCTCATTGTCTCGAATGAGATAGAAAATATTAGGAGTAGAAATGGAAAGTCTTGTCTCAACGTTGTCCCTTGCACAGAATATACTTCACTAATGTTATTTGAAGAAATTTATATCTCGGAACCATCTTGTAGTCTTAAATACCTCATAATACAATCTTTGACAAGCTTGTATGAGAATGATGCATATTATAAGAGCTCTGCATATCCAAATAATTTTAGAATATGAAGATATTATAAATGTGAAGTTTCTATGTTGGATCAAAATACCTGAAGACATATGAATTTATCTCTACCAACTCCTGATAGCCATTGAGATGATGACAAAATATAAAAATAGGAATGAATCAGTAATCATACAAGACAACCTGATAGAAAAAATACTATCATCATATTATATGAACTTATGGAAGATACAATGTAGATGAAATCTAATTGATAGTGAAAGTTAATAGTGCTGAAAACCAAGATACACATAGAATAAAAAATTAATTTTCCCACATAATTCAAGACTCCTAACCATAAAGGAATATCACCTCTACCAAAAGAATTTTAAAGGTTACTTGCTGTGAGAAAGAAGCAATCAAATTCTTGGACATTAGAAATATTAGTATCATAATTTATAAACAAAAAACAATAGGGGCTAAATTGTTTGCTAGTTTTACTAAAGAAAGGTTATCTGGAATATCATTACGGATATTCCCAAAATACAAGACAGAAAAATAAATTTATGATAGACTGGTAAGAGAAAGTATTTCTCAAAAATATTTTTTTACAAGCAGAATCATAAAGAAATATACAAGGAAATGATAGCACATTTCTGTGAACTTAGAAAAGACAATTTGTCATTTAGAAAAGAGCCTATTGATTATTCTAGAATCATAAAGATGAAGTCCTTTAAAAATCTGTCAACACTATTGGTAAAGAAAAAAATCACAAATTCAGTAGGAAAAAAGGAAGCTACTTGCAAGGAATGAAAAACACAGACTTTCAGGTGTCTTCTCAGTTACATATGGAAAATAACAACACTGCTCAGAAACTCCTGAGGGGAAAATTGCCAAAACCAAATTTCTGTACTAAAACAAGAAAGAAAAAAAAAAAAAAAAACTACCATTCAAATGTATGGGCAAGATTACATTTTAAGGATTAATAAGCTTTAGATATTTTACTACCTACGCACCCTGTGCAATTCTCAAGAATATTGTCCAGCTAAGTGAAAATTAAACTCTAGGAAGTAGAAATCTAAGATATAAAAACTTGTAATGGACAAAGACACTGTGAAACTATCAGTTGATAATATGGGAGTGAATATCATTATTAAAGATTCATTGGCCAGATTAGGTATAATATTAAGAAAAGCCACTGAGAGAAAATTCAGTCTGATTTCAACACAATTGTCTGATGATGAAAAACATGAGAGGAAAACTTTACAATACAACAGAGGTCCCCAGCCTTTGTGGCATGAGGGGTCGATTTCTTAGAAGACAATTCTTCCATGGACCAGTGGGGGGGGAATGGTTTCAGGATGATTCAAGCACATTAAGTTGATTATGCACTTTATTTCTATTTCTATTATATCAGCTTTACCTCAGATCATCAGGCATTCGATCCTGGAGGTTAGGGACCCCTACAATACAGGCCCTATCTGACTAAAATGAAAGGCTATGAGTGCTGATTTTTGAACCCTTAAATATGGAAAATATAAGTTACAATGTTTGTTAGCATTTTGAATGCAGTCCGTTGTATTAGTTGAGAGAACCTGGGCAATTCGTTGGTAAAAAAGCAGGCTCTAATTTCAGGGGGCATAAATATAATAAGAGTTACCCAGGAACCCAGGCTGGCAAAGACTCTATCTTGAAGCCAGCTTGTCAAGATGAGACAAGGGGTTCACGGCTGCAGATGCAGAAGGCATGGGAAGGGAGAAAAAAAAAAAAGATTGTGAGAAATCACACACTGGCTCCCAAACTGGCTTACAAATACTACAGCCTCTAAGTAACAAATCAAGTCACAGCATGGTGCTCACCTTCACAAGGGCAAGGAGGTATGACCCCTATTTACAGGAAGGAAATGTTAAATGTATTTAACATATTGTATTAATATTCAGGAAAATGTATAGACTTTAGTTTCCTTTTAGGAAAAGTAAAATTGTAATAAAGGAAAAAGACACAATATTAAAGACATTTCGGTAACTTCCTATCCCCAAAGATGTAGGGGAAGCTAGCAATCTTGTTAAAGAAAGCATTATGTTTTTATGACATGTCTCAACTCCAGTTTGTCAGTCAGAAAGAATGACATGAGATTGCCATGGCAGCTCTATATATCTGCATATTCTCATTGTAATTTTTTGAATTTTGGTGTTTGGGGATAATTCTAGTTTAGTCAAAATAAGGGTTTTTAAAAATTATTTATTGGTGTATTACTCTTATTGAGGGAATCAATTAGCAAGTTCATTAACTTTTATATGTAGATATACATTGCTTATTTTGCTAGTCAGTTAGTTTTACTGTGTTCAGAAGACACAGTGTTCTAGGTAATTATCACCATTGCATTCTTTTCTAAATTATAAATTTTACTTGAAATTTCTAAGTTCATCACTCAGGCTCTGTCCAATGAACTGACTAGGCCAGAAATATAAACGCCTATAGGACAAGACAGGTGAGTGATGCAGGTGGTAGGGGCTCTGAAAAGCTGGAGGGCAGGTGCCTTATCTTAGAGGAGAAGGACAACCACTTCATGGCTCCAGCCAACTGCCCTCATGTACAAATTGTCACCGTGGAGGAATTCAAACCTGTACAGCCACATTTTCTAATATTCTAGAAGTGGGAGTAGTTTGAAACCTAGCTGTTCTGGGTCTTTACATAGACATGTTTACTGCCAGGCAATAGCAGTCGTAAGTTCACAATTAGTATAGAGAATGCAGGATAGAAGGGCCACTGCCATAATCCTTTAACTAGTTAATCTGGTCTGACACTTCAGTTCAGTTCAGTTCAATTCAGTTGCTCAGACATGTCCAACTCTTTGCAGCCCCATGAATTGCAGCACGCCAGGCCTCCCTGTCCATCACCAACTCCCAGAGTTCACTCAAACTCACATCCATCAGGTTGGTGATGCCATCCAGCCATCTCATGCTCTATCATCCCCTTCTCCTCTTGCCCCCAATCCCTCCCAGCATCAGGGTCTTTTCCAATGAGTCAACTCTTCGCATGAGGTGGCCAAAGTACTGGAGCTTCAGCTTCAGCATCAGTCCTTCCAAAGAACACCCAGGGCTGATTGCCTTTAGAATGGACTGGTTGGATCTCCTTGCAGTCCAAGGGACTCTCAAGAGTCTTCTCCAACACCACAGTTCAAAAGCATCAAGTCTTCGGCGCTCAGCTTTCTTCACAATCCAACTCTCACATCCATACATGATCACTGGAAAAACCATAGCCTTGACTAGACAGACCTTTGCTGACAAAGTAAGGTCTCTGCTTTTGTATATGCTATCTAAGATGGTCAAAACTTTCTTTCCAAGGAGGAAGCGTCTTTTAATTTCATGGCTGCAGTCACCATCTTCAGTGATTTTGGAGCCCAAAAAATTAAAGTGTGACCCTGTTTCCACTGTTTCCCCATCTATTTGGCATGAAGCGATGGGACCAGATGCCATGATCTTCGTTTTCTGAATGTTGGNGGTCTCTGCTTTTGTATATGCTATCTAAGATGGTCAAAACTTTCTTTCCAAGGAGGAAGCGTCTTTTAATTTCATGGCTGCAGTCACCATCTTCAGTGATTTTGGAGCCCAAAAAATTAAAGTGTGACCCTGTTTCCACTGTTTCCCCATCTATTTGGCATGAAGCGATGGGACCAGATGCCATGATCTTCGTTTTCTGAATGTTGGGCTTTAAGCCAACATTTTCACTCTCCTCTTTCACTTTCATCAAGAGGCTTTTTAGTTCCTCTTCTCTTTCTGACATAAGGGAGGTGTCATCTGCATATCTGAGGTTATTGATATTTCTCCCAGCAATCTTGATTCCATCTTGCGCTTCTTCCAGCCCAGCGTTTCTCATGATGTACTCTGCATATAAGTTAAATAAACAGGGTGACAATATACAGCCTTGACCTACTGCTTTTCCTATTTGGAACCAGTCTGTTGTCCCATGTCCAATGCCAACTGTTGCTTCCTGACCTGCATATAGGTTTCTCAAGAGGCAGATCTGGTGGTCTGGTATTCCAATCTCTTTCAGAATTGTCTACAATTTATTGTGATCCACACAGTCAAAGGCTTTGGCATAGTCAATAAAGCAGAAATAGATGTTTTTCTGGAACTCTCTTGCTTTTTCCATGATCCAGCAGATATTGGTAATTTTATCTCTGATTCCTCTGCCTTTTCTAAAACCAGCTTGAGCTAGGGCTTCTCTAGTGGCTCAGATGGTAAAGTGTCTGTCTGCAATGCAGGAGACCTGGTTCAATCCCTGGGTTGGGAAGATCCCCTGGAGAAGGAAATGACAGCCTACTCCAGTATTCTTGCCTGGAAAATCCCATGNCCCAGACAGCCATTTTGCTTTTTGCATTTCTTTTCCATGAGGATGGTCTTGATCCCTGTCTCCTGCACAATGTCACAAACCTCGATCCATAGTTCATCAGGCACTCTATCTATCAGATCTAGTCCCTGAAATCTATTTGTCACTTCCACTGTATAATCAGAAGGGATTTGATTTAGGTCATACCTGAATGGTCTAGTGGTTTTTCCTGCTTTCTGCAATTTCAGTCTGAATTTGGTAATAAAGAGCTCATGATCTGAGCCACAGTCAGCTCCCAGTCTTGTTTTTGCTGACTATATTCATTCTCCATAGCTTGACAAAGTGCTATTTTGAAAACTCAAATTTCATGAAGTCACTCCTATTTATAACCATGCAAGGGCTTCCTGCTACTGTAGGAGCAAAGACCAACACTTCATGCACTGTGTGGTTTCCATGGCCTACATTCTGCCTTCCACCCCAGCCTCATCTGTGACTTCTCTTCCTGTAGTTCAGTGTGCTCAGACTTGCCGGCTCAGTTCAGCTTACCAAATATTTTTTCCTTTTTGCTTAATATTATTCCTGGAAGCTTCTAATTGCCACCCTATCCCTTATCAGACCCCCAGTTAACAGCCATACCTCCTTCATATCACATACCCAACACCATTTCCTTAGAGAATTCTTCCTGGCTGCAGTCTCATACTGGTGCCCACTGCACGCTCTCACACACCTGTGTACTTTTCCCTTCCTAATCACTTATTACAATCTGACTTCTAATCTCTCCCATTAGTCTGTGCACACTGGAGATAAGAAATTGGTGTCTTGTTCATCATTATCAGTGCAGTGCCTAGCACAGTGCCTAGTAAATCATGAGCCTGTGCTAAATAATTGATGAATGGAAGAGCAATGGAGCTGCAGTGGGAATGCTGTGGGTCTTATTAGCTTTTATAGATGATTTTTCCCCTGTGTCTATAATGAAATAAAGACAGCAGAGAATACTTAGAAGGCAAAAGTTCAAGTGTCATTTGGATACAAGGAGAGAGATCATTTTGGCAAATTTCTTACTTTTGAGGAGCTTTTATTTGTTGTTCTGATCAAAGGTTATAAACAAAGGAAATTTTTCTAGAGAGTTGAATTTGGATTAATGTAGAAATAACCTTAAGACTAAGAGCGTCATGTTTTCACCATTAATAATAAATATATCATTCAACATATAACAATAGATTTTAAAAAGAAATGAACATCTTGCAGCATTAAGGCATTATTTGTTTAGAATTGTATTCATTTATTTTGCACTGAGCCACCTTCCAGGATGCCCTAATGGACCATGAAGCAGTAAACATTTAGACTTGAATAGGCACTCTCCCCTCTGACTCTCTTTCCTTCATCTTTTCCGTGTTGGAGTCTGACACTCTATTCACTTTCTCATTTGAATAGCTCCATCACTTAAGTTTGGGAGACCCATTCTTTCTCTGCCTCGAGGCCTTCATATGAAGAATCACACTTAGTTCTAGTTACATGCACATTTCAGAGGGTGAAACATGGACTTTTTATGCTCTGGTTGGAAAAAGAAGCAGCCACTTCATGAATACCAGCGGCAATTTTCCAATGAGAAGAGTCTTCTTGATACTTTAGAAATGAAGCTTTCAGATACAAGTTCTCCAGGTTTCAACATCTTGCTACTCCTTCATTAAAAAAAAAAAAAAAAGTTTTCAAATCTTTATTGTGTTATAGATTAGGAATACTGATATTTCAAACATTAAAATGTCATTTGGGATCCTCTTTGAACATTATGTTTTCAGCATGTAGCTCTAAGGCCTGTTATAATTTAGAAAAATAAGATCATCATCTACTTTATTCTGCTAAACAGCTTGAAAGCTTTCAAATTGAATCCTTAGGAAGTTATCCTCCCTCTTAATAGACAATTTAGTAAAAGAAGGTGGAAAAAGAATAGGAAACTGTCAGCTCTATTGATGGCCTTTAATTCATATCTGTAGGTTCTAGGTTAACTTTTGATGATTGTTCTTATAACTAAAGAAAAACTAAAGTCATAATTTCTATTCAGAAGGCATATACAGTGAGAAGATGTTTACTGACTCATAGAATCTCTTTCAAAGAATGATTACAAAGAACAATTGTCATTAGAATTTTCACTGGTACTTTGAAAATTCTTTTTCTCTTATAAAAGCCATATTTGAAGAGTAAGTAAGACATTGGTACCACACATGAATAAATAAGTAATCATCATATTTAAGAATTATGCTACAGACACCAACTTTAGATTTGAATATTCTGTGGGAGTGAAGGATTTGCTTGCCCACCCAGTGCCTTCTCAGAGCACAACTTCCAACACTTGCCAATCACCTAGATGGGAAAAGACTATGATTAGTGAAAAAGAGAGAACTCTAGTGGAATTAAGCTCATCGTTTTGATCTCATTTTTACAACATTTATTCCCAAACCAAAATGTTGACCACCAATGGAGCAGACCATCTGCTTGCCTCTTACTAACTGAAATAGTGACTTTAGCTCTGAATCAAGCAGGGCCATTTTTTCCCAGTTACAAAATTGTGTATGCTAGACTCTCTAGTATTAGAAACTGTTATCAGCTCCTTTCCAGCACCCAAATTGAATGATCTCTACACTACTTGACATTAATAGAAGAGATAGGAAGACCTTTGAAGCAGCAGAAAAACATTAATGCCAAGTTTGCAGCCCATTTTACAGATAAATCAACAAAAGATTGAACTCTTTCCTCTCCCACTTCATGCAATTATGTCTTCAGATGGAGAAGCTGAGGCAGCGTGAATCTATTTTCACTGACATCACCTGTATCAGTGGAACAACCATCAGAACTCAGGAACTTCCCAGGCACACAGACATTAACAAACATCTGCCCTCTACTTCTGTGTGGTGGTGTTCAGTCGCTCAGTTGTGTCTGACTCTTTGTGACCCCAAGGACTGTAACCCACCAGGCTTCCCTGTCCTTCGCCATCTCCCAGAGTTTGCTCAAACTCATGTCCATTGAGTCAGTGATGCTGTCCAACCATCTTGTCCTCTGTCATCCCCTTCCCCTCCTTCCTTCTACTTTTCCCACCATCAGGGTCTTTTCCAATGATGATGTTTTCCAATCAGGTCTCTTCTGTGTAAGCAGGCTTATAATTTCACCTACTTCAGGTCTGTTTCAGGTTCTTACTTCTCTCTGTGCAACTATTACTTTATTACAAATTAATAAAGCCATATTTTACTAAAAGCTTCTAAGGTAAAACTCAGTTGACTGATTTTTAAATTTTTACCTATTTTTTCCTGGCCATACAGGACAGAATTTTTAAAAATCTTGTTTCAAATATTCTTTCAGGATGAAATAAGTCAGATAGAGAAACGTAAATATTGTACACTGATGCATATATGTAGCATCTAGAAAGATGGTACTGATGAATTTATTTTCAGGGAAGCAATAGAGAGCAGACCTATGGATGTGGGGGGAGGTAAGGAGGGAGCCACTGGACCACCAGGGAAATCTCTGATTAGTTTTTTTATTTTGTTTTTACTGTCTTTGCACTTTTGGTTCTAGTTTAGGTCCAGAGACTGATCTTAGTTTAGATAACTTATTTCTAAAATACGATGATGTTGTAAATTTTTGTCAGTTTAATTTTACTAAATTTCAGAAACATGAATCAAATTTTATGTTATCTTCATCTAAGCTGAAGACAGGCTTTCCTTGTGGCTCAGCTGGTAAAGAATCCACCTGCAATGCAGAAGACCTGGGTTCGATCCCAGTATTCTAGCCTAGAGAATTCCAGGGACTGTATAGTCCATGGGGTGGCAAAGGGTCTGACATGACTGAGCGACTTTCACTTTCACTTTAAGCTGAGGTCAAAGGTTTCTGTGATTAAAAAAAAAAAGAATATCATTTTTCTCTACATGAAAACTTCTGATCTCAGTTCATTTCATAGCTACTACACATACATATGTACATGATTTTTATATTGAAAGACTATTTTTGCCATTTTATTTTTTTTAATTGAAGGATAATTGCTTTGCAGAATTTTGTGGTTTTCTGTCAAACATCAATAATAACCAGCCATGGGTACACCCCTGTCCCCTCCCTTTCAAACTTCCCTCCCATACCCTTCACCATCCCACCGTTCTAGATTGTTACAGAGCCCCTGTTTGAGTTCCCTGAGTCATACAGCAAGTTTCCATTACTCTCTCCACACATCTCACCCACCCCTCCTCCCTTCTCCCCACACCCATAGGTCTGTTCTCTATGTGTGTTTCTCCGTTGCTGCCCTGAAAATAAATTCATCAGTACCATCTTTCTAGATTCCATATATATGCATCAGTATACAATATTTATATTTCTTTCTGACTTACTTCACTCTGAAAGAATATTTGAAACCAGATTTTTAAAAATTATGTCCCCATTATTAAAAGTAATAATTGATTTCCATTTCCCCTCCTTTTGATGCTATTTGGCACTAGAATTTAAGTGGCATTAAATTCCACTTGCAGTTAATTCTATTGGTACACTATGTTTTGAGGGCTAAATATTGATCCCTGCATGATTAAAACAGTATTCAGAGACAAATATAAAGAAAAAAATGTGTTTAATGGTTAGACCATATCCTGCAGCTGGCTCAGAAGTACTTATCACTAGTTACAAAGGAAAATGAGAAAGGAAGTATAAAAATCTTAGTAATACTTACAACTGGGAAAGAAGTCAGATTCAGGGCATACAGATGATAGACCAGTTATACCATCTTTTTATTCAAAGGACATCACACTTTATTAGTTGACAGTCTTCAAAGTTTAGCTGTAGTTTCAGAATCAATCACGCTAATTTTGATATATATCTGGGTATGTATAGCATACTTCTACCTAGAAATCTCTTATTCTTAACAGTCTGTCTTCAAATCCAAGTTTCAGAATAGTTGCCATCCATTCTTTTTTAAAGGAGCAATTCATTATGATTAAATTTTATTGAACCATTTAGGGAAAAAGTTTCTAAAATGCAGAAAGTAGAACAAACTTGGGTTTCCTGCCTTTGAGTTCATACAATTAGTCCAGAAACCAGATCTTAAATGGCACAAGGCGATTTTCATAGTTTAAAGAAAGAAGACAGTAAATCTGGTTTATCATGTTCTTATCTTTCAGAAATGTGAGGACCTCTGTGAATTGAACAATAATCATAAAATTAGGAACAAAAGAATCAGATGGAACAAAGCCTTTTTTTTTTCTTTTTTCTCCTTTCTTTTTTAGGATTCTAAATCACATACAAAACATTTGTTCTGCTCCAGCTCTTTGTGAACTAATTGGCTCTCCTGGAGGGATAGGTAATTGTACCTGACTACAGAAGCTGTCCCGAAGCTCCCTTGGAAAGCTCCAGTAAGCTTCTAGTGTTAGCAGCCATCAAGGATTTCACAGGTCAGGCATCGGATCGATACAGCTAAAAGCAGCAGGGACTGTAATGTCGACAGCAGGTTTCAGAAAGCGCTGCAAGTGCCAGTTTGTTCCTCTTCATGCAGAAGCTCAAGACAGCTTAATTAACCCTTGGAAAATACAATTTATCCAGAGGCTCGGCAGGTCCCTACCAGGCCTTATTGGTGAACTGATAGGAGAGATACTATAGCTGGCAGCGCTGAATTCCCATTTCCCCCTTTAATGCTGTTTCAGTTAGGATGCAAAGAAAACATGATTTTCGGTGGATGTGTTCATCCTGTCCTGAAGAGCCTGCAATAGGAGGCAGCTTTAGAGGGGGGTTTGTTAGAACTCACGTGTGACTTCAGCAGGAGCGAGGCTGGACCTGGGCATTGATCATCCGAGTCCTGGGGCGAGACAGTGGGGTGTGTGTGTGCGTGTACATGGGTGTGTGTGAATTAGATGTGTGTGTGAGGGAAAATCAGATGTGTGAGGAGTGTGTGTGTGTGAGTGTGAGAGAGAGAGGAGGGGAAAGAGATAAGGGGAGTAAAAGCATTTTATACTTTTTCACTGATGTAAATGCGTCCATGAACTTATTTAAAGATATCCTCTTGTTCATCATCTATTTTCTATGTCTGTAATATATAACCAAGAAAAAAGAGAACTGAAAATGTTTTATATCCTCCAAAATATTTCACTTGGGAAGACATAACAACAGCTGGGGTGACAGAGAAAGAAGTTAATTTGTCCTATATTGTAGTGAAACCCTCGTCTCCAGAGTTGCCCACTGTGCCACGGGTCTTTTCCCCTAGAGCAGTTAGTTCTTCCATGCTAAGGGAAGCAGCTAAGGAGACATAAATGAAGATAACCAGATACAGAAAATATTGAAAGTTACTGGGGCTTGAGGAATTGTGGCCACATGAATGGTCTGGTGTGGTTCATTTAAATTGATTGTATCTACTTATATTCGCATTCACATTCACATTAGCTATATTTTAAAAAATTTGTATCATTTCAATTAATTCCTATAAAAGTATTTTCCTGGGTTTGTATCTATGGTCATTAGTGAGAGTTCATGGCATTCAGGTTCCAGAACAGTGAACTCTTGCAGGGATATACCATGGATAGATGCCATCTCCTTTCTGCTGGCTCATTTCCACTTATGATCATATGCAAAGTAGATTGAAGTGGAAGAAATAAAATTAAATACAGATTAAATGTGCATAGGATCAAACATGATCTCTAAAATAATTTATAACAAATGTAACACACACAGAGCAAAAACAGTCATATTCGATGACAGGTGAGAAACCAGTACTCTTCACCCATCACCAATCTTTCTCCCCAGAGCTGCAACATGTAGCCACTCATGTTACTGACTTTTCTATAGGTTGTTGCTGTTGTTTTAGTTGCTAAATCATGTCCAAGTCTGTTCGACCCCATGGACTGTAGCCCGCCAGGCTCCTCTGTCCGTGGAATTTCCCAGGCAAGAGTACTGGAGTGGGTTGCCTGTCTTTTCTCCAGGGGAACTTCCTGACCCAGATATTGAACCTGAGTCCTGTTTGGCAGCCAGATTTTTTACCACTGGTCTACCTGCGGAGCCTTTCTATAGATACTAGCGTGTATTTGTTCAACAAATACATACTGAACTATGTGCCAGGTAACTTTTTAGACCTAGGTGAAAAGGCAACTGAAAGAAAGGAAGCAAGAAACAGGGACTTACATCAAAGAATTTATTTAGTAAAGTAGTTTATTTTTTGAGTAGACAAAAGATAGCCAAACAAAAACACATAAATAATATGTCAGGAAGTAACTATAAAGAAGCATAGAGAAGGGTAAGAAGTTGAGAGTTTCTATAATAATCATCCCTTCTAGCATTAGTTGGAGAAATTGTCTCAAAAAGGTAACACTGAGGAAAATTGGGGGGGGGGGGGAATAATAGTGCTACATGTAGATACCTGGAGGAAGAGCTGTCCAGGCAAAGGCAGCATGTGCAAAGGCCCTGAGGTTGAAGTGTGCTTTTCCTGACCACAGATGAGGAAGAAAGATTTTGTGGTTGAAGCAAATTATGCTTGGGAGAAAAAAAGCAGGACTTTAAGTCATGGGTATAGTCAAGAGCCAGCTCATATAAGGCCTGATGTGTCTTTCCAAGCACCACACTGCTAGTAAGAGCAGAGCTGGGATTTGAACACAAGAATAACTGTGTGTACCTAACCACCATGCTGTACTAGCGTTTTGTTTTACACATGATCAAAAAGGAGTTAGCTATGCTGTATCCCTTTTGTCTGCATGCCTGCGTGCTAAGTTGCTCCAATGTCTAACTCTGTGCGAAGTACGAACCTGTGGACTGCAGCCTGCCAGATTCCTCTGTCAATGGGATTCTCCAGGCAAGAATACTACAGTGAGTTGCTGTGTGCTCCTCCAGGGGATCTTCCCAACCCAGGGATCAAACCCGATGTTTCTTAAGTCTCCTACATTGTCAGGTGGGTTCTTTACCACTAGCACCATGTGGACAACCCCTCCCTTCTGCATCCGTTGTCTCATTCTGGTTAATCAAGAGTTGACTGTAATTCTAAACTGACAGACTTATTAACTGATCAGTAACAACATCTCCACCTGAAAACAGACATCCATGTTTTCTAGTTGTATGTGAGGAGAAGTGACAGAAGCTTTATCAAGAATTACATATGTCTTCCAATAAGACCTCCAAAAGGCTGAATACAGACCCAGTCCTTGACTAGTGACAATGGAAAGGACCACAGAGGTTAACCAGTCAACCCTCTTCATTCTATAAAAAAAAAGGGGGGGGGGATNGATGTTTCTTAAGTCTCCTACATTGTCAGGTGGGTTCTTTACCACTAGCACCATGTGGACAACCCCTCCCTTCTGCATCCGTTGTCTCATTCTGGTTAATCAAGAGTTGACTGTAATTCTAAACTGACAGACTTATTAACTGATCAGTAACAACATCTCCACCTGAAAACAGACATCCATGTTTTCTAGTTGTATGTGAGGAGAAGTGACAGAAGCTTTATCAAGAATTACATATGTCTTCCAATAAGACCTCCAAAAGGCTGAATACAGACCCAGTCCTTGACTAGTGACAATGGAAAGGACCACAGAGGTTAACCAGTCAACCCTCTTCATTCTATAAAAAAAAAGGGGGGGGGGATACCTAGAGTGATTAATAGTTTCCTTTTCAAATTCAGAAAAGTAAACCACCACAGAGATGGTCACTGATCTAGCAGCTATGATTTTCTACCTCAGTGTCTAGAATGGCCCCTTTTCACCCTCTCTTCTCTTTCTGACTAGCTCTGCCCCAGTGTACTCCTCCAGCTTCCAATTTCTGATAGCACTAAAAATTCACACTATGAATTTTTAAAGTTTCTTATGGCAGGATATAAGAAAAAGAGAAGGCATGAAATCCCTCAAGCTCATTTAACTGCTCGCTGAAGCATCTAGAAAACAAAAGGATGACATATATTTGTGAATTTCACTTTCTTTCTACCCCCTTGTGCCGTGAAGTTCAACAAAATGGCTACAAAAGTGAACAGTGGGAGGGCTGGGGCTGGGAAGGAGGTGAGGCAGTGACGGCTGGAGGCATAAATTCATTCATCAGATGACCTGTGATGTGTTTTTTTTTTGCCACGTGATGTGATTCTGAGAAGGTCTCTTAAGGATGTTAAGCCCTAGATTCCTCTTGTGCAAATTGAGAGCTTGAATAGATAATCTCAAAGTTCCTGTCAGCATTAAATGAGGTTTTAAATTCATGCCATCAAAGGACCAGCACCTAGCTGTCACAACTTGTCCCCAAAAGCCACACACCATTCTTCTACTGCTGAGATTTCTGTACATTTCATATAACTACCATTCAAATGTGGCATGCACTCCTAATTAGCACTTTATTAAAGCTCAGCTCGTGTGTCTGTAGTCCATTTTTCAAAATGACTTAAAAGAAATCAGAATTTGTATGCTATTCATTCCCCCTAAAAAGCATATTTTCAAGATGTATTTAGGCAATAGTGCTTTTCCAAAGCATAATTGTATCCTAATGTAAAAACTGCAAATATATTTCTTTTTTTCCATGTTTGGCAAATCCTTAAATGACCTCACATTTTAGCACCATTATATAATACACAAAGGAAGATGCATTTTATGTGAACTTATACACATAAATAGGATTTTAAAAAATTCTTGACACATTACCGTATGCTGCATCCTTTTTATGGATTATGAAAGAACAGAAGACTAATATACTAACTGAAGTTTAAGAATTTCTCAACATTATCTGAATTTCTATGGCATTTACTCCATTTCACGACATGTTTAAATGTCAGTCCGTTAACAGGGTCCTCAAAGTGTTTATATATCGTCTGCATTTGAACAAGGTTTTTTTTATATTTTCTTTTTGCAACTGATCAATGCTATTATGTCTGAATCACAAAGATGAGAGACTGTCAGATTTATTGACAGATGTTGCGTATTCATATTACAGTTACTGCAATGTTTTCATGATCAAAGTGGAAATAACAGAATTAGCAAATATATCTGTTTGTTTAATGACATCCCCAACATAGCTTTTGTGCTCTAAGACCTATCTAAAGTATCATGATACCATCTAAACTAGCCAGCTATATCAGTTTTTACTTGGCTTCATATTTCCTCACCAGCTTATCATTATCTGAAATTATGCTATAAATATACATCCATACTGTCTCTAGTGTGAGTTCCCTAAATGTGGAAAGCTTGATTCTAATCTTGTATCTCCAGCCCCTACAAAAATATTGAGCACATAGTAGATACAAAGTATATATTTGTTGGATATCTAAACTTTGGACCATTTGTATGCATTTGTAAAGAAGAATATACAACATTGAGTTTATACATTGGCATATATCCATAGTATATTTTTAACATTCAGAAATCTCTAAGGCTGATAATTCAAATATAATAAACATAACTAGGTATTTGCAAAGTCATCTTAAGGAGACTGAAGGTCTCTACAGCTAAGTGTGAGACCTGGAGATATTTATTTCCTGACCTCATTCCAAAAAAATGTTTAATGGGGAAATAGCTAAATTTTTCATAATGATACATCTGAGAAGAAATGGTATATTGGGAAAACAGGAATAGAATGCAGTAGAAGTATAGAGAAATAGAAGCTAGAAATTTTAAAACTGATAATGTGCCAAAGTCAGGAATGCTTCAGAACCAGAGCAACTGAGGCACCAGAAAAGAAAGACAAGGTGCTTCCTCTAGCTCACACACTGCCCTCCTCCTTTCAGTTCAGTTCGGTTCAGTTCAATCACTCAGTCATGTCCAATTCTTTGTGAACCTATGAATTGCAGCATGCCAGGCCTCCCTGTCCATTACCAATTGCCAGAGTTCACACAAACTCATGTCCATCGAGTCAGTGATGCCATCCACCCATCTCATCCTCTGTCATCCCCTTCTCCTCCTGCCCCCAGTCCCTCCCAGCATCAGTCTTTTCCAGTGAGTCAACATTTCAGATGGGAGTTTCACCTTCAGCATCAGTCCTTCCAATGAACACCCAGGACTGATCTCTTAGGATGGACTGGTTGGATCTCCTTGCAGTCCAAGGGACTCTCAAGAGTCTTCTCCAACACCACAGTTCAAAAGCATCAGTTCTTCAGTGCTTAGCTTTTTTGTAGTCCAACTCTCACATCCATACATGACCATTAGAAAAACCATAGGTTTGACTAGATGGACCTTTGTTGGCAAAGTAACCATCCTCCTTTACTCTGATTCTAACCTTACAAAGCAGTCCTTTGATTTCAAGGTGTCTTCCTGATGAGGGTCAGCAAATACAAGCATTACCCTCTCCAGAAATGAGATCTCTGATAAATTAATGAAACATGTCTCTAGTTTATACATAACCTTTATTATTCTAAGCTCATCTGTGAAAGATTTCCCCACCCTCAATATGAGTGAGTGAAGTCATTCAGTCATGTCCGACTCTTCACGACCCCGTGGACTGTAGCCCACCAGGCTCCTCTGTCCATGGGATTCTCCAGGCAAGAATACTAGAGTGGGTTGTCATTTTCTTCTCCAGGGGATCTTTCCAACCCAGGGATCGAACCCAGATCTCCCACATTGCAGGCAGACGCTTTAACTTCTGAGCCACCAGGGATATCGGACATCAATTTCATGAGATTCTAAGGCTGTGATCTAGACTCCAGGATAGTGTGTCAGAACTGACTTGATTCTTCAAGATCTCAAGTTGAGGAGGCTTAATCGACAAATTGACAAGGCTCACCATGAGCCAAGATCTGAAATCCTGTCAGAACTGTGACTAGCCAGGTTTCATCTGCCCACACTTCTACAACCAGACACAAATGGATCCATTAATTTAATTAGCATAAAGAATATTTCACCATATACCAAAATATAAACCAAATATAAACCAAAATTCTATATCCTTATAGAAACCTTCAATTTTCCACTTCTTTTTAACAATTTCTAAGTTATTTGGCCACAGGACTGGAAAAGGTCAGTTTTCATTCCATTCCCTAAGAAAGGCAATGCCAAAGAATGCTCAAACTACCACACAATTGCACTCATCTCACACGCTAGTAAAGTAATGCTCAAAATTCTCCAAGCCAGGCTTCAGCAATACGTGAACCGTGAATGTCCTGATGTTCAAGCTGGTTNCCTACTTTTGCATTCCAGTCCCCTATAATGAAAAGGACATCTTTTTTGGGTGTTAGTTCCAAAAGGTCTCGTAGGTCTTCATCAAATCGTTCAGCTTTTCAGCATTACTGGTCGGGGCATAGACTTGGATTACTGCGATACAGAATGGTTTGCCTTGGAAACAAAGAGATCATTCTGTCGTTTTTGAGTTTGCATTCAAGTACTGCATTTCAGACTCTCTTGTTGACTATGATGGCTACTCCTTTTCTTCTAAGGGATTCTTGCCCACAGTAGTAGAGATAATGAAGAATCTAGTCACAATACAGACAAATTGGCAGGACTTGAAATGTAGGCCTGATTTCTAAAAAGAAAAAGAAGTTGAAATTACATATTAGCACACTGTGCTGCATCGTGTCTAAATTCTGGTATAGTAAAGAAGCAGGTATTGACAGTGATTTATGCCGCAGTGATAACAAACAGACACAGCAAATAGAAAGGGGGAACTTAATTACTCTTGGATTTCCCCCATTTAAATCCTGGAATTTAACTGATGCATGGCAGACTCCAAATGGTCACTTTTAAAAGTTCAATTTTGATTTTGATTTTAAAAGTTGAATTTCTGAAATTCAATATGTAGACCAGAAGTTTGGGGGTTAATGGAATTTTTATTAAGATATCTGTACATTGTAGCCAGAATTTCTTTCTCAAGTGTCCAGAAAAGGAGAAAGAATAATATTACAAATATGTATAGAATCAGCACCTGGAATGAATACACATATTTTGACATATTTTCTGTAGATACTTTGAAGATATTATAGACACAGTTGGAAAACCCTAATATTCTTTAGTTTTGTTCTCCTGCCCCAGAGCCAACATCACTATCCTGATGCTGAGTTTTCTTTCCAAACATGTTCTGATACTTTTCTCTGTATCTAGTATATCACATAACCATGAGCTTCTAAAAGATTTTCAGATTCGGCTAATTAAGTTCCACGCAATAGGGTTTTAGGCATTTTACTTATATCATGCTGAATTTATTGCTTAATTGGAAAAAAAAAGCATTTTTCATTTTTATCTCTCCTTAGTAGGGCCTGCTCTTGATTTATGGAGCACAGGCTCTCAAGTGCTTGGGCTTACTCATAGGGTCAGTTTCTCCATGGCTTGTGGGATCTTCCTGGATCAGGGATTGAACCCATGTCCCCTCCATTGGCAGGTGTATCCTTAACCATTGGACCATCAGGGAAGTCCATAATAAAATTTTTTATTACCTCTAATCTTAGGTCAATTTTGGCTTCCCCCTATTATGAAACTGCTTTTTCTAAACAACATTTTCCAGTTTGCTTGTTACCAGTTCATGGTATAATTTTATTATCTTCATAATTGTTCTTGTAAACAGCTACCTGGCTGATCTTTCTCACTAGGTTAACTGGTTTGTCTGTAGACCCTCTTAGATTTTGCCTTACTAGAAATTATACCACTTTTTTCTTTTTTTCTCTTTCACTGCTTAAACCTCCAGTAAAACAGTGAATAGAAGTGGGTTTTTTTTTTTTAAAAAGGTACATTAAGGAGAATTTAAGTTCAACAGTTATTATGATGATTTTTTTAATCAGTGGTTTAAATAAAATAGAATACTTCCCAGGGCTAGTATAGTGACTCCATGATGTCAGAGACCAAAGTTGTTATATCTGGTTGCCCTGTCATTTTTAGGATGTTGTCCTCATCCACATACTCCGTTCAGTTATATATCTAGCTTAGTAGACAGGAAAGCCTAACTGTTAAGGATAAGATGGGCTCCCTCCCTTTTGAGATGCATCCTGAAAGTTACACACATTACTTCCAAAACAAACAAAGGTATACTCATTCATCGGAGAGGCCAGGCCATCTAGGTAGCTATGGGTCCTCTTTAAAATCAGTGGTTATATTACTACAAGAGGAGAGAACAGGTATTGGAGGCACCCTTTCTCTGTGGCTTTCAAAGAGACTGCTTCTAATATTTTACCCTCTTAATTATGTTTGAAGAAGTTATCTCCTACAANTCCAAAACAAACAAAGGTATACTCATTCATCGGAGAGGCCAGGCCATCTAGGTAGCTATGGGTCCTCTTTAAAATCAGTGGTTATATTACTACAAGAGGAGAGAACAGGTATTGGAGGCACCCTTTCTCTGTGGCTTTCAAAGAGACTGCTTCTAATATTTTACCCTCTTAATTATGTTTGAAGAAGTTATCTCCTACAACTAGTTATTTTAGTCTTTTTATCACAAGTAAATTCTCTGCCATTTTTTTTTTTTTACAAATTGCTCATGTGGGATATTTCACTTGCTGTTGTTCAGTCGCTCACTCGTGCCCGACTCTCTGCAACCCCATGGACTGCAGCACGCTTGTTTTCCCTGTCCTTCACCATCTCCTGGAGCTTGCTCAAACTCGTGTCCATTGAGTCAATATGTCATCCAACCATCTCATCCTCTGTCACCGCTTTCTCCTCCTGACCTCAATCTTTCCCAGCATCAGGATCTTTTCTAATGAGTCACCTCTTCACATCAGGTGGTCAAAGTATAGGAACTTCAGCTTCAGCATCAGTCTTTCAAATGAATATTCAGGATTCATTTCCTTTAGGATAGACTGTCCTTACAATCCAAAGCCTTATATTGTGTAAGGTAAATTATAAGATATTTAGCTTATAAAATATGTATAGCTTTTGTTTGTTTTCAGTCATATGCTTTTGAATATCTCTTTATATCATAACTACAGTGCATTAAGATTATGCCATGTCATTCATATGGTACCATGTCTTCAGAAGTTATTAAAACTTTTTAGTAGCCTAATATATTGTCAATATTTGTACATTTTAATGTGCATTTGAATAGAATGTACTCACTCAGTCATGTCTGACTCTTTGCAGCCACATAGACTTCAGCCCACCAGGCTCCTCTGTCCATGGAATTTTCCAGACAAGAGTACTACAGTGGGTTGTCATTTGCTACTCCAGAGGATCTTCCAGACCCATGAAACAAACCCACATCTCCTGTGGCTCCTGCATTAGCAGGCAGATTTTTTACCACTGAGCTACCTGGGCAGCCCAATATAATGCCAATTTTGTACATTTTAATGTGCATTTGAATAAAATACACTTTTTAGGGTGCAGTCCCTACCAAATTGAACTTTTAGTATTCTAAAATTCTTCTATACCTATTTTTTTTTTAGATTTCTATTATCAGTTTCTTAGATAGGAGTGTCAAAAATATCTTCTGTAACAGTGGAGAATTTGGCAGACATTACCTTAACCAACTTTTCAAAGTCTAAACCACTTGTTACTAAACACATCATGTATCTCCTGATATGAAACACTGAGAAAACAAGATCGTTTCTATAGTGTTCTTGTCAAAAATATATAACCTTAATCTTATTGTGAGAAAACATCAAACAAGCCCAAATTGAGAGATATTCTATATGTAATTAATCAGCATTTTTCAAAAATGTCAGTGTAATGAAAGACAAATAAAACTGAAGAACTGTCTCAGATTGGAGGAGATCGAGCCAGAAAATGAAACGTACCGTGGGATCTTTGACTGGGTCCTGTGCCAGAAAATGGACATTTTCAGTGGGATAACTGAAAACATTTGAATAAAATCTACATAATAGTTAATGGTATTTATCACTGCTAATTACCAATTTGATCACTGTACTGTTAGGTAATGTGTAATAATTTGAGGAGAAACAGAGTATATGGAAATTTTGTGAAATATTTCTGAAACTTTTTTAATATCTAAAATTACTTCAGCATAAAAAGTTTACAAGGTTTTCACAGTTGTGGGTTTTTGCATTTTATCTCATAATTATATAGGCCTTTGCTTTATGTATCTTTCAGCTAGTTTTGTTAACTAAATACAGGATATTGATCTATATCTTTCAGGTAGACAAACACTGCGTCAGTCTCTTCAATTCTATTCTGTCTTGATCTGTCTAGCCAGCATTCCACCAGGAAGGAAAACCCACACTATACAGAGAATTTGTTGTATAAATGTTGGAGAGTTGAAAGAATTTGAGGTAACTCAGAAATAATAATTATGAGAAGCAGTTACTTTCTCTAGAACGGCAGATGTGAAAGGGAAGGAAAGAACTTCCTAAAACCTATAAGCTCAGCGAAGCTGCCCGGCAGAAATGGTGCTCAGAATAGAGACAGGACAAGACTGATTCTGGGAGTGCCCAAAGGAACTAGAAACTGAAGCTGACCCTGATGGACCAACAGTGAAAGAGGAAGTCCCTTATCCTTTTCACTCTCTCTAGTGCCACCTATTGACAGAACTTAATGGAAACCAACTGGAGAAACATCTGGGAAATGTAACGACTTTGCTGAATCCCAGTACCAGCATCACAGAGCAAAGTATAAAAGAGAAATTTGGAGCTAAGAGACAAGAGGCAAATACTGTATTTGATACACCCACTAACACTTTCCTTCAAATACAGATTTCCCAATTTAAAATTAGAACATCTTTCCTTTAATACTTGCCAGATGAATTTTTTATACCATCAAAACACATTTTTCTTTTAATAGTGGTTTATTAGCATTTAATGTTATTGCTGATATATATGTTCATTCATTTTTAACTTTATTTTTATTTACCATATATTTTATTAAATCCAACTTATTTTTTTTCCTTCCTGCCTCCTATTCAGTTCCATCCAGTCACTCAGTCCTATCCGACTCTTTGCGACCCCAGGAACCGCAGCACACCAGGCCTCACTGTCCATCACCAACTCCCGGAGTCCACCCAAACCCATGTCCATTGTGTTGATGATGCCATCCAACCATCTCATCCTCTGTCGTCTCCTTCTCCTCCTGCCCTCAATTTTTCCCAGCATCAGGGTCTTTTCAAATGTGTCTGCTCTCCGCATCAGGTGGCCAAAGTACTGGAGTTTCAGCTTCAACATCAGTCTCTCCAATGAACACCCAGGACTGATCTCCTTTAGGATGGACTGGTTGGATCTCCTTACAGTCCGAGGGACTCTCAAGAGTCTTCTCCACAACCACAATTCAAAAGCATCAATTCTTCGGCACTCAGCTTTCTTCACAGTGCAACTCTCACCGTACATGACCACTGGAAAAACCATAGCCTTGACTAGACGGACCTTTGTTGGCAAAGTAATGTCTCTACTTTTTAATATGCTATCTAGGTTGGTCATAGCTTTCCTTCCAAGGAGTCAGCGTCTTTTAATTTCATGGCTGCAATCACCATCTGCAGTGATTTTGGAGCCCAGAAAAATAAAGTCAGCCACCGTTTCCACTGTTTCCCCATCTATTTGCCATGAAGTGATGGGACCGGATGCCATGATCTTTGTTTTCTGAATGTCGAGCTTTAAGCCAGCTTTTTCACTCTCCTCTTTCACCTTGATCAAGAGGCTCTTTAGTTATTCACTTTCTGCCATAAGGGTGGTATCATCTGCATATCTGAGGTTATTGATATTTCTCCCAGCAATCTTGATTCCAGCTTGTACTTCCTCCAGCCCAGCATTTCTCGTGTACTGTGCCTCCTATTAGATTTATCAAATTCTATTTATTCGTTAACTTCCCTTCCTGGTCTGAAAAGTTTGCTTTCTATTTCTGTTATCTTTGTGATCATCCTCTCCTCTTCTAAAATCTCTACTTATTCTAAGCCTACTAGAGACCTAAGTAGTCTATATGTCTATGCTCATGCTTAGTCATGTCCAGATCTTTGCGACCCCATGGACTATAGCCCACCAGCCTCCTCTGTCCATGGGATTTTTCAGGCAAGAATACTGGAGTGAATTGCCATTTCCTCCTCCAGAGGATCTTCCTGACCCAGGGATCGAACCTATTCTTCCTATATCTCCTGCATTGCAGCAGATTCTTTACCAGCTGAGCCAGCTCTATCCACCTCTTAAATCATAGAAGGAACTTAAAATATTTTAGCTCCATACATTTCCTCCCATTGTCCATGTGATTGCTATCTTCTCTTTCTTAAAATAGTTCCTCAAATTAATCTTTCATTTTTACAAGTTAATGTAGTTACAAATTTCTTTGCTTATAATGTCTTCATACATGATATTTTTGTTCTACACTCAATTTCCTTCTTGTAATTGTTCTTTCTGCAAGAACATCTGTGTATTATATACACTGATACTATACGATGGTGTCTTTATTTCATACTTAATCCTGGATGACAATTGATCAGAGTTACAAATTCTAAGATGAAAAAATTATTTTATTTTTCAGTACTTCGATGTGCTAAGAAGATTCTTTTTTTTTTTTTGATGTGCTAAGATTTTACATCAATGTGTCTAGGGATATATTTTGCTTTTATCTTTCCTCCTCAGGATTCATTGGGTTTCAAAGCCCAAAGACTCATCTTATATCTCCTCTAGAGAATTATTAAATATTTACTATTTGGGTACCGCCATTCTATCTATTCTCCTTTTCTGGAATTCTTACTAGACATATATGCCAGTTTAACATTCTGTCCTTGTTTCTGTTTCATACCTCCCATATTTGATTTACATTTTTTATATTCACAGTGATTTTTCTCCTCTCTCGTATCTTCTGATAAGCTAAGTTTCTTTACCCCTGTATTTAACTTTCTGTTTAACCTTTTAATTTTAATTGCTATCTTTCTGGTTTCTAAAAATTCAGAATTTCTATTTGGCTGATTGTTAAGATTACCTATTTCAACTAAAGGTCACAACTATAACAACTATAAACATTCATAATTAATAAGGAAATACTATGAATGACTCTTCCCATAAATTTTACTTCTCTTGTGGCTCAGCTGGTAAAGAATCTGCCTGCAATGCGGGAGACCTGGGTGGGATCCCTGGGTTTGGAAAATCCTCTGGAGAAGGGAAAGGCTACCTACTCCAATATTCTAGTCTAGAGAATTCTATGGATTATGCATGGGTCACAAAGAGTCAGACATGACTGAGCGACTTTTACTTCACTTCCATAAATTTTACAATATAGACAAATTGTTTTAGACACAAATTGCCAAAGGTCACTCAAGAAGACATGGAAAAATGAAAAATTATTGTGTCTATTAAATGCATTAAATTTATAGTTATAGATCTTCTAACCAAGGAAACTCCATGCTGGCAAATTTTACCAGACAATTAAATAAATAATGTCAATTCTATGCAAACTCTTCTATAATATGGGAAAGGAGGAAGCATTTACTGACTTATTTTACAAGGCCAGACAAGTAACAGAAATAGGTTACAAATTTTTTTTTAACCTATTGTTCTTCATGAATCTAGTTACATAGTTTCTCAATAGAATACTAGTGAATTAAATTAAGTCTAGCAATGTAAAAAAAGGACAGAATATCATGACCAAATAAAACTTATCCCAGGAGTGCAAGTCTAGTTAAGCATTGTAAAGCAATCATTATAATATCATGTCAGTAAGCTAAAAAATTTAAAAATGCATTCATATCCCGATTATACAGAAAAAGAATCATTAAAATTCAATATCCAAAGTGATTCAACACAACAACAAAACTCTCACCAAACTAAGAATTAAAGAGAATTTCCTTCTATTTCCTTAATCTGATAAAGGAAAGCTACCAAAAATCTACAGCTAACATCATATGTACTAGTGAAACAATGAATGATTTCTTCCTAAGATCAGAAATAAAGTGAGAAAGTTCTACTTTCATCCCTCCTATTCAATACCATACTGACGATCAGAGCTGACATTACAAATTGCTGGTCAGGATTCAGAATTCGTGGAATCCCTCATATGTTAGTGATGGGAATGCAGATTATTACAGCCTCTTTGGAAGATGTTTGGAAGTGTCTTGTAAAGCTATACTTTACTTGGAGAAGGCAATGGCAACCCACTCTAGTACTCTTACCTGGAAAATCCTATGGACAGAGGAGCCTGGTAGGCTACAGTCCATGGGGTCTCAAAGAGTCAGCAGCTTCATTTTCACTTTTCACTTGCATGCATTGGAGAAGGAAATGGCAACCCACTCCAGTATTCTTGCCTGGAGAATCCCAGGGACAGAGGAGCCTGGTAGGCTGTTATCTATGGGGTCGCACAGAGGTGGACACGACTGAAGCGGCCTAGCAGCAGCAGCAGCAAGAGCATACATTTACTTATCATATGACACAACACTCAAATGCCTTAGATATTTGCATGAAAGGGTGTTCACACCGACACCTATGTGTAAATATTTATAACATCTTTATTCTTAATTGCTAAAAAATTATATGGAAACAATTCATATGTCCCTCAACTAGAGAATGAACAAAAAATAATATGACATCTCCATAAAATGGAATAGTATTTAGCAATAAAATGGAATGAACTCCTGTCCTGATACATGCAACAACATGGATGAATCTCAGATGCAACAAGTTAGATAAGAGAAGCTACATTCAAAAGGCTATACATATTGTATAACTTCTTTGACATGACATTCTGGAAAAGCCAAAGCTATTGGGACAGAAAACAAGTTAGTTGTTTTCAGGACCTGGGGTTGGGAGGAGGGATTGACTATAAAGGAGGGCATAGAAAATATTTGGAGGCAAAGGAGCTGTTTTATATCTTGTTGATAGTGGTGTCGTTGTACAGCTGTACATGTTAACCCAAACTTGCAGAACTATATACCCCAAAGGGTGAATTTTACTGCATGTAAATTATGCTTTAATTTACATGTTTTTAAAATGTTCACTCTTCTTTTGTATGTACTGTCATACCCAGGTTTTATGGTTTTCTTCTTTCTGTTCTGTCATTTACATTTCTGACATACTTACCTTAAAATCTCTTCATATTGTTTATGATTTCTTCTTCTTGAGATATTTTGCCATCAGCAATGGCTCAGTGTTTTTCTTAGTAACTGTACCTGTGGTTCTACTGCCTAGTACCATCACTGTGAATTTGGATCCAGAGCTATTCAAAGCACAGACTGGGGTTATATAGATTTTCCCTACCCATGGCACTAGAAAATGCTGGTTGCTTATTGCTTCCAAGCCACCAGATAACTTTTTCCTATTCTCAGTTTCCTGAACATAGCAACTCTCTAGCTCAGTTTCAGCCTCCTGATTTGCCTGGATTTAATTTCTCATCGCATGTCCATGTATATATTAAACCCAGGCATCAAGGTCCTGAGGTCCCCCATGAGACATTCAGCTTCAGTAAAAGCTCAATATTCCACCTGATTTCAGTCTTTGTTTCTGGCAGCTAAGTTTTCCATTTCTTGGGTTCACATTCAAATGTACATTTCAATTATCATTTTTCCTAACACTTTCTGTGCTTGGATCCAGGAAGTGATTGAGTGGAATTTCTCATCACTTAAGGCTGCCCTCTTGGCTGAAAGTCTCACAATATTTCCTAACATACAATTCTGACATCACTCGGGTTTTTTCATACATGAAAAGTGAGTTGGAACATTAACTTAATTGTACATTTTGGAAAAGAAATGTTCACCTTGATTTTATATATTTTGGGTTATTTTATTTGTTTTGTATTTTGTATTCTGTTACATGACATGAATTTTCTACTAAGTACTTCACGTTTTAGTAAAAGTTTTGTTGTTGTTTACATAGTGAGTTATAGTATCCTTAATGTATGAGTAATTCATTCAGGTAGATTCAGGATTAAACCAAATAAGTTTCACTAACTTAATCCACAAACAACTCAGACTTCTTTGTAGCCCAGCCTCAGAGTCCAAGAAAACCTGAAAGTTGAGATGCATGAAGTATCCACATAAGGAATACATCCTCATTTCTTTCAGAGAATTCAGATTTGGTAATAAAATTATCCAACTTTAAACAGAGTAGCTTAAAACAGTAATATCATCCCCTGTTTGTTATAATATTTCAAGAAAAATACAATATTTCTGCAATAATTTATAAAACTACTAAAGGATATATAAGTTAATAATTCTATATAAGAGATCACTAGATTTAGAACATCTGACTGGAAAAGCTGGAAATGAGAAGTTTAAAGTTCAAGGATGTCTGAAATCTAACAAGCTTAATCAAAGGAAAAGATGTGAAATTTTCACAAAAAGGAGTCTGCAAAGCCACACACACAGAAAGACTCTGCCAGTGTGGGAAAAGAATGGCAACTTTTTCCTATTAAGAAAAAATAAAAATAGGTCACATTGTTGACCTTGGCCATCCTCTGGCATAGTCATGTCACAGTCATAACGCAGAGCATCACATAAATGGCCAAGGGGCTCACAACATGTGAGAACAGTTTCTGAAAAGGGGGTAAGAAATCAATTCATACTAATTTTAACTCCCTCTTGTTTCTGCAAAGCCTCATCTTTATTTCTTGGTGAACTTTAACACTCTCAGACTCCTTGACACAGTTCAGTTTTTGTGCAGTTCCCCTTAGACTACAAAAGAGATCACTGGACCATAGACGGTAAAACAGATAAACATGACCTATCTTGTACTAAAAATGTGTATGTCATACTGAGCTGAAAGAAGAGAATTAGACAGGGTAAATATGGTCCAGATGTAGGACCAGATCACAGGCTGAAGTGCATCAAGATTTACCTTTCAATATGGCACAGCAATTTTTTATACTTATCATCAAAAACTTCATCAGAAAACAGCTCTAAATCTAAAATTAAACTTCACTCCAATATCACGGGCTAGTGTCGCTCACACATCAACCAACAGCTCAAAGAAAAGCACTCATTACATGTAAACTTGTATCCATATTTTACTGAGTACTATTGTAAAGATAAGAAATGTAGAAAAATATCTTACATTTTAAGAATACTTTGTTATTTATAAAACACTTTGCTGTTAGCACAGGCAAAGGGTAACAGTGTGTTATCTTCCTCTCAATTTCTGATTACAGTAGATACACACACACACCAAATTAAACAAAAGAGAAGTTGAGTATACAAACTATATATTAAATGTAGGAAGAGAAAAGAGTTGGAAAGAGGAACTTTATGACTTTCTCATTCATAGGAATGGATGGAAAAGAATATGTATTTGAATATCCCTAAATTCACTCCCTGAAACAAAATGGCACAGATCATTTTTTAAAAAAACCACTTTAATCTACTCCTGTTCTAATGTGTAGCTCCAGAGTCTGTATTTACCAGTAAACTGGTCAGCTGCAAGAGGCATGCTTTCTGAGTTTGACAGATTTTACCAGTAACCCTTCCCTTCACCAGTGCCTCTGTTTACGCACCTATTTAGACACTTAAGTTTTTAAATATTCACCATTCTATATTTTGATTGAAGTGGTAGTTACATGACAATATGCATTTACCAAACATAGAACTACTCTTTTTAAAAAGGGTGAATTGTAATCTCTATAAATGATATGTGAGCAAAAAACAAAAAGTAAGTTAAAATATGTACAATATAATAAGAAGTAATGGGAGGGAAGGGCCCTGTTATGTAGAACTGGGACATGTTGCTGTTGTTTCGTCACCAAGTCCTTGTCCAACTCTTTCCCGACCCCAGCTCACAAGGCTCCTCTGTCCACGGGATTTCCCAGGCAACAGTACTAGAATGGGTTGCCATTTCCTTCTCCAGGGGATCTTCCTAATGGAGAGATAGAACCCACGTCTCCTGGTTGGCAGACAGATTCTTTACTACTGACCCACATAAGATGCTCTGAACTTGGATATATTTATCTAAGAAAAAGCATTTCAAATAAGTGTTGAGAAAGATTGATGTTTGCAGGCCAACAAAGTCTACAGGAAGCAGACTTAATTTATCTCATAGTATTTACCAAAGCAGTGTGAAGAGACATATGAATATAACATCTTCTTTGAAAATGTTTCACAAATAGTGATTTTAAAAAGAATGATTAACAATCTTCTTTTTTTTTATTTAAATTTTTATTTTTTAGTTTGTTTTGCTTTACAATACTGTATTCATTTGGCTATACATTGACATGAATCAGCCACGAGTGTATATGAGCTCCTGATCCCGACCCCCCCACCTCCTGCATCCCACCCCACACCATCTCTCTGGATCATCNGGATGAGATGGCTGGATGGCATCACCGACTCGATGGATGTGAGTCTGAGTGAACTCCAGGAGATGGTGAAGGACAGGGAGGCCTGTCGTGCTGTGGTTCATGGGGTCACAAAGAGTCGGACACGACTGAGCGACTGAACTGAACTGAACTGAATGCTAAATTTCAATCAAAACAATAAAGTCTAGCTTAAGATGGTAAGAATTACTAGCTAAATAAAAATTTATGAAGAGAAGATATTGAATGCCATGTATGAGCTTATTTTTAATCAGAAGCTAATGGTCTCAGGTTTGTTCAGTAATTTCTTCGTTTGGGTAGAAATTCTGCTAGAAATCCTCTGTATTCTATTCCAACTCTTAAATTTTAGGAGACTCTGGTTTTTAACAGATATAATTTTATGGAGGAAGTGAAATTTGAAATGAGCTATAAAGAATGGGTTGCATTTCACTAGCCAAAAAAGGAAGGGGATTCAGATTAGGGAGCAACATGTACCAAAGCATGAATATTTCAGTTGTCTTACAGTGAAAAGGAAATGAATCGCTAAAGTTAGATATAAGAAATAATGAAAATCCCATAAGCTGCTAACAGAATTCACTACTGTTTGTTTTTTTATCATGCTCTATTTTGAAAACCCAGAGAAGAATCATAGTGTGAGACTTAAATTCATATTCTCCAAAGCTAGTTGGCCTGCTTTCTGATTCTACTTCTGACACTTAGCACTTTGGACAAAGTTATAAGATTCTCCGTGCCTCAATTTACTCATCTATAAAAAAGAGTACAGCAAAAGCACTGCCCTCATGAAGTAGTTCTAATGGTTAAATAACTTAGCACATGCAAGTCACTTAGAACAATGACTACCACATTTAAATGCTCAATATTGTTACTTAAGAGCAGAAGACTTTCTCATGAAGGTTAGGTATATATCGTTCAACATTTAGCATAGTTAAACTAAGCATTTCTAACTTGGAATTATAGTGACTCACTGACACTTTAAGACAGTTTCCAGTACTAACAACAGTATCTTATTTAGGGTAACATGGGGTTTAATGACATAAAAGTCAAAGGAAGACTAATTCCTGTGAGAATACCCCATTTTTATTGATGGTATTCAAAAAATCCCCAATACAGGTACATTAGAATGAGATTATGCTAACCAGTGGGTTATTCTTGAAAGCAAAATGTCCCTAGAAAAAATGAGGAGGAAGGGAGAAAGAGTGGGAGGAAAGGGGGAAACGGTGGAAAGGAAAAAGAAAATAAACAGGAAACAGAATTTAGACTTTGTTCCTATTCAGCCTGGAAAAGGGCTTCCCTGATAGCTCCGTTGGTAAAGAATCCACCTGCAATGCAGGAGAGCCCAGTTCGGTTCCTGGGTTGGAAAGATTTGCTAGAGAAGGGATAAGCTACCCAATCCAGTTTTCTGGCCTAGAGAACTCCATGGACTGTATTGTCCATGGGGTTGCAAAGAGTCGGACACAACTACGCGACTTTCACTTCACTGACCTGGAAAAAATTATCGCAGAAACTGTGTAAAGACCCTAAAAACTTCTTTCTAAATCACACTGCACATGAGCCATTGGTACTGTTTGTTGTCCTGGACCGGAGTCATTCAGAGTTACTGAAATATTAATCTGATCTGTGATTTGGAAAATGTTTCTCAATAAAAATATGCAAAAGCCTGAGTGCTTCTCAGCTCTCAGATGAGTTAAGATTTAACTCTGACATGAATTGAACTTCTCTCTGGGGATGCTTCTCTTTACGGGGGCTGAGATCACAGAGTTCATCCTTCCGGCACTAGCAGCTCTTTGATTTTTGTCAGGAAGACCTGCCACCAGAGCTCAATGCATAGCAACGTGAGGGTATGTCTCCCCAGTTCCCTAATGAAAAGCTAGCCTGGAGAGTGGGGGTAGGTTGGAGGGTAAATTTCAAAGAGGGGAAAGGTCAGTTCTTGGTCAAAGTATGAAGAGCTTATGGAAGAAAGAAAACTTCGAAAATAAAGCATTAACATAAATTACTGAGCACAGGCTTTCAAGTACTATAGAAAGAGATGAACCAATGCTACTACGATAAAGGCTCCCCTTTTTAAAGGATGTGTCCATCTTTGTCCTCTTCTTATTGCTTCAGAAAATTATCAGAAATGTCGGTAGATGATTCTATTTGAGCTTCTTAAAGCAAACTTTACAGGCATCGACACTTAAAGAGATTCCCGCCTCTTAAAATCAGAAAGGTGTTAAGGTCATGGGGTTAGCTTTCTGGGAAGAAAATAAAATCTAACTTTTCCAGGAGAAGAGCCTTTGCTAACTGAGGAGGAAATAGTTAAGCTAACATAAAGTGCATCAGCTCAAAGATATGGGGACACAAGTCAGTGTCAATAATATGGTAAATTTAATAACCTGTCAGTAAACTAAATAATTATTTCCCCAAAGTACAGATTGGGAGGGGAGAAGAGGGGCTGTTTCCTACAGGGTTTGAAGGAATAACAAAATTAGCCAGTTTTCTACTACCAGAGTGATAGAAGGAAAAAAAATATTCAGAAGGATTCAGAAACAAAAGCTCAGCAGAAAGACTATGGTGAATACTTCAGTTCATTGCAGGCAAGAAGTCAGACATAGTGGCTTTGGCCTTAGGACCCCTTTAGAAGACCCCCAAAGACCATTTGTATATGGATTACATATTTCAACCTTTGCTCTTTTAAAAATTAAAACTGAAAAGTGTTTATATATTCATTTTAAAACAGTAGCCATAAACTTGCTCTATATTAACATAAAATGCATGTATTTTTACCAAAAATCTCTGTATTTTCCCAAACAAAAAAAAAAATTATTGAGAAGAGTGACATTATCTTACACTTTTGCAAATCTCTTTTAATATCTGGCTTAATAAGACAGCTGAATTCTCTCTGCTTCTGTATTCCATCTGTTGTGATATCTTAATTTTAATTAAAAATATCAAGAAAATCTGGTCTCACACAGAAATGTAGTAGGAAAAGGAAGAAGCATTTTAACAGCCTTTTCAGATAAATCTGGGTACTCTTCTCTGATACTACACTAATATCTGACAAGTGATAGCATCTCAAAGGTTACTTGCAATGTAGAATCTGAAATCACATCAGTGGCCTTTCCATACTCTGTTATGTTGAAATGCATTGATCAGTAGGGTATTTTGAATGCATCTTTTATCTATGCATGATTTGTAACATCATACATTTGTCATTTGGAAAAAATAATAGTTTTCTGGGTTATGTAGCTCTTCTATTGCAATCACATTCATTAATATCACCACTAATCTCAGAAAGAAAAAAAAAACACGTTAGAGATGCTGTCAAACTCACAGTAGTGGCTAGGAGCTTTACAAAAACTTAATTTTGCCTGAAAGCTTAAATTTTATTATTGGTGATAAACACTGTTAGTGATTTCCTTAAAGAGATTATTTTTCTCCATTCATTATCAAGCAAATATTATCACCTACATTATCATAGTTTTTCTGTCAATCATTCTTTCAAATAGAAATAATGTTTCATGAAAACAAATGTGTCTAGTTCTACATAGTTCTCAAATGATCACTTAAGTTCTTTTGCCCGAGACAGTTACTGTGTTCCAATGTACAACAGAAAGGCTTTATGCATTTTTCCTGCCTTGTCATACAGTATTAAAAAGATGTGCTCAAAGGTGAAGATTTAATACAGTAATAAGTTTTATTTTTCATCAAGAACACGCTCAGTAAAATTGTTAAAAAAAAAAAAAAAGAAGAACTTTCAATCCAGTTTGGTAATACTGACTGGATTCATGCTAAGGCACTTGCATTTTACCTACCACCTTTGCTTTTTCATCATCCGTAAAAATGCCAGTATGAAGAAACAATGTCTTAGTGTTATCATAAAATATTTTCTTTTATTATAGAAGTTGCAGGTATGGAGCACTATAATTCAAGAACCACATACACCACAAAATGATCAACAGCACAAGTCTAGCTGCCATCCATCACTTTACTACTGATCCCTTTCACTCATCGCATCCAGCCCCAACCCACTTCCTTTCTGGCACCATTAATCTTGTGCTCTGTATCTGTGAGTTTGTTTTTGTTTGGTTTGGTTGGTTTTTTAGATTCCACATATGGGTAAAATCATAAGGTATTTGTCATTCTCTGCTGACTTGTTTCACATAGCATAACCTTTAGGATTGATGCATGTTGTTCCAAATGAAGGATTTCATTCTTTTTTGTGACTTAGTAGTATTTGTGTGTGTGTGTGTGTGTGTGTGTGTATCAGTGGACACTTAAGTCGTTTCCATATTTTGGCTGTTACCTCATAAACCACCAAAAATGTGTTGTGGACTCTCAAGGGTCCTCAAGTCATACTTTGAAAACTAATAAAAATAGAGAAAAGTTGGCTAAAGCTCAAAGAATAGCAACTATTATGAGATACTATAGTAAGAGCAGAGGGAAAAGCTTCTGACTTTTTGCTTTTTACACTGATCAATAGGGAGAGAATTTGGGGGACGATAGGTGCTCATCATATCCTGAAAGAAGGCAAACATGTGAAGTCACCTTTTTAAAAAATCTGTATCTTGAGTGGAAAGGAGAACTAGCTATAACTGATTGAATATAACTGTATCCACAAGGCCTTGGAAGAATTTCAGCCCAAATTAGAATAGGAGATCTCTGAACTCTAGGGAAGAATGTCTTCCAAAATAAAGAAATTCTAAGCAACAGACAAAATGAGGAACAAGCTAAAGATGGTTAACATTTTCCTTGTCTCAACAAGAAAAGAAGGATGGTTCCAGGTCTAAAAGAAAAACAAAAACTATACAAGAAAGTCTGAACCAAATAAGATCCAAACAAAGTATGATATGATTTGAGCAATGGATGGAAGGAAAGAAGAGAGAATCCATTTATTGATGCCTGGAAATTTCTCTTTTGAGTTAATAAGAGATTTTGACTTTGGATTTGTAGAGGAGAAAGTATTTGTACATCTTATAATAATATAAATACTATTTACTCCTTATATATGTATATAACTATACACAATTTTTAGGTTAATTATATACATGAAAGTGAAATCGCTCAGTCGTGTCCAACCCTTTGCCACCCCATGGACTGTAGCCCACCAGGCTCCTCCGTCCATGGGATTCTCCAGGCAATAACACTCCAGGGGATCTTCCCGGCCCAGGGATCGAACCCAGGTCTCCTGCAATGCAGGCAGACACTTTAACCCCTGAGCCACCAGAGAAGCATATTTCAGTTAAATATACATGTTATTTACACACATGTAATTACATATGTATGTGCTCAGTCAGTCATGTCTGATTCTTTGCAACCCCATGGACAGTAGCTACATAGCTTCAGTACTGAACCAGATTGCCAGTTCCTACTCCAGAGAATCTTCCCAAGCCAGAGATCGAACCCACATCTCTTGCATCTCCTGCTTTGGCAGGCAGGTTCTTTACCACTAGCATCACCTATATAACCAAAAGACAAAATAAAGATTTCAATATGGTTGCAGAACAATGTGTTAATGTCTATATTATAAATGGTGGGCCAAAGAGATGTAGAGGAAATGGGAATCCCTGAGAATCTCCTCAGTAATGGGGAGTCAGGAATGCAATTTACAATACACAGAAAAAGAAATACAGGAAAACTTTAAGTATTAAGTATTCTTTAGCATTATAAAGTTAAGAGATTTAGAAAATCATACAACTACCATAAATTGGGAAAAATGGGAGAGATAGGTCTTGTGAATGAGCTAAATTTTCTTTACTAGTGCTAACTCAAGAGATAATGTTTAATTATGATAAATCCAAAAATGAGAATATAAATTATATTATTTGTGCTGGTAGTTTAGTCGCTAAGTCGTATCCATCTCTGTGACCCATGGACTGTAACCCACCAGGCTCCTCTATTCATGGAATTTCCCAAGCAATAAGACTGGAGTGGGTTGCCATTTCCATCTCCAGGGGATCTTCCTGACCCAGGGATCAAACCTGTGTCTCCTGCATTGCAGGTATGTTCTCCTGCATTGCAGGCAGATTGTCTACCACTGAGCCAGCAGGGAAGCCCAAATTCTATTATTTAGATGGCCTTAATATTTAAAATATTTGACAACTATTAATGTTGTGGCATAGGCACGTGATGATCAGACCAGACGTCTGTATGTTTAGAGTGAAAACTGCCTGGGACACACTGGGTCTGTATCAACTCTTTTTAAAACAGAATTGGGGGACTTCCTTGCTGGTCCAGTGGTTAAGACTCTGCGCTGCAATACAGGGGATAACGGTACAAACCCTATTCAAGAAACTAAGAGGCTGCATGCCAGTGATATGGCCAAAAATAAATAATTCTTTTAAAAAAAGAAGGTTGAATTACATTGGAAAAAACAAACAAATCAACAGAATTAGGAAGATAACAACTATAAGAAATAAAGACAGGAGCAGGCCAAAAAGTAGTCAGGGCTGAGGTAGGAAACTATTGCTTTTTATTAAAAGTCTTTCTCTGCTATTTTAATTTTTACTGTATGCATGTATTACTTTGATGAGAAATAATATTAATGTATAAAAAGGATTTTTCATCCTATTAGTTGTTAAAACTCTTTAAATATTGTGCCATCATTCTCCTTAACATCTGTAAGCAATTGATGTTCAGTAGAAATAAATTTAATAAAATATCTCCTTAGTAAACATTTCCTTGGTTTAGTAGCAGACTTTTTAATGTATCCTCATATATATTCTCAAGCATATATAATGGAATTACTTCAAATTTTAATTTAAAAGATAATTCATACTTTTATTTCTTTCTCATGATGACAGGGAAGCAATGGAAAGTGTTCTAAAACATATAGCTTGTCTCTAGGGCACATTCCTTTAAAAGTTATCAATGCTTTAAATGGTAGGAGAATCTCCTTACCAAAATTAAAGATGATGTTGGGGATTTTATTTTACTTTTAATGAATAGGCTCCAGTGACCCATAACTTGTATCTCTATGGCACAATTAACTATCCTTACTGTTCTTTAGATCACCACAGAGAACAAGAGGCCTACAATAATTACTAGAAGATGTATTTTGAGGACATTGCTTTAGTTGAATTTATGAGTAGCACAATTAGTCACAGATATTGTCGGCTACAAGAAATAAGTCCATGAAAAATAGTCTCCTAAGTAACACAGATGCCTGTGCTAAGAATTATTTGCATGTTGGACTAATTCATTTTGAAGGTATATGAAGTCAGTAAAGGAAATTATGTAGTAAAAGTTATCAAAACATGAAACATACTTGCCATTTTCATGTTTCAAAACCTAGAATTTTGTAAACTTTTGTGTACATTTCTAGATATGAAAAAAATGTTCATAATATTGGACAGTTGTTATGTTACAAGGTATAAAGGTATGGGAAGTGGACAAGTCAGGATACCAGAAAGTTTGGGTTCACTTGGAGGAGGGCCGGACACAAATTTACAGTTACAGTCCATCTAACCAGCACCTCCATCTTGAGTCAACTTTGTCTTTGTATAGTAGTTTGGGTCTCCAGGGTCAAATAAAACAGCATTTCAGGTCACATGGCTCTATTCTTTTGTAAGTTTCAAACATTCAATTTATAGTTCCTCCTTTACTTATGTTTATTATTTAACTTTATAGATTTCACGCAATATAAACATAATGTTTATTACATAGTTTAGTCAGACCTATCAAAAAAGTGGAATTTCTACATGTAGGCACATAATATAACTATGAGAAATGGAAACGAAATCTTCCCTTTAGTGAGCACGTTATTCAAATTGAATAGCTTTCCGTCTGTACACATATGTCTACAAAAGCCTAATCAGAAGCAAAGATAGAAAGTTAATAATTCAAAGCTTTGGTTATCTTTAATCAAATAGGTGGACTTTTGAGGCTATAAAAGTCATATATACATAAATATGTAAAGTACACAAATATATAAAAAGTCTCAAAGAATATTACTAGAGGCCTGTATTTAAAGTACCAATTAAGTCTTGAGTCATTTGTTAAAACCATGAGTTCTAGCAAACATCTGTAGGAAGATATCAAAATTAGTCTTAGACTTAGTATAGGTTTATCAGCTGAAGCAACAAGTTTACATAAGTCATATTACTAAAGTATCTGTTTTTGTCCTATAGTTAAAGTATCTGGAAGCAGAGTCCTGAGGGTCTTAGGACATAACAAATGAAAGTGTATTAAAATCTGTTTTAAAGCACATTATTTCTACCTAAGAAAGCAAATCGAATGCACTAGCTTCTTCCCCATTCATTCAATTACTTATTCACCATTCATCTCATAAATATTTATTGAGCTCCCTGCTCCTACACTACTGTAGGGAAAGCAGAAGCATAAAGTATATGGCCATAATAGCGTGCGATAAGTGCTCTGGGTTATTTACCAAGTTAGGCCATTCATGAGAACAAATAAGTTAATTACAAAAAGTCCCTCAATAATGTTACTTCCAAAGTAACTGGGCTTAAAAATAAAAAGTTGCCTACATTAGGCTTCATTATACTGTAGAAGAACTGGAGGGTGAAAAACTCTAGAATTATTATATTTACATTAAGGAAAATTAGGCGAGATGCCTATCTTCTTAACTCCATATTCATATAATGGATGCTCATTCTTCATCTTTTCTCTTCAGTTAGAGAAATACTTAAAAGGCATTATAACAGGTTCATTTTAATAAGAGAGAGGACAATCATATAGAAAAGGGCTAAATTATTCTCAATTTAGGGTTTCACTATTTATTTATTTATTTACTTTTGCCTCAGGCTTCGGGGACATGAAGGCCATGTTATAAATCCTGGTCACTGCTTTTTCTAAAGAGCAAAAATGAGAGTTTATTAGCATCTCAGTGGTTGCCTCAATAATGACAAAACAGTTGCTCATTACTGCTCATTAGTTTCATATTAGATTCATTTGCAGTAGCAATACATCTTCTATTCATACTCGATTGCAAAACACCCGATATGATTTGACACCTGCTGTACAACAGAATTCATTAGATAGTAATAACATAAATAGAAATTCAGGAGCTGGACTTCTATTTGCCTCTCTGATGACTCTGTACAGGAAAAGGCCTCTGAAATCATCTAGGCTAGAATAAGATAAATATGCCCAGCAGATAATCAAGGTTTTCAAATACCAAATTTTTCTGTCTATAGCAATGTTCTGTAACACAATGTAATATTTTTATGTGACATCATTTCCAAAATAATAAAGCATCCTACTATACAGATGAAATGAAAGGTTATTTTAAAAACCATATTGAATAAAAAACAGCCTAAGATTTTTTAAAATCACAAGATAGACCAAATTTGTTCTCATACACTTCATAGTTTTTATACATTTATGCTCTAATTCACGGGAAGGAATCAGGTTTCAAAATGTACCTAATCATTACTTCTGATATTCAATTATGTTTGTTTACTTGAATTCTTGTGAATATTGCTACATGTCACTGAATATAATAAAAGAAGAGGATTTCAAATAATATTCTTTTGTTTAGATGCGTGTCCTCTAAATCACCTAAGTGCAACACAGAAATTCAAAATGAATGACTGCTCTTGCTCACCAGAAATGTTTTAGGGAAATCTAAAGTGCTTTGCTTCAGGTAAGAAAGTTAATTGTTAACTTTTTTATATTTCCATTTCCATTTCTTCCTCTGAAGAAGGAGCTGAATTTGGATAGGTGGAAACTGGGAAACAAATATTTTAGAGAAGAGAAAAGAACTGCCCTCGGTTTAGAAGGAGAAATGAGCATAGGAAATATTGATGATGTCTACAATAGCTATTTTACAATATATTGGGTTAGCCAAAAAACTTCATTTGAGTTTTCATATGCTGTTACAGAAAAAAAAAAAAAAAAAAGCCCCAAAGAACTTTTTGGCCAACCAAATATTTAAAGCTTGTAAATAAGATATTTTCCTATATATGCTGCCTCTTTTCAGACATCAGAAAAAGTTTTTAAAAGTCGCATTACTAAAATATGTGTCATGAGCCATGAATAAGTCATAACTTATTCTGTTCCATTTCACAACCATTTTTGTAGGTATTCACACTATTCCAGGGGCTATGAGGCCATGATATTCATACTTTTTGCAAGTAGAATTTAACAACACTTTGCCACTTCCATCAAATTATAAACTCCAAAGAATCTCAATATTGGCCAACTTTTTGGCCAACTCAATATTTAAAGTTTTTAAATAAGGTATTTTCACATATATAGTGCCTTTTTGCAGACATCAGAATATGGTGGTCCCCTTTATTCAGGGTTTTGTGTTTCATAATTTTAATTACCTCCTGTCAACCATGGTCCAAAAATGTTATTTTATTCCTTCAGTTCAGTTCAGTTCAGTCGCTCAGTCATGTCTGACTCTTTGTGACCCCATGAATCACAGCACACCAGGCCTCCCTGTCTATCAGCAACTCCCGGAGTTCACTCAGACTCATGTCCATCGAGTTGGTGATGCCATCCAGCCATCTCATCCTCTGTCGTCCCCTTCTCCTCCTGCCCCCAGTCCCTCCCAGCATCAGAGTGTTTCCCAATGAGTCAACTCTTCACATGAGGTGGCCAAAGTACTGGAGTTTCAGCTTCAGCATCGGTCCTTCAATATGCCTCAATAATGATTGATTTTCTTCCATTTTATCTTTTATCAAAAAAGTAATACTCAAAGCAAAGAGTAGAAATGTTTCTAACTCTTTTATATATGTGGTTGTATTGGCTAAGTTTTAATAGGCTACATAAATAAAACTTCTCTTAGATAAGCATTTACCTGGATTCTTTCACTGAATCAAAGAATCCAAACATTATGCTTTGTGAAATATCAAAAATTTTGAAGTTTATCAGGGAGTGTTGAGACATAAACTAGTTCTTCCAGTCCAGTAGAAAACCATTTTTAAAACTGTATAAGTAATAGTCTATCATATTCTCAGCAGTCACAGTGAATGTAAAGACTTAAAGACTAGCTAGCTAGCCACTATTCTAATTCCAAAGGCCAGTTAGTTGACCATTTAGTCTAATTTCACAGTTGAAAAGCAAAGAAATTCCAAAATATTCAGGCATTAACAATCATGTGATGAAAATTTGCAGTTTTACTGATTATCTAGAAAGTATTCATCAAGAATTGTCAAATACACTGTCTTCTGTTTGATATGTCTTTATAAATTAGCTTGGTCAGTATGTAGGGGTTTAGATGCAAAAACCCTTTTGCCAGGAAACCAGGCTTACATAGGGATTAATTTATTAAAAGAAAAAATATCTAAGAAGATAAAGCTATTAATACATTAAAAAGTCATCAAAATGGATTGCTTTTCTTTAAAAATCATTGATTTCATTTTTTCAAAAGCAATGTAAGCTCATGGTAGAAAATTTGAAAAATTTAGAAAGGGCACAGATTCATTCAGTCAGTCAGTTCAGTAGCTCTCTCGTGTCCGACTCTTTGAGACCCCATGAATTGTAGCACGCCAGGCCTCCCTGTCCATCACCAACTCCCAGAGTTCACTCAGACTCACGCCCATCGAGTCAGTAATGCCATCCAGCCATCTCATCCTCTGTTGTCCCCTACTCCTCCTGCCCCCAGTCCCTCACAGCATCAGAGTCTTTTCCAATGAGTCAACTCTTCACATGAGGTGGCCAAAGTACTGGAGTTTCAGCTTTAGCATCATTCCTTCCAAAGAAATTCCAGGGCCGATCTCCTTCAGAATGGACTGATTGGATCTCCTTGCAGTCCAAGGAACTCTCAAGAGTCTTTTCCAACACCACAGTTCAAAAGCATCAATTCTTTGGCGCTCAGCCTTCTTCACAATCCAACTCTCACATCCATACACGACTACTGGAAAAACCATAGCCTTGACTAGATGGACCTTAGTCGGCAAAAGTTCCAATATGAATTTCTAAATACTTTTTAGAATGCATTTACTTTTTGATGCATTTATTTCTAATCTTACAAGTATTAATTTGGTTTAAAAAATAGGGATTATATTGGATACTGTTTTTAACAATAGGATAATTAAATGTAAAATGTCAATAAGTGAAGTAATGAGTAATTTAAACCTAATTGAATAAAAGTTAAGATGCAAAATAAATCTGATGAAATGATATAAAAATCTAGTAAGAATAAAAAGTATAAGACATAAAAGAGGAATTAAAAACATGGGAGAATAATTGAAAATGTCAGTAACAACGTTCAAAAACATAAAATGTAAACATTCTTCCAGAGTTGTTTTAAACATCAAAACTCAGATTAAGAACACCAGTCAATCTTAAACAGACTTAAAATTCTTAGACACAATTGTATATTAATACATTTTAGGTAAATAAACTGAGTGAGTGAAGTGAAGGTCGCTCAGTCGTGTCCAGCTCTTTGCTATCCCATGGACTGTATATCCATGGAATTCTCCAGGTAAGAATATTGGAGTGAATAGTCTTTCCCTTCTCCAGGGGATCTTCCTGACCCAGGGATCAAACCCAGGTCTCCTGTATTGCAAGCAGATTCTTTAACAGTTGAGCTACAAAGGAACAGCATATATAAAGAAAAGATTTCAAAAGTTTCTGGCAATGGTTTTACTTTAAAAAGCAAGAGAGAGTAGAGTCCTATTTCCTATTGAATAGAGAGTCCTAGTTCCAATAATTGGTAATTTGGAAATTTTGACCAGTCTTCCTCTGAGAACTAGGAAATTTGAACAACAACAAAAAATTGTTTCACATCATTAGACGATAACAGGCATTGAAAATTTATGTATCAAAGATAGAAAACGAAAAACAAACTCAGAATGTAAAACCAAGCATTTGATTGCTTTCTCCTTAAAAACTTATACTGATTCTGGAAAATCTAATCCACCTGAGAAACTGAGCAGAGATTTCACTGGACTTGTGAAGACAGAGAAAAATTAGTACGTGTCGTCTGCAAAAATATGGAATCTGGGGGAGCTAGGGCTGGAAAGTCTATTGGGCTACAAACAAGGAGTAATGGTGAACCAGAGAGACCTTTCTTTTTTAGAGACTGAAGCCTAGCTTTGAATAAAACTAATATTTGATTGATTTAAGGTAATCAGGAATTGTTGATTGTTTCTACTAGCTTTCTAGACTTCCCTGGTGGCTCAGACGGTAAAACGTCTTGCTTACAATGCGGGAGACCTGGTTCGATCCCTGGGTCAGGAAGATCCTCTGGAGAAGGAAATGGCAACCCACTCCAGTACTCTTGCCTGGAAAATCCCATGGACAGAGGAGCATGGTGGGCTATAGTCCACAGGGTCGCAAAGAGTCGGACACGACTGAATGACTTCACTTCACTAGCTTTCTACCAGAAGCAAATATAAATTATCTATGGAAGACAGCAACATCATCCTGTATCTCAAGTATCTTAATATCTGTCACTCAATCAATAAAAAGCATATATATGAAGAAAAAAGATAAAGTGACCTAAACTAAAAAGAACCAATAGGCCCTAAATATTTGTAAAGGTTGATTTCTTTCTTATTTTTATTGGGTAGGCCAAAGGTTTGTTTGGTTTTTTGCAAGGGATGGCTCTAGCCTTTAGTCATTTTTAACTTAATTCGAAACAACTTCATTACATTGTATTGTGACAGCTGTCATATTAACATGCATTTTTAAAAAACTTACCAGAATTGGTGAATTTTTGCATAGTCATTTTAATATTGAAGATGGAAAAAAAAACAGCAAATCTTCTTTTAGCATATAATGCTTTGTTAGGGCTTCCCAGGTGGCACAGTAGTAAAGAATCCACCTGCCAATGCAGTAGGTGCAACAGATTCGGGTTTGATCCTTGGGTTGGGAAGATACCCCGGAGAAGGAAATGGCAGCCCACTCCAGTATTATTGCCTGGAAAATTCCATGGACAGAGGAGCCTGGTGGGCTACAGTCCATGGCGTCACAAAGAGTCAGACACAATTGAGTGACTGAGCACAACCACATGTGGTTAATTATTTCAAGAAAGGTAAAAATACAACTGAAACACACACATAAAAACGATTTTGATTTGTGCCATGTATGAAGAAAATCGTGTGACCAACTGAATATGTCAAAAGTTGTTTGCAAAGTTTTGTGCTTGCAATTTCTCACCAGACAACAATACTCCTTGTTCAGGTAGACTAGTTGAAGTCGACAGCAATCAAATCGAGACATTAACTGAGAATAATCAATATTATACCACACAAGAGATAGCCAACATACTCAGAATATCCAAATCAGGAGGTTAAAATCATTTGTACCAGCTTGATTATATTAATCGCTTTGATGTTTGAATTCTATGTAAGTTAAGCAGAGGGGGGAAAACCTTCTTGACTATTTCTACAGACAATTTTCTACTTAAATGTAATGAAGATGTTCTATGTGGGGCAGGAGGGGGGAGGGGGGGTCGGGATTGGGAGCTCATGTACACTCGTGGCTGATTCATGTCAATGTATAGCAAAACGAATACAGTATTATAAAGCAAAACAAACTAAAAAATAAAAATTATAAATAAATAAAAACAAATTGCAATGGGGAATGATAAGTGGATACAGCACAATAATGTGGAATCCATGGGGCAGGTGAAATCAATCACCACCAGCCACACCAAAGGCCAGTCTTCATGCAAAGAAGGTGATGTGTGTATATGGTGGGATTGGAAGGGAGTTCTCTATTATCAGTTCCTTCCAGAAAACTAGACTATTAATTCCAACAAGTACTGCTTCAAGTTGCGACCAACTGAAGTCAGCCATGGATAAAAGATTACAGATTTAGTCAACAGAAAATGCATAATCTTCCATCAGGGAGACCACATGTCTCTTTGATGACCAGGCGAAAACTGTTACAGCTTGACTGGGAAGTTCTGATTCATCAGCCATATTCACGAGACATTGTACCTTCAGATATCCATTTATTTCAGCCTTTACAAAATTCTCTTAATGAAAAAAGTCAATTCCCTGAAAGACTGTAAAAGGAAGTTGGTACAGTTCTTTGTTCAAAAAGAACTTGGGAAGATGGAATTACAAAGTTTTCTGAAAAAAATGGCAAAAAGTAGTGAAACAAAATGATGAATATGTTGATCAATTAAAAAAAATTATCTTTGGTTTTTACTTAAAACCCAAAGGAAATTTTTTTGCCAATCCAGTAGTTTAAAAATAATATAATGAATAGATCTAGTATGTCTTCTTATACCTGATCACTTTGCTTTCACATCACCTGTGATGTTCACACCTTGAATTATAGGCATATTTTATTTCTAATTTGATGTTCTGCTGTGTCAGTTTTGATCATTCTGCTCTTTGCATGTCATCCACTATTTCAGACTATTCCAGTTTCATTTTATTCCCAAAGCCCATATTTTACTGAAATTGTAAAGAGTACAACATAGTTGCTAATTTTTTTTTCCAAAGGTAAGTAGGGTTTAGATATGCATTGACTAATGAGATTATGTTTTGTTGACTCCTCATGTTGATTTTTTTTTCCTGGATATCTCATTCTTTAATGAGGAGCAACCAGTATATCCAGGCCTACCTGTTGTAAATTGACAAATGTGAATATGCATTCCAAATTTTCTTCTACTCAATGTCAGTGGGGATACTGACAAAATTCTCCTTTCTTATATTAATCTGGAGAACAACACATGTGTACTCTCAAGTTTATAGTTTCTGGTTAATGCTTATTTGGTGCAACAGAGACAGAACTGTTTTATCCCCACTGTTGTTATTGTTGACTCGCTCAGTTGTGTCTGCCTCTTTGCAACCCCATGGACTGCAGCACGCCAAGCTTCCCTGTCCTACACTCTCTCCTGGAGTTTGCTCAAATTCATGTCCATTGAGTCAATGATCCCATCCAACCATCTCATCCTCTGTTGCCCCTTTTTTCTCTTGCCTTCAATCTGTCCCAGCATCAGAGTCTTTGTCAGTGAACTGGCTCTTCACATCAGGTGGCCAAACTGTAGGAGCTTCAGCTTCAGCATCAGTCCTTCCAATGAATATTTCCTTTATGACTGACTTATTTGATGTCCTTGCAGTCCAAGGGACTCTTAAGGGTCTTCTCCAGAATCACAGTTCAAAAGCATCAATTCTTTGGCACTCATTCAGCCTTCTTTATGGTCCAACTCTCACATCCATATATGACTACTGGAAAAACCATAGTTTTGACTGTATGGACACTGGTCAGCAAAGTGATATCTCTGCTTTTTAATATGCTATCTAGGTTTGTCATAGCGTCTCTTCCAAGGAGCAGGCATCTTTTAATTTCATGGCAGCAGTCACAATCCACAGTGATTTTGGAGGCCAAGAAAATAAAATCTGTCACCTTTTCCATTGTTTCCCCATCTATTTGCCATGAAGTGATGGGACCAGATGCCATGATCTTAGTTTTTTGAATGTTGAGTTTAAGCCAACTTTTTCACACTCTTCTTTCACCTTCATCAAGAGGCTCTTTAGTTCCTCTTTGCTTTATGCCATTAGAGTGGTGTCATCTGCATCTGAGGTTACTGATATTTCTCCAGGCAATCTTGATTCCAACTTGAAATTTATCCAGCCCAGAATTTCACATGATATACTCTGCATGAAGTTAAATAAGCAGGGTGACAATATACAGCTTTGATGTACTCTTTGAAACAGTCCATTATTCCATATCCAATACTAACTGTTGCTTCTTGATCAACATAACAGGTTTCTCAGCAAGCAAAGGTAGACTTGTATTCCCATCTCTTCTACAGTTTTTTGTGATCCACACAGTCAAAGGCTTTAGCGTAATCAATAAAGCAGAAGTAGATGTGTTTCTGGAATTCTCTTGCTTTTTCTATGATCCAGTGGATGTTGGGAATTTGATCTCTGGTTCCTCTGCATTTCCTCTGGTTCCTCTTATCTACACTACCTGGTTCCTTTACAATGAGAGGTCAGTCTGGTGTATTGTTTAAAAGCGTAGTATCTCGAAACACATCACTCAGGTTCAAACCCAGCTCTGCAACCTATTGGAGGTATGACCTTGGGCAAATCACTTAGCTAGTCTCTGCTTTAATTAGCATAGCTCTAAAATAGAGATGATAATCCTTACCTCACAGGGCTGCTATAATTCTGTGGCAAATGAATGTGACTGCTTATTAATTTATGTTTGGGTCTTTCTTTGATATTTTTTAAAATTTATTTTTAATTGAAGGAAAATTGCTTTACAATGTTGTGTTGATTTTTGCTGTACAACAGCATGAATCATCCATAAGTACATGTACATCCCTCCCTCTCCTTCTTCCCTCCCACCTCCCCATCCCACCCTTCTAGATCACCATAGAGCACGGGGCTAAGTTCCCCGTGGTGTACAGCAACTTCCCACTATCTATTTTACACATAGCTACTCAAGTCATCCCACCCTCTCCTCCTGCTTGCCAGTTGAAAATAAAAATCTCTACACAGTACTAACTCCCTTAATTCCCTATGTTTTTCTATTTCTACTCTCACTTACAGCTGACTTAATATCCAGGCATTATAGGCATCATCTGTCCCTATTCACTTCTGTCTAGTTTACATACTATGCCTTTCAGACACTCAATTGATAGGAAATCTAATGTTGGTCAACTTTGTTTGCCTTAGCCAGGGGAATAATCTCTTTGCGGTTGAACACAGGCCTCCATTTCTGATATAGGAATGGGGAATAGGGACTCATTCCCATCTACTGCCTGTCCATGCAACACTTTTGGGGGCCCAGACGTGAGTGTCATCCTTCTCCATCTGATACTTTTGCAAAATGAATACTTTAAGTTTGGCAACTCTGTGTATCCCTCCTCCTCATAGAAGACTCTACGGCCTCACTTTATAAAGATGAAAGAACTGAGGTTCAGAGAAACTTAGCATCACAAAGCTAGTAAATGGATGAGCTAGACTTATTTTTCACCCCATCATACTACAAATGATTCCTCTCTCTACCCTCAAACTGGGTCACATTTTGTTGTTCCCTACATCATTAATGATGCCACTATTCCTCTAGTTTTGTGGATGAAATTTCTGAGTTCACCTTAACACTTCCTGGTCCCTCATGGACTCATGTCCCATTTATTTTCCACTCCTGTTTATTTCACTTCTGAAATAGAACTAAAGCCATCCACTTCTCTTCCTTTCTACCTCCACAATATCAGTGCATGTAGACATCATCTTTCCTAGGACCCCTTCCTTAGGCTAACCCACATTCACTCTGATGCTCCCTGATCTATCCTCCAGGACGCTATCAATGTAGTTTCCCTGATTGTGGAAAACTCTCAAATACAGTTTGGCCATTTCCTACCCCTCCCAACACTGACTCACATCCTTCCCTACTACCTCTCAGTTTAAGCATCCTTTTCTTAGGGAAGCTTTCTCTGACTTCCCTTGATTATCTGAATCCTTCCAGGTTAATTGTGTCTTGTCTGCCTCTACCCTGCCCAGAATGATATCTCTAAAAAGACAGGGAATTTTCTCTATATGTTTACCTAAAGCAGTGATTTGCCCAGAATAGGCCCTCAAATAAATATTTAACACACTATTCACTTTATAGTAAAGTTGCCACTCTACAAGTGTTCCTGTGTTCTCAGAGGTTTTTCAGTGGGAGCTTTATCAGACAAAGCTTAGCTGACCACTGTAGCTTGGAAGTCAAGTGCATTATTTTAAGAGCTAATCATTTGGACTTTCTGCAATACATATCAGATTTTTAAACTATATATATATTTAACAGCCCAGAGCATCTTTTCTTTGGTAATGTCAGAAAAGACAATTGAAGTCACTGAATTTGCATTAGGAGCAGCAACTTTCCCTCAAACAGTAGCTGCCTTAGGGCAAGGGCAAACCTTCAGCTATGCTGGCTAGACTGGGTTGGTCATAGACTCTGCTCTAGATATACCATCCAATGAAATTGGTTTTGATTACTAATATTCATGGCATTCCTTTTAGGGGTTTTTCCCAATCCTTTTCAGTTCTAAAGTTCTTACTCTATTTATGATGATTTCAACTGCCAGTCAAAAAGCTTCTATCCAAAACTGCTAGCTGAGAAGATAATTGAATTGGAATTTCTATTAATAAGTATTGTAAACAATGACTTAGTGTCATTCATATAATAAGTTATATTAAATCATGGAAGAAAGACACAAGATGTGTCTGGTGTGTTTTTCCTCCTGGTAGATTTTTTTTCCTCTGCCCAATAATAGTCATTAAATTGTTAAGACGGTAAGAGATGTGTGAAAGTGAAGTATTTCAGTTGTGTCCGACTCTTTGTGACCCCATGGACTGTAGCCTACCAGGCTCCTCTGCCTATGGGATATTCCAGGCAAAAGTACTGGAGTGGATTGCCATTTCCTTTTCCAGGTGATTTTCCCAACCCAGGGATGGAACCCAGGTCTCCCACATTATAGGCAGATACTTTACCATCTGAGCCACCAGGGAAGCCCAAGAGAAATGTGTTCATGGCATTTACTCCTCCTGACATTTCATTTTTGGGTCTTGTTAATATACTGGGAGATTAAAACCAGTTCCACAAAATGAAATTGTTAACAGTTGAAATCCAGGGGTTCTCATTGTTATGCCACAAATTCAAATTCATAAAATCATTTGCTGTTACATAAATGCTATTATCTGAACTAAATATCACTTACTATATGGAAAGCAATATCTGCATATGTCATTTTCCAACAACAATTCTCTAAATCTCTGATACCAGCTGGGTATTCTACAATTCATTCATATTCTGACACTAACTACCCAGAGTTAGCATCAGACTCCATAGATATAACGGCTCAATCACGTAAGACTACATTCACTTCAGACACCAGTCACAATTCCTGGGACCTACACTTCTGTCAGACTTGGCTAAAATTCAGGAGCTCCCACAACCTACCCCTACCCTCAGCGTCAATAATTATTAATAGAATGATTCATAGCACTCAGACAAATCACTGTACCTGGATTACTGGTTTATTGTAAAGGTTACAACTCAGCCAAATGGTTAAGATGCATGCAGCATGGTATTAGGAGGAAGGAGCAGAGCTTTCAGGCCTTCCCCAGGAGAGCCACCCTCCCGGCACATTGAGGTGCTTACCAGCGCAAAGCTCCCTGAATCTCACTGGTTTTCAAGGCCTTATTCCTTAGACCTGCTTGATTAAATCATGGATCACAAGTGATTAAACTCTCTTCCCAGCCACTTTCCCCTACAACAAGTGTGGCCAGTTTCTCCCTTGAAATTATCTAAAGGGCCCCCTTGAGTCACCTCTTGAGCATAAACTCATAGTGAAAAAAGTTCATTTCTATGAACAACAGAAGACACTCCATCACTCAGGGAATTCCAAGGATTTTTAGTAGCTCTGTGATAGGAACCACGAATAAAAACCAAATTTTTTTTATGCAAGCCTGGGTAAATCATATTTATTGACAGATACTTTGCATATTATAGCTAAATAATACTATTTTTGTTGCTATTCTGTGGCCAGATACTTTGAATTTTTTAATGAAAAAAAAATTTAAATCTTCCAGTGTGTTTTAATGTGGCCAAAACTTTGTTAAACATTCCAGTCTCTAAAAAGATTCAAATTATGCAGGGTTTCAAATCATACCTAGGAGGAAGTAGGTTTATGGAGAATAATAATATTTCCAAAAAAGTGAAATTTTAACTTTAGATGTATTCTATTTTTAAAAATAAATTATTGTAATTCCAAGTTTTACTTATTTATTTATTTGGCTGTGCTGTGTCTTAGTTGCAGCTTGCATGAGCTTCAGTCTTTGTTGCAGCATGGGGAATCTTTAGTTGCAACATGTGGGATCTATTCCCCGACCACAGATTAAGCCCAGGTCCCCTGCATTAGGAGTGCAATCTTAGCCACTGGACCACCAGGGAAGTCCCTTAATTTCCATTTTAGATGAACAAAATTAAACAAAAAATAAGAAGAAAAATAATCAGGGTCTCTGTTTTTAAATGCCAACACATTTTAATGGTGAAATATGAAAATAGAAATATAAAAAGATCTATAGATACTATAACCATAGTTTGATTTTTACCGTGAGAGTTGGACTGTGAAGAAAGCTGAGCACCAAAGAATTGATGATTTTGAACTGTGGTGTTGGAGAAGACTCTTGAGAGTCCGTTGCAAGGAGATCCAACCAGTCCATTCTAAAGGAGATCAGCCCTTGGTGTTCTTTGGAAGGAATGATGCTAAAGCTGAAACTCCAGTACTTTGGCCACCTCATGCAAAGAGCTGACTCATTGGAAAAGACCCTGATGCTGGGAGGGACTTGGGGCAGGAGCAGAAGGGGATGATAGAGGATGAGATGTCTGGATGGCATCACCGACTCTATGGACGTGAGTTTGAGTGAACTCTGGGAGTTGGTGATGGACAGGGAAGCCTGGCAAGCTGAGATTCATGGGGTCGCAAAGAGTTGGACAGGACTGAGCGACTGAACTGAACTGAAACTGAACTGAAACTGTATAAATGGACTTAAAGGCATTTTTGTAACTTTCAGCTACATTTACTTGTATCTGTTCTTTGCACATTTACTAAGGCCATCAAAAATTCATAATGAGAGAGCAGTAGCAGAATACTTGGTCTAGATAATATATTTACATATTCTGATTGCTATTACTCTATGTGATGTTGGAAAAAAACAAGTAAATTAAAATGTCTTCCAGTGCTAGCCTTGTAAAGAATTTAATTTCAATTATCTTAGAAAATTCTTTGAATATGTATTTCCCTTCCTATATTTTTAAAATAAGTAATACTTGCTAAAGAGTTTTGTAAAAAGAGACAGGTATAGTAACTTGTTCAATACAAACTTATTAAATTTTCCATGTTATTTTTATATTGAACTGCAATATGTTCTCAATTTACTCAAATTTTGCACATGTTATAGGTTAATCCTTTAATAATACTTTCAGAAGAAATATCACTTAGACAATAATGATATTGCAGTGTTTCTACTTTCTTATAGCAAGGATTTAATAGTAGCTATTCTTAGCTGAGATAATTCTTTGCTAATTAGTTCATATTATCAGTTTTTAAAAATTGATACATGTACTAAAAAGTCATGCACAAACTTGGGAACATACTATGTTGTAATCTGCTCTAACTCATGCCCTTTTCTATCTTCCTAAAGAGATAAACCACTGAATCTATACAATGTACACTGGACAACAGCAGTGTAAACTACCACTACTATATGAGCAAGTAAAATTCCAATTAATACAATGTCCTTTGTTATGTTTAAATACCTATCTTAATTTGTATTATGAGGTTTTCTTTGATTATTATTTTCGGTTCACTCCTTTTTCTTTTTCTAGAATTAAGTCTCTGGGCTCTTGAGTTATACTGCCTAACTCTACCACTTACAAATCTTCAGTCTTTGAACAAGTTATTTAACTGTTCTCTGCCTTGGTTTCCTCATCTGTAAAATGGAGAACATATTCGCATTCACCTAATAATGCCATTGTGAGGATAACATCTCATTGCATGTAAAGTATAAAGAAAAGACTCTAGCACATAATAAAAGGTTAACAAACAAGAATTATTGTTGATAATCTTATCACCATATTCCTATAGAACTTCTAATTTATAGACTCTTTATTGTGTTTCAGTTTTGAACAGGGTTTGCATTTAAATCCAATCTTTTAAAATTTCTAAATTGCTACATTTGCATGGATGCCATGTTTTCTAACTCTTGTGGGGAACATGAACTAGAGAGTTTTGAACATTTGCTCCTGTTTCTGGAACTAAATCTGTTTTATTACCTCCAAAGGATATTTGCTTTATATCCTCACAATGGTTTTCCTCCCCAGAATTACTAAATATTTCCATTGGCCTAATGATTTTTCTGTTGGTTCAACTTTACAGAGTGAGACTCTTGTTCAGTTGGGGAAGTGGATGTGGGATCAGTCAGCAGTTAACTGACTGATCAGTAGGTTTCATTTATGTTTTAGCTATAGTCAAAGGAGAAAAGGAAACATCTTCATTTTCTGAGGCTTTATTTTGCTGGATCTGAGAGTCCCCAGTGCCTTCAGGAGTTGTCTGGGAGAAGGACCCACATGACAAACATTTCTGCTGTGGAAAGAGGGTTTCTTTTCCACAGCTGTTGAATCCCAAATTATAAGTGAGCACCTGGCCCTGCCTTTCCACCCAATGGTACTAATCTCACGGGTGGTCTGTTGTGACACCAGCCACTCAGCCAGTTCTTCTATTGGTGCCCTGTATTATTTGCCCTCCATTCACTCAGTATTGGAGGGCACTAAATCCTCAGGTTCTGTTCAGAGACTGGATTTTGTCAGGGACGTTAGGCAACCTTGTTTTCTTATTTCCCACATGAACTTTTTTTGTTGTAAGTGCCTTATCACAAACTAGCTTTTTAAGACTTTCCATCTGCTCCCGTCTGCAATAGATTTTGTGGGGACGGTCCTCTAACATGGCCTTTAGTGGACTTCTTCCCTGTTATGAAACATGTTCATGATTTTTTAAAAATTTCTCCCATTATTTATATTTCTTTGATCAATTTCTTGGAACAGTGTTGAATATATGTGCTCACATTACTATCCTGAAACGCAAATCTCCTGTTTTCTTTTCTTTTTTTTTTAAATGGGAGATCCTTACTTTTCCAAAGCACTGACATTAGTGTATTATGGACCCAAATTTGAAATATGTGATTAAATATGTAATACATCTCCTTGAAAAAGTAAGTTACCTTATTTCTTGTTAATTATACTAAGGCCATTCTCTTGGATTTGTTGTTGAATTTCTGTTAAACAAATAAATAAGCAAGATACCATGAATGTTAAAGCTGCCACCTGATAATTATATGAAAATATTCATAAAATCTGTTGCAATGCAATAGAGACAACAAATGTGTAGGAAATAATCTCTCTTGAATATTAGGAAATAGAAAATATATTTTCAAAAACAAGAGCTTTGAATCCGCTAAATGAAGTCCAGTTCTTCAATGAGAGAAAAGTTTTACTTGGTTCATCCTACCTTGTTAATTCTAAAAGATCTTATTTTATAACTCATGTACATGAGTGTTTTTCTCCTTTCTAAAATTCATGTTCATTTGCAGCAAATATTTGTTAAGGTCTTATGTTCCTAAATTTGTATTTCAAAAGGCTTTTTTTCATTTATAAATGTAGCATGATATTGTAATGTTGAAGTATACTTTTTTTTCAAATTATAACACTTCTGCAGAAATTCTGATATGCTCTGCAGGCTACTTAAGTACATATCTGACTTCTCCCTAATTCCTCTGAATAAAAATGCTAGTCTTAGAAAAACACAGGTTTATATGAAGAAAGTACATCAAAATCTTTGTTTTGCTTATTTATTTTTATAGTAGAGATATTGTCTGGCTAAGAACCAAACTCTGATTTTTCCTTTTAAGTGAGTGAAGTCACTCAGTCCTGTCTGACTCTTTGCGACCCCATGGACTGTAGCCTACCAGGCTCCTCCGTCCATGGGATTTTCCAAGCAAGAATACTGGAGTGGATTGCCATCTCCTTCTCCAGGAAATCTTCTTGACCCAGGGATTGAACCCGGGTCTCCCGTATTGTAGGCAGACACTTTACTGTCTGAGCCACCAGGGAAGTCCTTTTCTTTTTAACGCGTCTGTATTTGGTCAAGGCAGAGCTGACCACTTCCAGGTCTGAGGGTGCAAATAACAGGTTCTGTCCATTCTTCAGGTTTTATTCCATTCACTTAAAATGCCGCTCTAGTCCCAGGCCTTCAGAGTTATCTACAGTACATCCCAATCTCATGCAAATGACCTCCACATAACTGTAACTATGGGTTATGTGCCCCCTTCTTTGGGAGTTTTCCTGAATCAAGCTTGGCTTATCCTACCTACATACTCTCATCACTAATACAGTTCTTCTCACGCAGTATTGAAAAATACCTCTTTAAATGCCTTTTCTACCTAATGAAAAGCTCAGCAGGCAAGAACTATTCCTTCCTCAAATTTCTATTTAAAGTACCAAGCATAATATCTGCTCTCAGAAATATTTGTGAGTTAATTGCTAAATAATGTTACCATACTAAACGTTCAAATGATAAAGAGAAAATTCGAACACCGCTATCACAGAGCTGGCAACCCTAAGAACATTAGTAACTACTTGTACTTTAAGTGGGGGGGGGGAGGTAATCTATGCTTTATGACTAACGAATAAATATCTCTGAGTTATTTTGTAAAAATTTTGCAGTCATGTAAATGACAGCATTATGTAATGTTGACAGGAGTTAAAATTTAGCCATGACTCATATTCATTTCAGGTTTTCATGGCAAATATGACAGAGAAATAAGACAGTTATCCAGGAAATCAGGATGTGTGGTGGGAATAGAAAGCCTTGACCTAAAGACAGTGAGTTTAGAATTTAATTCAGCTTTGATTTTCAATTATGACAGATAAAAAAGTAGCACTCCACTTATTTCAGGATCCTTCAGGCTTCCTAACCTCCTGGTTCTGGTACAGACTTTCTTTCTAAACAAATGCTTTTCATCCACATAACCTGTGGGATTCTGTTCATAAAGCTATACTTCTGAGGAGAACCATGGCATCTAACAACTATTCAGGAGTATACTAATTCTCTTAATGCTTAAAGAGTAAATAGATATTATTCCAAGAAAGAAAAAATTGAGTATTTATACAAAATTACAGTTATAGAGGGCTTTCCTGGTGGCTTAGACAGTAAAGAATCTGCCTGCAATGTGGGACACCTGGGTTCGATCCCTGGGTGGGGACGATCCCTTGGAGAAGGGAATGACTATCCGTTCCAGTATTCTTGCCTGGAGAACCCCGTGGTCAGAGGAGCCTGGTGGGCTACAGTCCAGTGGGTTGCAAAGAGTCAGACACGACTAAGCAACTAACACACATAGCTACAGAGAAATAACTAGAGAAACTGGAAAACCTTTACACACTTACAACTTTTCAAACAATTTGAACTTTTAGAGGGAAAATATAAATCTACTCGCAAAACAAAGAAACACAGGCAATTAGGGATGGATTAAAAAGAAGCATTAAAAACAAACCCCAAAAAAGCATAAAGCAAGGGGATATAACCAAAAGTAAACACATCAAAACATGAAGAATATCTATACACAGAAAATATTAATCAGTACTTAGGGACATTGTTTGAAATAGTAAAATATTGAATGCAATCAAAAAAGATCAGATAAAGTAGGGATACTTCGTATAATCAAATAAAAACTTAAAAATGAACTGTTTTCTCTATACTGACATGGAGCAATTGTCAAGATACACTGTAAAGTGACAAAGCTAAGGTATAGATTATTGTGTAAAACAGAAAAAATTAATGTCCTATATAAATATATGTATATACAATAGAATATAAAATATATTACATATATGCTTAGATTTGAATCAAAAGGCTCATAGAAAATAATGGTTGCTTCTGGTGAGTAGCATTTGGGGTAAGAAAGAAACTTGCTTTTCTTTATATAATTTGTCGTGTTATTTAACTGAATATGTTTTAATGTGCATGAATTATCTTTTAAGTTTTTTTACATAATAAGGTAAAATCGCTGAAGTAATTCTGATACTTAAAGTTAAAAGCCACTGGTCTAGTATGATCATTTAGACCTTAATAAAGTCACTGTGTAGCAGAGGTTCTTAACATGGTTCTGTGCCATGGACCCCTTACCAGATCAGGAGAGCTTTTGGACTCATTCTTCTTAAACTTTTGACTTTTTTAACTGGATAAAATAAAATAATAAACAGAGGATCATAAAAGAAATAAAATTATGAGATTAGTTATAAAATTTTTTTAATACCTAGATCTGACGTTGGGTTAGATTTTGTAATAGTGATAAACAAAAATGATATTTTGAGATGTGCAGAACAGCTCTGTTATAATATGACAATATCTTCAGTTTCTTTTGGTGGAAAAATCATAAGTAATGCTAATGCTACATTGTTTTCTACATAGGTTAAATCCATGTTAAAATTAATGAAAATAAATATTATATATATAAACTTTGTTCCCCCTCACTTTCATATTCACATTCACAGACTTCTCTGTCTATCCAGGAATTTACTGAGTGTCTATGGATTCCAAATTAAGAAGCTTTTCTTTATAAGAATTCTCTGGTAGTAAATTCTTTCAGATTCAAAAAAATTAGTACATATCTTTGTCATAAGTGTTTCAGATGAGTAGCTAATGTGTTAACTATAGAATTTTTCTTAATTCCCACTTATAAATATGTTTGAATATGTTTGGGATATTAATTTTTTCTAGATACCACAGTCAACAAGTCAGTAAGAGTTATTGTGACAATTTTGAGTTTATACTAATCTATGAAATGAAAAATACATCAATCAGTTACCCAGTGGATCGTTTCCATGCAGACATTTGTTATTATTGATTGTAGGTTTGTGGGTTTTTTTTTTTTTTGTAATTAACCTTCATCTTTTTTCTCCAGCCCACCCTAAAATCAGTGAATTACAGCTTTTTTCATTTTCTTTACTTTTTACACAGCGCTCAGCTAGTAACAACTCCTGTAGGTCTCCATACCAGGACAGGTGGCTACTAAAACCGACATCTTCATTTGATTTTACATAGCAGTGCATTTTTTTAGCCTGGAATATATGATTGAACAAAACTGCTCAAATTCCAATACCCTTGCCTTTTAAACAATCGTTGCATCTTCATTTTGTCTCAACCATCAATGCTGTTAATACTTTGAACCCTCCTTAAGCTGCAAAATGTCCACTTGAAAACCTTAATCAGTCAGAAAGTTGGTAAATTATACCTTCATGCTATCCATATTGAGTACCCATTACTCCTGGACATAGCACATTAACTGACTCATTAGCTATTTCAAACCATATGGACTTGGGTTTGGGCGGGTCATTTTGATAATATCCTGAGGTGAGTTTCCTAATTATTGCAATTATGTGATCTCAATCATGAGGCCAGGCTCACAAAATAGTGTCAGTGCCTTTAGAATGAGTGTCAACGCACCCAGACAATGACTGAGATGAGCAACATGCTCTTTGGTTGTTATAAGTCCCTTGATACCCAAAAAGTAATTACTTGAAAAGTTCTGAGAAAATGCCAGAAACAGTCTTGAGAATCAAGTAAGCATGGAATGTTGCAGTGCTTGACAGCCATGAATAGATGGGCCAGAGCTGAAAGTGGGAAAACTTGAATATTTAATATTGATGCTGTTTAGACATTATGTTTCTAATATAAACCTCAAATAGTATTTTAAGCAACAAGCAGATTTCTTTTAAAAAGGGAATGAGAAAAGAGTAAATGTAAAACATATTGAGTCTGTGAGAAATTCTGTAAAAATATTACAGAAAACAAATGTGGAAGATTAGAAGTTCACATACTAGAGGTGATGGAGGGGAGCGAGAGTTGTTGTTTTTTTTTTTTTTTAATAACATTTTTTACTGTAAAGTATACATGAAAGTTATCATTTAAAGTGTACAATTTGTGGCATTAAGTGCATTCTCATTGTTCTGCAACCATTACCACCTGTCTCTTATACACATCTGGGAGGAGGTAATCTATGCTTTATGACTAACGNAGATATTACAGAAAACAAATGTGGAAGATTAGAAGTTCACATACTAGAGATGATGGAGGGGAGCGAGAGTTGTTTTTTTTTTTTTTTTAAATAACATTTTTTACTGTAAAGTATACATGAAAGTTATCATTTAAAGCGTACAATTTGTGGCATTAAGTGCATTCTCATTGTTCTGCAACCATTACCACAACTATCTTCAAAATTTTTCATCCTACAAAACTGAAATTCTACCCTAATGCAGTAAGTCTTCAGTCTTTCCTCCTCCTGGTCCCTGGTAATGACCAATCTGCGCTTTGTCTCTGAATTTGTCTACTCTGGGTACCTCATGTAAGTGTCATCATACAATATTTATTCTTTTGTGACTGTCCCTATGTCACTTAGCATATCTTTAAGGTTCATCTATGTTATAGCACATGTCAGAATTTTCCTCCTTTTGTAAGGATGAATAATATTTCTGAATGTATATATNGCGGGGGGTGGGAGGGTCGGGATTGGGAGCTCATATACACTCGTGGCTGATTCATGTCAATGTACAACAAAACGAATACAGTATTGTAAAGCAAAACAAACTAAAAATTAAAAATTAAAAAAAATTGTGCTGAGTTTCAATTAATTGAAATGTAAATGGTCATAAGTGTTTTATAACTAGTGTACTGGACAGCACAGATCTGTAATGTCAAACTCAGATTTCTTATCAAACATTAAAGATCCTCAATCATTTTGTCTCAGACAACCTTAGATCAAGACCTATAGGACCTTAGAATTAAAAACAGAAAGACAGTGGTGCTGCAAATATGGGAAAGGAAAGCCTAAAAGTGTGGACTGCAGGACACATGGGAAAACTGCTCTTACCTCTACTTTGAATATATCATCAGCTTAATTCTTATTGAAAGCACAGCTTCCACTTAAAAATCATTCAGCAAGTTCCCCTTCCTCCTTTTCCAGTTCATGTTTTTGCTTATTGCAGGCATATTGGTGAGGAGAAAGAGGATGTAAAGGGTGAATGCAGTTTTATGATTAATTAGCCTTTTATGGTTCTTCCCTTGTAGCTCAGTTGGTAAAGAATATGCCTGCAGTGCAGGAGACCCGGGTTCAGTCCCTGGGTCATGAAGATCCCTTGAAGAAGGAAATGGAAACCCATTCCAGTATCCTTGCCTGGAAAATCTTGTGGACAGAATAGCCTGGTGGGCTACAGTCTATGGGGTCACAAAGAGTCGGGCATGATTGGGTGACTAACACTTACTTACTTAATCTTTTATGATGCTTGTATTGGGGAATGGATACAGTAGGACTAAGAAGTACACTTCTGACTAGTCAATATTAGGTTTTATTACACTTAGTTGTTTGAGATAATTCAATACATACTTCCTTCCAGTTGTTTAGCAGCAGGGCTCTACTGATTAATATCTCTGGAAAATATTTTACGGAGTCATTGACATACTAGCAAAGTAATGCTCAAAATTCTCCAAGCCAGGCTTCAACAGTACATAAACCATGAACTTCCAGATGTTCAGGCTGGATTTAGAAAAGGCAGAGAAACCAGAGATCAAATTGCCAACATCCGTTGAATCATAGAAAAAGCAAGAGAGTTCGAGAAAAACATCTATTTCTGCTTAATTGACCCAAAATTTTGACTGTGTGGATCACAACAAACTGGAAAATTCTGAAATAGATGGAAATACATGACCTGCCTCCTGAGAAATCTGTATGCAGTTCAAGAAGCAACAGTTAGAACTAGACATGGAACAACAAACTGATTCCAAATAGGAAAAGGAGTATTTCAAGGTTGTATATTGTCACTCTGCTTATTTAACTTATATGCAGAGTGTATGCAAAATGCTGGGCTAGAGGAAGCCCAGGCTGGAATCAAGATTGCTAGGAGAAATATCAATAACCTCAGATATGCAGATGACACCACCCTTATGGCAGAAAGCGAAGAACTAAAGAGCCTCTTGATGAAAGTGAAAGAGGAGAGTGAAAAAGTTGGCTTAAGCTCAACATTCAGAAAACTAAGATCATGGCATCCAGTCCCATCACTTCATGGCAAATAGATGGGGAAACAACACTGACAGAATTTATTTTCTTGGGCTCCAAAATCACTGCAGATGATGACTGCAGCCATGAAACTAAAAGATGCTTTCTCCTTAGAAGAAAACCTACGACCAACCTAGACAGCATATTAAAAAATGGAGACATTACTTTGCAAACAAAGGCCCATCTAGTCAAAGCTACGGCTTTTCCAGTAGTCAAGTATGGATGGATGTAAGAGCTGGACTATAAAGAAAGCTGAGTGGTGAAGAGTTGATGCTTTTGAACTGTGATGTTGAAGAAGACTCTTAAAAGTCCCTTGAACTACAAAGAGATCAAACCAGTCCATCCTAAAGGGAATCAGTCCTGAATATTCATTGGAAAGACTGATGCTGAAGCTGAAACTCAAATACTTTGGCCACCTGATGTGAAGAAATGACTCATTAGAAAAGATTCTGGTGCTGGGAAAGATTGAAGGCAGGAGGAGAAGGGGACGACAAAGGATGAGATGGTTCTATGGCATCACCGACTCAATGGACATGAATTTGAGCAAGCTCTGAGAGTTGGTGATGGACAGGGAAGCCTGGCGTGCTGCAGTCCATAGGGTCACAAAGAGTCGGACACGACTAAGTGACTGAACTGAATGACACACTGACAAATGACATAAAGACATTCTATTGTGTCCTTGTCTTTCATTTATATGGACAATCAAGATTATGTCTTTTGGACAAACAAGTTCGTACTTTGTAATGGCCTTGTATGTGAAGAATGTTAAGGGCACAGCATTTGGTCCAATTGTTTATCTGATAGCTTTGAGATTCCATTTGTCTGAATACTATTATTTTCAAAATTTCTATGTCAGTAACTGCTTAGTGCTCCAGGGATTGTGCATTTGTGAGTGCAAATGGCCTCCTGATTTTTGTAAAACAGAACTAGCTTGTTTGGCAGGCAAAATGTTTCCAGTGAAGTGATCTCCTTTTCTCACATTAAATAACAAAGATTGGATTTTTGTAAATGTCTTGTCTATGCAATATCTTTAACACTTTAATTGATTTGAAATGATCTTGGCCTTGTAAAGTATGCTAGCTAAATGCTGAGGGTTTTCTTTTTTCTTTGAACCTGTGCAAGTGTTTCTATAGCACCTGGTTCTTTGAAAAGCAGAACCCGTGCCATACCTACAGGCTGGCACACCGCCAAGAAAGTCCTTTTGTTTGTGTGTGTTTGTGGTAAATCATTCATACTCTATGAGATCTATCAAAATAGTGTTGTTTGAAAACCTTGCTTTTCCCTACATTTTTTCTTCTGATGATTCATACTTCATTGCTTTCACGTCTAAATTCTCTTTTCTTTCTTGTTTCTCATCATGTTCATTCAGAAGATGTTCTTTCACTAGTTTCAAAATTTGTATTACTATATTCTGTCAGTTTTCATCTTGAAACATACACATAGCAATATGCTCTGAATTATAAAATTCTGCCTTAAATATTAACACTTAAAAACATTCCACATATTCTCAACACAGGTGTACCTGCACTTCTGTTCTCATTTTTATTTAGTACAAGTTTATTAGCATTTTAATTTCATTAGCGCTTGAAACTTTATCTGTTAAGAAGATTTTGACTGCGAGAAACATAGAACCAATGCTAAGTGGCTTTAACAGTAAGGATACATCTGTTGATACTTCATGCATGAATATGAAAAGTATGGTGGCCTCAAGGTTAGGTGAGTGAATGTCAGGCGAGTGTATGCTCCTCAGTTTTTGTCTCATCACAACAAAGATTTGGAGTGACGGACATTAAAGCCCCCTCGGAGAGTCACAGCTCTCAGGTCTTGAACCGACCGTGTTATAGCTCTTAGACAAATCAGTGTTACAGCTTTATTTAGAAGATAGCAGGAAAATCCATCTTTGAGGAGTGAGGGCACATCGATCCAAAGATGCAAAGAGAAGAGCTCCCCAGCACACCAGGCCGGAAAAGAGAGAGAGAGAGCCCTTTGGCTCCTCTTTTTATATGATTTTTTTTTCTTCCTCCTGGGCCTGTCCTATGCAAATTGGGTTTAGCCGGGAGTGCCATTCTACCTGAAGTCCTCACTCTGGTCCTCGGACCTTCCTCTGACCTTCTTCTGTTCTATTTTTGCGGGTTTTTTCCTTTCTTGTCTTTTAGCCACTGCCATTTTGGACTCCTTTTCCCTATTCTAACTACCTATCATTCCCCCATCAAGAGATGGGAGGCTCAGTTCTTTGAGAATAGGGGCATCGAGGTCTTTCTGGCTACTTCCTGCTGAACTGGGATGGCGAGGGGTATTGGGCCTCCCCCTCTTGCTAGTCTCAAGCCTCAGAATCTATAGTGGTGTCCATCTAAGAGTGAGTGATATTTTCCGTGGTCTGCTGTAGTTTTATATCTTTGTTGAACTGGCACTGCATGTTGTAGCTTGTTGACCTGGTCAGAGACAAAACAGGTTAGACAATTGATAATACATGGAGCGATTTAAAGCAGCATCAATATAGCATAACAAGGACTAGTAGGGGCATTAGCCAATTATAAATTCACATCGCCAGGATGGCTCAAGTCCCTCCTTGTTCAGGGATCAGAAGATCTATCTCCTTTCTGTTTTGGAGTACAATCTCTGTCAAGCTGTGTTGGCTCTCTAGAGCTATCCTGAGAAATCCTATCCCCAGAAACTTAATGTTGGGGTGTTCATTAGAATGGCACTCATTTGTAATCCTGAATAGGTATCTGAGATCTCCCAGGGGCTCACAAGTGTATTGAGTGTCCTCTTCTGTTTTCTTCCATGGCTTGACTCATGAGTAGTGAATCCAGGAGTCATGTCCTGGCACCTTGACTGCTATGGGGGTAGAAAGTATTACACGGTAGGGGCCCTTCTATGTGGGCCGGAGTTGAGCCTATGGCGACCCATCTTTCCAGATTTTAATTAGGACTTGAGTCCCTGGAGCAGATAGTGGTGACTCCTTAGAATCTTTTGGGTCCTGACTCATACCCCACAAGCTTATATCTTGTTGGAATTGTCCAATGGCCATGGTATAACACTCCAAAGGCTAGTCCCTCACTTTCATGGACATAAATTTGGAATGCTTTTTCTGGGTCTGGCAAACTCAAGACAGGTGCTTGAGTTAAGGCCTGTTTTACTGTAGCCTCTGCCTTCTTTTGAGGAGTTCTCCACATCAGTGGGATTGAATCATCTCATCCCTTTAAGCTTTCATATAAGGGCTGGGCAATTAGACAATTGTTGGGTATCCAGATTCCACAATAGCCAGTTAGCCCCAGGAAAGCTCGCAATTGTTTTTGAGTCGTGGGGGAGGGCAACTGGAGGATTCCTTGTATCCAATCAGAGGACAGCCTCCTAGACCCGTGTGTAATCTGACCTCCCAGGTAAGTGACTTTTGTCTCAACCATCTGTGCCTTAGCACCAGAGACTTTCTGCCAAAAAGTTTAGAATCTGAATTGCATGTTGTTGGGCATTTTCCCATCTGGAGGGCAGATTAGTAGGTCATCTACATATTGTAATATTTTCCCATTAGGTCTCAGGTCCAGATCTAGGAGATCCCAGCTAAGGGCTTGTCCAAACAAGTGGGGGCTATCTCTGAACCCCTGAGGTAATACTGTCCAAGTCATCTGTTGGTATTTTTCTCCTGGGGCCTCCCACTCAAAAGCAAAAAGATATTCAGATTCTTTAGCCAATAGTATGCAAAAAAAAAAAAATGCATCTTTGAGATCCAAGACTATAAACCACTTGGCACTGGGAGGGATTTCTCCCAAGATTACATAAGGATTGGGTAATGTAGGATGGAGGGGGACTACAGCTTCATTTATGATCTGGAGATCTTGAACCATTCACCAGGTTCCGTCCTTTTTCTTTACTGAGAGGATTGGGGTGTTACATGGCAAATTGGTGAGGACTAATGGCATCCAGTCCCATCACTTCATGGGAAATAGATGGGGAAACAGTGTCAGACTTTATTGTTTTGGGCTCCAAAATCACTGCAGATGGTGAAAAATCACTGCAGATGATGACTGCAGCTATGAAATTAAAAGACGCTTACTCCTTGGAAGGAAAGTTATGACCAATCTAGATAGCATATTCAAAAGCAGAGACATTACTTTGCCAACTAAGGTCCATCTAGTCAAGGCTATGGTTTTTCCAATCGTCATGTATGGATGTGAGAGTTGGACTGTGAAGAAAGCTGAGCGCTGAAGAATTGATGCTTTTGAACTGTGGTGTTGGAGAAGTCTGTGGTGTTTGAACTGTGGTGTTGAGAGTCTCTTGGACTGCAAGGAGATCCAACCAGTCCATTCTGAAGGAGATCAGCCCTGGGATTTCTTCGGAAGGAATGATGCTAAAGCTGAAGCTCCAGTACTTTGGCCACCTCATGCGAAGAGTTGACTCATTGAGAAAGACTCATGCTGGGAGGGATTGGGGGCAGGAGGAGAAGGGGACGACAGGATGGCATCACTGACTCAATGAACGTGAGTCTGAGTGAACACCAGGAGTTGGTGATGGACAGGGAGGCCTGGCATGCTGTGATTCATGGGGTCGCAAAGAGTCAGACACAACTGAGTGACTGAACTGAACTGACCTGATAGCCCACAAGCAAGGAATTTATTTATTAAAGCGTATAGTCCCTCCCGAGACTCTCTTTTGAGGAGATATTGTTTCTGGTTAGGAAACCGAGTGAAATGTCGGAGGACAATGATGACCAGTTCAGCTTGGTGGGCTTGTCCAGGAATCCCCTGGTCCCACACCTGGGGGTTAATTTTGTCTTTCCATAGTTTTTGGTCCCTCTCTATTGAAGTAGGTGTAATGGGTTCTTCAGTAGTAACCAGGAGCTGTAGAGCTCTAGGGGCTGAAAAGCTTCCCATCATAAAGGTGGTCCCCAATTTAGTGAGCATATCTCTTCCCAGTAAGGGAGTAGGACACTCAGGGACCACCAGAAACTGGTGGGAAAATATTTGTTCATCCCAGCAACAAAGAAGTGCTTGGGTGAATCTTTTAGTAGTTGTTTTTCCTGTAGCACCCAAAACGGTACAGGTTTGTGAAAAGAAGGCTCCGGAATAGATCAAGACAGAGTAGGTTGCCCCTGTGTCAACCAAGAAATTCTCGGTCCTACCTGCCACATCCATTTTCACCCTTGGCTATAGCCCCGTGATGGTTTTCTGTGACAGGCGGGCTGGCTGGAATGAGCCGCTTCAGTCCTCTTGAACCATCATGAGGGTAGGCTTGGTGCTTGACCTTGAGGCTTTTGGGTCCCAAGGGCAGAGTGCTGCCCAATGTCCCAGTTGATGGTATTTGTGGCAAGCCATTCTAGGAGACTTGTCATGATTTGGACACTCTTTGGCCCAGTGCCCCACCTGTCTACAGATTAGGCATTTGCCTCATGCCTTGTCCTTCAAAGACTCGGGGTTTTCCATAGAGCTTCTCTGGAGGGCAGCCAGCATCTGGGCATGCCTTGTCTCTTTCCTTCTCTCCCTCTCCTGGGTCTTGGCCTCCTTCTCCTGTTCTCTGTTATAAAAGGTACTGGTAGCTGTCTGGATCATCTCATCTAAAGAGGCAGCGGGTCCCGCTGCTGTAGCTGTTGTAACTAAATTCTGATATCTGATGCACACTGGGAGAGGAATTTGTCCTTTAAAATCACCTGTCCCTCGTAAGAGTCTAAGACCAGATTGGTAAACTTTTGGAGGGCCACTTTTAGCCTTTCCAGAAAGGCAATGGGGTTCTTGTTGGGCTCCTGAGTTATTGCTGAGACCCGGGCATAGCTGATTACTTTTTGTTGGGCTGCTTTTAGTCTTGCCTTCACACAAATTAGAAAATGATCTCTTTCCCAGATGTGTTCAGGGTCATTAGAATTCCAATTAGGATTGGAGAAGGGGACTGCAGTTTCCCCTACTAGGTATCTATCACTTGACATGTGAAGCCCCGTTGCATAACTTCGGGCTTCCTTCAAGACCCTAGTAATTTCAGGGTCAGATAAAGTTTGACTAAATATGACCATGATGTCCTTCCACGTTAAGTCAAAGGCCAAGGTAATATGTTGGAACATATATATTTGCCTGGGTCATCTCTATAGCTTCCCAGGTCTTGTTTGATCTGTCTTAGTTCTAAGAGGGAGAAGGGCTTATGCACCCCGGTTGATCCGAATTCTCCTCCAGTTTCAACTAAGGGACATACTGGAGCTGGCTTTTGCGAAGGGCGTGCTTCTGGATATAGGGGCATGTTTGGATACAAGGAAGAAGCACCAGACAATTTGGGAGCTATGGGAGGCTCCAGTCTCTTTGGGGGCTTGGGAGGTGAGCCTTTTGTTGGGGGGGGGTTCCTTCTCTTGGTTGCCTGTGCCTAACACCATCTGCCTAGTAGGCTCACTTTTAGGGCATACAACAATCACATACTTAAGACATAGTTCCTTCATATCTCTTAGTCAGAAGAAAATTTGGTCATAGGGGATCTCTGTCCATTTTCCTTGTCTTTTGCAGAATAATTCTAGCTGCAGGATGATATTGTAATGTAAACTCCCATCCTCAGGCCAGTGTTCCTCGTCCCCCAGTGGATATTGTGGCCACACAGTGGCACAAAAGAATTTTAAGCGACTCCTCCTCAGAGTTAGATGATTGAACAGCTTCCAGTTATCAAGGATGCATCTCAAGGGCGTCTGCCAGGAAGTGGATTGGTTATTTCCCATCTTAACTGGAGGTTTTCTGGAATCTGAGGCTGAACGGCGTGAGCTTTCTGCTGAGTTTGTCTTTTGCTGTCTTGGTTTCCAGCATGATGGACCTTCCCCTGAGCCAGATTTTCTTCCTGTTCTACGGTGGGAGCTTCACTGAGCTGGGCTCCTGCTGTGCTTGGCCTCTTCTGCGCAGAGGTTGTTTCAGCCAGGTTAAACCCGAGTCACGGCACCATAGATGTCAGGCGAGTGTATGCCTTCGGTTTTTGTCTAGTCACAACAAAGATTTTGAGTGATGGACATTAAAGCCCCCTTGGTGTGTCACAGCTCTTGGGTCTTGGACAGACCATATTATAGCTCTCAGGTCTCAAATGGACTGTGTTATAGCTCTTAGACAAATCCGTGTTACAGATCAGTGTTACAGTTCTATTTTGTTTAGAAGATAGCAGGAAAATCCATCTGTGAGGCATGAGGGCGTGTCGATCCAAAGATGCAATGAGAAGAGCGCCCCAGAGAGAGAGAGAGAGAGAGAGAAAGAAAGAGAGAGAGGGAGAGAGAGGGAGAGAGAAGGAGAGAGAGAGAGAGAGAGCAAAACCCCTTTGACTTCTCTTTTTATGTTTTTTTCTCCCCATTGGGCCTGTCCTATGCAAATTGGGCTTAGGCTGGAGTGCCATTCTACCTGAAGTGCTCACTCCATTCCTTGGATCTTCCTTTGACCTTCCTCTGTTCTATTTTTGCAGGGTTTTTCCTTCCTTCTCTTTTAGCCAGCACCATTTTGGACTCCTTTTCCCTCTTCTAACTACCTAACATGAAGAATAATGGTCTCAAGGATTCAGGTTCCTCCCATCTTTCTCTTCAGTCATTCTTTCCTTTTTAACAGTTTTGTTGAAGCATAACTTACAAACAATACAATTCATGAATTTTAAGTGTACCTTAAATTTTGACAAATGTATAATCATGTAATCACTGCCACAATCAAGAATTCCAAAAAGTTCCACTAGCCCCTTTGTAATCAAGTGATACAAGTCACTGTGTAGCTGTAGGTTCATATTTCTCTTGGGTAAATATTTAGGAACATGAATACTGGGTCATATGCTAATTATATGTTTAACATTATAAAAAACTGGTAAACTGTTTTCCAAAGTAGCTGTGCTATTTTGGATCCCTGCCAGGAGTTTAAGAGAGTTCCAGTTACTCCACATGCACACTAAAACTTGGTGTCTTAGTGCTTTCTGAAGAGCAAAAAGTTTTTAATAATTATGAAGTTAGTTTATTAATATCTTTATTTAGGTTTTCAGCTTTCCCCCTGCCCCTAGGTATATTCTCATTACATAAATTCAAAGATTACAAAGATTTACCTGTTCCAAGATAAAATCTTTTCCCCAGATTTTCTTCCAAAAGTTTTATAGCTTTAACTTTTGTATTTAGATTTAGGTTTATGATCAATTTCAAGTTAATTTTTCTGTGGCATGCAAGTTAGGTGTTGAGGTTCTTTTTTTTGTTAACAAGGAGTTGTCTGGCCCAAGTGTCAATAGCACCAAGTTTGAAAAACACTGTTTTTTTAGGTCATAGTGAGGACTGGCTAACAATGACTGAATTAGAACGGCATGTGGCTGTTTGTTGTGAAGAGACTGAAGGAGTGGAAGGGTGAGAAATAGGTCTCCAGCAAAGACATGTGGTTTCAATCAGAAAGACAGAAGTAGGAGCAGCAGTAAGTGATGGATTGTGGGTATATTTTGAAGGTTGAGCTTGCAGGATTTACTAATTGTCATGGGCTAAGTGTTTGTGCCCTCCTAAAATTTGCATGTTGAAATGTAATTCCCAACGTGATGGTATTTGGAGGTGGAGGCTTTTAGGAGGTGACTGAGTCATGAACTTCTCAGTCTCAGAACTGTGGGAAATGCATTTTTATTGTTTAAAACCACCTAGTCTATGGTATTCTGTTATAGCAACAGGAAAGGGTTATGACACCAACACAAGTCGGCATATATAGGTATGGAAGAGAGGAGCCATGTATGACCCCTTAAGAATAATCTGTTGTGCCTGGTGCTGGAGCCTGGGGAGTGGATAAAAAGCTGAACAAATTTAGAATGGGAGATTTAATGCCCAAATAAATGTTTGGACAGGAAACAAATAGCATATTACATATGTATCTTATGGAAATAAGAATGGATGTTACATTAATGAATGAGTATCTTAAAGGGCACAATTATTCTGCATACAGACTATTGAGTTTCTTTTACAAATGCTTTTATATCCACAACATAAAGTTTTTTTTAAAGAAGTGTCTTCTCATGCCATTTTTATTTGGTGACATTTTGATAGGTGTAGGAAGTCCTAAAACTATTCCATCAAAGTCATTAAAAGATCTTGACTTTCCTTTCAGTATTTGCATCCCAAGCACTTACTGACTTCCTACAGAAGATGTTGATGTAGTGTTTAATAATTGCTTTCTGAGCATTTGTTTTGCCTACCTTGAAATATATTTTAGGAGGAGAAGAGGATGACAGAGGATGAGATGGTTGGATGACATCACCGACTTGATGGACACAAGTTTGAGCAAGCTCTGGGTATTGGTGATGGACAGGGAAGCCTGGCCTGTTGCAGTCCATGGGGTCGCAGAGTCAGACATGACTGAGAGACTGAACTGAACTAACTGAAAATATTATAAGCTATGAGTCCTTATTATACATTAGAAAACAGCTTATTTTTCCTTCTTACTTATCACCATAATCTTATAACCAATAATCTGACAAAGATCCTTTCGTTGACCAGACTCTACTTAGGCTCACCTGAACTCTTTCCCAAATAGGCATTCACTTTTGGACTTATATGCTTTCTCCACACTGTCCAATATCAGTAAGTATCTCCCAATACTAAGTTTAGCCAACATCTCCCAATCCTCCATTGGAGGATTCAGTTCCTCAGCTTCTACCATCCCACAGGTGATGTCTGATTACCCTGACCTGCCTTCTGCAAGAATTCTGTTAGCACTATTTAGCAAGTACTCTCTTTACCCCCTGATATTTCCTCCCAGTAAATATCATGGCATCCGTCCCCATTGTTAAGTCACTTCAGTCGTGTCCGACTCTGTGCAACCCCATAGACGGCAGCCCACCAGGCTCCCCCGTCCCTGGGATTCTCCAGGCAAGAACACTGGAGTGGGTTGCCATTTCCTTCTCCAGTGCATGAAAGTGAAAAGTGAAAGTGAAGTTGCTCAGTCATGTCTGACTCTTAGCAACCCCATGGACTGCAGCCCACCAAGCTCCTCCGTCCATGGGATTTTCCAGGTAAGAGTACTGTCCGGCCCCATTACTGCATGGCAAATAGAAGGGGAAAAAGTGGAAGTAGCGACAGATTCCCTCTTCTTGGGCTCCAAAATACTGTGGACAGTGACTGCAGCCATGAAATCAGATTGCTTCTTGGCAGGAAAGCGATGACAAACATAGACAGTGGGTTGTAAAGCAGAGACATTACTCTGCAGACAAAGGTCCATACAGTCAAGGCTGTGATCCTCCCAGTGGTCACATATGGTTGTGAGAGCTGGACACCACAAAGAGGATAGAATTCCAAAGAATTGATGCTTTTCAACTGTGATACTGGAGAAGACTCCTGAAAATCCCTTGAACAGCAAGGAGATCAAACTAGTCAGTCTTAAGGGAGATTAACCTTGAATATTCACTGGAAGGACTGACACTGAAGCTGAAGCTCTAGTATTTTGGTCATCTGATGCGAACAGACTTATTGGAAAAGTCCCTGATGCTAAGAAAGATTGAGGGCAGAAGAAGAGGGCGACAGAGGAGGAGATGGATGGAGGGTATCACCGATGCAATGAACATGAACTTGGGCAAACTCCAGGAGACGGTGAGGGACAGTGAGGCCTGGCATGCTGCAGTTCATGGGGTCGCAAAGAGTGGGACTGAACTGGGCGACCGAACAACTCTTTGCCCTGATATTTCCTCTTAGTAATTTTCTATCCACTGACCCCCAACTTGTTCCTTGGCCATAAATTCCCACTTTCGTTTTCTGTCCATTATTGGAATTGAGCATAGCTCTTTCTATTTCAAGAGTTCTTTTTTCAAACTTTGAAACTTTTTATTTTGTATGGGGGTATAGCCAATTAACAAAGTTGTGGTAGTTTCAGGTGAACACCGAAAGGACTCAGCAACACACACACACATGTACCCATGCTCAATGTTACAACGCTCTGTGCCAGCATGGATTGGCGGCGGGGAGGTAGAATGGTTACACTCTGTTGCAAGGGTTTTGAATAAAGTCTTCCTTATCGTTTTAAGAAATGCCATTATAGTTTTTTAAATATAACAAATTTTATTAACCTAAATAGGCTTATTTCCACTTCACAGACAAAAAAAAACTAGAAAATGTTTTTGAAGTTTTAAAGTACGGTTGCCCCCGGGCCTGGGCCCGGCCTAGGCTCCACGGAACTCCGGGCCGGCGTCTCCACCCTGGGTGAGTGATGAGGACCCAGGCGCAGAAAGTTAGTTTGGCCTCTACCGAGGGGCCGCGCCGGCTCCGGGCCCGCCTCCCCGCGGGATTGGAGGCCCGCTGCCCCGCCCGGCCTCGCGAGGCCCAAGGGAGGTGCCGGCACGGCGAGCGCCTGGCAAGCCTTCCCTCGTCGCCGGGTCCTGGGAGTCGCGGCGAGACCCCGCACTTCCGCGTCCCGCTTGCCCCGCCCGCGCGGCGCCCCAGGCCGGGAAGGAGCTGCCGTCAGAGAGAGACGCCGGCCCCGGCGGGTTCCCTGCTTCCGCGGTGGGTTCTGACTTTTTAAAACTCAGCGCGAAATCCTGGCGCCCCTTCCCCACGCGTTTGCGCAAAACGCGGGGCGGGGGAGCTAGGCGGGAAAGGGGATTGGGTTTCTTTTCCCACCGGCCTAGCGGGGCTCGACGTAGGAAGTGAGAGTCCGGACGCCGGCGGGCTTCCGGTGGTTCGGGGCGGCCATGGGCGTGGCAAGAAGTGGGGAGTTGGGTGGGTGGGAAGGTAAAAGGGTTGTCGTGGACGGCCGAGGGGTCAGGCGGGCGGTGGGCCGCCCCTGGCCCCGCCGTCACGGTCCGTCTCCGAGGCCGCCCCAAGCCCAGTCCCGGCTCGGGTTCAGGCCTCTGGGTACCGGTTTGTCTCCGGAAACTCGTGTTAAGCACTTTTCATCCTAGCGGGGAAGGCCCTGAAACAGGGACTGGCTTGTCTGGAACTTGCCTTGAGAGGAGATTGGCGCTTCCTCCTGTGCTTTGAACCCTGGATCCATGCCGCGGGTGTTCATTGTCTAGACACCTTTCAGGCCTCAAGTTCTGGTGCCACAGACTTGCCCCAAACCGTTTTTATCTTTTTCATACTGATGGAGAATGTATGCACTGCTGAAGTTATCTGAAGACTTAAGGTTTTAAATCAGTAAATAAGTGTTGGATACCAGTATTTAAAGTCAAGATACTGGTCAGTATAGATAAAGTGAAAATGTCAGTCAATTGTGTGACTCTTTGCAATCCCATGGTTTGTAGCCCACGAGGCTACCCTGTCCAGGGGGCAAGAATATTGGAGTGGGTTTCCATTCCCTTCTCCAGGGGATCTGCCTGACCCTGGGATCCAACCCAGGTCTCCTGCATTGGAGGCAGATTAAAGTACTGGTCAGAACTTTCCCTTCTTTTGGGCACTGTTCATATGAATTCCCAGCTTCCTTTGTGTTCGAGTTAGGAGGACAAGTGAATATTGCTCTACTGGGGTGTTGCTGCTGAGTAAGAGGGCATTGGGTTAATATTAAGTGAAGCAGGGAAAGCCTACTGGAAGGAACAGAAACCTCGTTCAGAAGATGGATAGATTATACAATGAAGACTACTTTCATTTCGAAGGCACCAGGTTTAAAAAAAAAATTCTTTGAAACTACTTACAGGATTGTGGTTACCTTCACACTTGGTGGTTACCTTCACACTTGGTTTGGAGAAGGAAATGCCAACCCACTCCAGTATTCTTGCTTGGAGAATCCCATGGACGGAGGAGCCTGGTGGGCTACAGTCTATGGGATTGCAAAGAGTTGGACACAACTGAGCGACTTAACTAACTTTCACATTTGGTTTCAGGCTTACACGCTCTTTGTGTGTTTTGTTTTCTTTAAGAAATTTTCTAGTCCTACTCAAAAATCTCTAGTAAGAGTCACTACCCTATGTACAATTATAGTTAATTGGTTCAAGTTGTGTGGCTATCCTATGGCGTTTCTACACTGTTTTTGGTACTGCTGCATAATTTTAGTGCTGCATAAATTTCTAAGGCAGGGCAATTTTCGCTTCGGTGATAATGGGGAAGGGACAGGGTAGAGAGAAGCAGAAAGAAGTTGAAACAGTAGTGTGGTAGCCTTAAAACTGAAAGTGACCTAGTGCTCTGCTTAGTTACACATCCATGAAAATCCTGGGCTTATTTAACCATTGTTTATTGAGTTGTGTCAGTTGCTGGGTTTGATAATGACATACGTTGCCATTGTCCATGTTATCTCAGCCAAGAGCTGTATTTTTTTTTTTTTTATCTAATGACTGAAGAGCTTTTCATCTTTGACATTTAGCATTTTCAATGAAAGGAGTATTTTCATATATACGAAATTTATTTTCTTTTTGTAGTTGGAAATTAACTCATTTAAGGTATATTCTGAATGATTAATAGGTATTTTGACCCCCTAACTGAATTTTGGAAATGTTAAGTGAGGTTCAACACGCTTTGATTTTTTTTTAGTATCAGTGTTTCTTAGCTCTCAATATTGTAATGTTGGTGAATCTCCAGTTTGAATATAATATGTGGGCTTTCCCAATCCCAGTTGACTTCAGAATCCTAATTTCTGGGAAGGTGCATAGAAGACATTTTGAGAAACGTATTTAAGTGGAATTTTCTTTGTTGTTGTTTTTATTTTTGATCACAGCCTCACTCCTTCTGTCAACAGAAGTGATGCCACCAAGAAGGAAAGAGAAATACAAACTTCCTACTCCACTTCCGGAAGGCACAATCCTGGATGACATGGAAGGAAAACAATGGGTGCTGGGCAAGCTGATTGGCTCTGGAGGATTTGGTTTGATATATTTAGGTAAAGTATAAATCACCAGATACTCTTATGTATGTGACTGTGACTTCTTAATATTGTGAAAATTAAAATAAAATAGACTTCATAAATGTAAGTTATATGAAGATAGTGTTTAGTAGAATGTCTATGCTAGGTTCAAGATATTACTGACTCTAGTCCCTTCTTGTCCATGTCTTTCTAAATGACTCTTAGAAAGTCTTTTCAGAGCACACTTATACAGTCTGCCAGAAAAATGGTTAATGTTCTGTTTTGAGAGTGTGTTTTCTTGGACTCAAGAGAACACAGTTCTATGATTATGAACATTTCCCATGTGAATCTTAATCATTAATGTTGAAGTAGTATAAGGTTTTGGTCATTTCTTCACTAGGTCTCACTAGAGAACTGGGCCTTACTACTCCAAGGCCATCTATTGCGTGGAATGAATTGACTTCTCTCTTGTACATCTAGATTGGTACTAGTTAGGTGCTATCTTTAGGATAATTAACAGACACTTAAATATAGTTTCTGTGTTTTTTGGTACAAGTAAGGACCTAAGTTGAGTGTGTTTTTACACTACATTAAAAAAATTTTAAATCATATTGACTTTAAAAGTATTGTTCAGGGCTACCTTTTATCTATAGTTTTAAGGATCAAGGGATATCCATTACAAGATGAGATTTAACTAATAAGATAAATATTAGTGATTAAAAAAATCCTCTCAAGGAGAAATTCTAAGTATATTGATTTATTACATATGTGTCTGGAGGTGTTTAAGAAGTTGATAAAAAAAAAGCCCTCATTGGAAGAATCTTGGGTTCTTTATTAAATATTTTAGAATACAGGGGAGGAAAGACATTCCCTTTGCTCGCCTAAGTTTAATAGCTGGGTTTATGAAATAAGCTGATAGAAGGAAGATTAATAGGAGAAAAGGTATACAAATATATTAATTTTTTTATGCCATGTGCACAGTAATATTCAGTTCAGTTCAGTTGCTCAGTCGTGTCAGACTCTTTGCGACCCCATGAATNTCGCCTAAGTTTAATAGCTGGGTTTATGAAATAAGCTGATAGAAGGAAGATTAATAGGAGAAAAGGTATACAAATATATTAATTTTTTTATGCCATGTGCACAGTAATATTCAGTTCAGTTCAGTTGCTCAGTCGTGTCAGACTCTTTGCGACCCCATGAATCGCAGCACACCAGGCCTCCCTGTCCATCACCAGCTCCCGGAGTTCACTCAGACTCAAGTCCATCGAGTCAGTGATGCCATCCAGCCATCTCATCCTCTGTCGTCCCCTTCTCCTCCTGCCCCCAATCCCTCCCAGCATCAGAGTCTTTTCCAGTGAGTCAACCCTTCACATGAGGTGGCCAAAGTACTGTAGTTTCAGCTTTAGCGTCATTCCTTCCAAAGAAATCCCAGGGCTGATCTCCTTCAGAATGGATCATGGAAAAAGCAAGAGAGTTCCAGAAAAACATCTATTTCTTCTTTATTGACTATGCCAAAGCCTTTGACTGTGTGGATCACAATAAACTGTGGGAAATTCTGAAAGAGATAGGAATACCAGACCACCTGACCTGCCTCTTGAGAAATCTGTATGCAGGTCAGGAAGCAACAGTTAGAACTGGACATGGAACAACAGACTGGTTTCAAATAGGAAAAGGAGTACATCGAGGCTGTATATTGTCACTCTGCTTATATGCAGACTACATCATGAGAAACGCTGGACTGGAAGAAACACAGCTGGAATCAAGATGGCTGGGAGAAATATCAATAACCTCAGATATGCACAGTAATATTACAGGGGGAAAAATAGTTGAATAAATATCCTGAAGCATGGTAAGATTTGAGAGCTTACATGCCATCTTAATAAGGGACAGTACATGATTTTTAAGAGACATCGCTAGGACTGTAGAAGAGTAGATGGGGGCTGTGTTAGTCTGTAACAAAGTTTGGAGTGATGTCAGTTTCTAATCTCTTCTGTGATGAGTCAGTCTTTCCTGGTTAATGAAGCTCTCCTGCTGCTGCTAAGTCACTTCAGTTGTGTCCGACTCTGTGCAACCCCATAGATGGCAGACCACCAGGCTCTGCCCTCCCTGGGATTCTCCAGGCAAGAACCCTGGAGTGGGTTGCCATCTCCTTCTCCAATGCATGGAAGTGAAAAGTGAAAGTGAAGTTGTTCAGTCATGCCCGACTCTTAGTGACCCCATGGACTGCAGCCTACCAGGTTTCTCCCTCCATGGGATTTTCCAGGCAAGAGTACTGGAGTGGGGTGCCGTTGCCTTCTCCTAGATGTAATTTAAAACAGTTGAGTTGTGTTTTTTGGTTTTGTGTTTTGGGGGGTGGAGGGGCAGGGTTCTGTCTTTAGCCAAATAAAGGGAGTTCAGAGAAAGCCTTTCCTTGCATTTGCTAGTTTTCAAGTGCCTTCAATTCAAAATAATCCTCTTTCCAAACAGCCATATTTTAGGGTGACCTTTTGAACTGTGGTGTTGGAGAAGACTCTTGAGAGTCCCTTGGACTGCAAGGAGATCCAACCAGTCCATCTAAAGGAGATCGGCCATGGGATTTCTTTGGAAGGACTATGTTAAAGCTGAAACTCTAATACTTTGGCCACCTCATGCAAAGAGTTGACTCATTGGAAAAGACTCTGATGCTGGGAGGGATTAGTGGAAGGAGAAGAAGGGGACGACAGAGGATGAGATGGCTGGATGGCATTATTGACTTGATGTATGTGAGTCTGAGTGAACTCTGGGTGATGTTGGTGATGGAACAGGGAGGCCTGGTGTGCTGCAGTTCATGGGGTCTCAAAGAGTCGGACACAACTGAGCGACTGAACTGAACTGATTCTGCCACCCTTCTCATGCAAATGTGTTTCATGGATCTTGAAGGATTAGCTCCTCTTCTAATGAAGTTGAATTTGTAGTATCGAGTAAATGGGTGAAGTACAGTGAATAAGTAACTTCTTATTAATCACCTGAGTGTCTAATCTAGTTGGGAAGATAAGACCAACACAAAGTATAGTGTGGGTTAGATAAAGAACAACTTCCCTATTTAAAGGGTTTGAACTTGCTTGAAAAATGTTAAGTACTAGATTTAGTGACACAAGCAGCACTGTTTAACAGAATTATAATGTAAGCCACATATGGAATGTAAAATTGTCTAGGAGCCACATTAAAAAAAGCATGTGAAATTTATTTAAATAATATGTATTATTTAATGTGATATATCTAAAGTATAATTCCAACACATTATTAATATTAAAAAAGGGAAATATTTCACTTCTTTAGTTAAATGGGACTAGACCAGGATATTTCTAGTCCCATTTTAGGGACTCAGTAACTACCTATAGGTAGTGGCTACCACGTTGAATATTGCAGATAAAGACCCTGAGAGGACTTGGAGTCTACAGAGTATATTCTTTGAAGAATTAATTGTTGGTTGAAACTCTGAATTGATGAATTCTTTTATATAGATGAGCGTTAAGATCTCTGGTATATTGTCTTGACTCAAGGTCAGAGAAATGGAGTTGAATAAGTTATTTCTGATGTGGCTGAACTGTAGCCTTGGATTGCACAGCTTATCAGTTATTCTAATATTTGAATTATTTTGAGTAATTTCAAAGAACTACAGAAAAGTATTGATTGTGCTAGTCTTATTTCTTTTCTCTTTTTAAATGTAAATATTATATGTGTTAATATGTATTTAAATTTAATAGCATGTTTAATGTGTGTTTATGCATACATAAATGTGTATACATGTTACTTATGTGGTTCCTGTTGTGAAAAAGGAATTTAGTCATGTGGAATTAGGAATTTAGGGTTAGTCATGTGATTTATTTGCCCCTATTCAAATATAGGAAAAACCTTGCTTCTTTCAATCTAAATACTGCACATATTTTTTATTTAATTTTTCTCAATCATATTTAGTTTGCAATAATTTTCAAGATTTCATAGTTATGAAGTACTCACTAACTATATGAATTTTAGAACCTGGATCCTGGATATATGAACAAATGCATGTGACTGGGGTAAGATTTTAAAGAAATGTTTAGCTGTTTTGAGGAAAAGTTGTGTGTTGCAAATGTTGTTACTGTTCTATCAAAAGTGGCACTCATAAATTATAATATCAGCTCTTCAATGAGATGCTGTCAGCAATAACTTTGTTAAAATTAGTTTTTACGTATTATTTTCAAGCTGAGATAATCCATATGAAATTATATCATGTTTTGCATTTTAACATGGTTCTCATCATTTCCTGTATAGATGAAGTAGCCGGCCAGTTCAGGTTTCCCTAATACCTTTGTGTCCAGCTACATTGTTAAGCATTATATTTTCCAGGTACTCTTTCAGCAGACGCTTCATCAGCATTTGTCACCTAAGGCTGAGAAGAGACTAACCGCCCTGACTGCCTCATATGTGCGTGTGCAACTGTCCTGTAGTTTTGAGGTCAATAACGAAAGCCCTTCAGTTGTCAGCAAGAAGTAAAGGGGAAGGGGCAGAGATGTTTTGTATTTACTCTCAATGTGGAGAAATAATGTTCCTGTAGCAGTAACAGAAGTAGTAATAAGAGGGAAAAGAAAGTCTGAATCTAAAACAAAGTTCTTTCTTTGCATTTGAAGAGAGAGGAGGGGAAATGGAAGAAAGGAAACTGTTTGGGGGAATGGGAAAGCTTGCAGTAACCTCAGGACCAAATAAGTGAAAAAAAATTCTAAAACTTCAGGAGACAGAGCTAAGAGTTTGAATTTTATTTTAGTGCTAGATATAACACAGAATCAAGCAAACTGGGGAATTTTCATAAATCACAACTTAAGATTTTGACGTGAGCCTTTTGCGAACTGAGCGACTTTCATCTATTCAGGAATCTTTGTTTCTCTCCTCTAGGATTGAGGTAATAATACTGCAATGATTAAGGTAATATTTTTAAAGAGCTTGGAACGTCATAAGCAGTTCACTGGAATTGATTTATTTATTTAGAACGTCCCATTCTCAGTGAGAGCTGAACTCTAAATGCGGTGTCTGGTGCTCGGATTAGCATGGTCACTAAGACATGTATGGGAGGGTTTTTCCATTTGTCCTCCCGTGGACTGTGATGGGCTTAGCTACTAAATGTGGTGAAACTGAGAAACAGAATGTCAGTGGAAGTCTATGACATTTTACTTGCCAAAGTGTATGTTTTTCCCATTTCAATTTACAGTAGTACTCATGATGACATAGTGAAAAGTTCTCACCTAAGCTGTATCTTACGTTTCAGATATGAAAGGCACTATGTTTCAGAATTAGTCAAAAATCTAGGAAAACAGAACTACAGCTAATAAACTTTAGCCAAATTCCTTTAAAGTCTTCTTATACGGCTTTCCCAGGTGGCTCAGTGGTAAAGAATCTGCCTACCAATGCAGGAGATACGGGTTTGACCCCAAGTTGATCTTCCCTGGGTTGGGAAGATCCCCTGGAGGAGGAAGTAACAAATGATAGAATGATTTATCTGTAGAAGTTTTATTTTTTAGAATTTGAGCAGAGCCGTGACCATTTAGCATCTTTGGAATATTAAGCACAGGCTATATGTTTACCAGTTATTTGCCTCAGAGATTGAGACTGAAGTCAGACCACTAAACCCATATGAGCCAGTTTGCTTTTTTCCCATAATTGTAGATGTCACCCTTAACGCCAGCCTGTAATCTTTTAAACATAACACTCTTAGTCATAAAAACTTGAGACAAATTAGCTATAAAATCTGTATATGCTTTATTGACATTAAATCAAGAGCATTATATTTTATAAATTGTTATTATAACTCAAATGAATTCTTAAAGCATTAAGATCAGTCATTTATTCATGGATAAATTTTTAGATCAAGTGACTGCCATACATTTCTTTGGTAATCCTTTCAGATTAGCTCAATTTTGTTCTTTAAAAACAGAAGAAATCTTTGTGGGGTGGGGCAGGGAGAAAATAGAGTAACTGAGAGTTGTAGATACTGTCAAAGTTTAACTCACTTATTGATGAAGAAATAGGCTTCTATCTAAATAGAAAAAAATTTTTATGTGTGGTTTTTATTTATTATATTTTCTTATTTGGTGGCTCAGTGGTAAAGAATCTGCCTTCCAGTGTGGGAGATGCTGGTTTGATTCCTGGGTCGGGACGATCCCCTGGAGAGGGAAACGACAGCCCACTCCAGTATTCTTGCCTAGGAAATCCCATGGACAGAGGAGCCTAGTGGGCTACAGTCCATGGGGTCACAAAGAGTCCGACACGAATTAGTGACTAAATGGTAACAACTTTCTAGTCAGCTAGAATGGATTGATTTTTAAGGTATGCAAGTAATGTTCTGAAGAGCCTGATGATAATGCTAGCAACAAAATAAAGTTACTAAAACATGCATTGCTTCATAGTATATTGCATTAAATGTTATTTTAGCAGTGTTTTATAGAGAAGATTTTGAGATAAGCAGTTAATCTGACCTAACACAGTGCAACATTGTGGTCCCACCACAGTGCTGCTGCTGCTAAGTCACTTCAGGCGTGTCCGACTCTGTGCGACCCCATAGATGGCAGCCCACCAGGCTCCCCCATCCCTGGGATTCTCCAGGCAAGAATACTGGAGTGGGTTGCCATTTCCTTCTCCAATGCATGAAAGTGAAAAGTGAAAATGAAGTCGCTTATTTGTGTCTGACTCTTCAAGACTCCATGGACTGCAGCCTACCAGGCTCCTCTGTCCCTGAGATTTTCCAGGTAAGAGTACTGGAGTGGGGTGCCATTGCCTTCTCTGGATTATTCCAACTATACCATTCTTAAACCTTTATCTGGGCACCAATTTATCTTATATATGACAGTTGCTAGGACAAGTTATCCTTATTTCACATTTATTTCCTTCTTCTCACCTCCAGGCTATCATCCACACAATTTCCTAGTAACTATTGTGGTGGGGGGAGAAGGCAATGGCAACCCACTCCAGATTTTCCAGGGCAAGAGTACTGGAGTGGGGTGCCATTACCTTCTCCAGCTAAGAAATCTAAATACCTGCAAAAGTTTGTATTCTTTGTATAAAAAGGAAGTATAAAAAGACTAAGGTTTACTTAGTCTTTGCTTGTCTTTTTCATTTTTGTAAGTGTCCAATCTTTTTAACATATTTTATATTATGGGTTTTCATTTTCAGCATTCTACTGTCAAACTCTTTTGCCTTAAGGGAAGATTTACAAACTGCTCTGTTCTTCAATAATTTATGCATTATGTCTCTTCCACTGCACCTGTTACTATCTTACAATGGTTTCAGTGGTCAAGGTTTTTAAATTTGAAGCCTATTGCTATAGGGAAGTTTCTTCATGAAATGAGTTCACCTCTATTGTCACACACACACACACACACACACACACACACAAACTCAACTTTCAGGAGCTTCTGGCTTCCTTATGAAATATGAATGGAGTTTAGCTTCTGAAGTGTTTTAGGCTTTTTTCTTTAGGCATGGAGGAAGAGTAGGAAGTAGTCTTCTTTTAAGAAACAGGAATATCTATGTTTATAAAATAAATGAGAAGAAAATTAAGAAACTCTAAAGCTCTAAATAGGAGTATTCACTAGAAATTAGCTTTTGGATGATGAAAATTTGTTCACCCTCCTCACTTAATGATTCAAAAATGTTCATGAATCTTATACTGCTAACATACTTGGTTTTGCAATTCATGCATCTTCAGAATGTTTGTCCCTTGTAACTCCATTACATGAACTGAGTACATTATGCAATTTTCTACATGAAAGGGCATTTTAAGGCAATTATTTCAAGAAAAATTTTGAAGATTTCCATTGTTTCTTTTAAAAGGGAAAAAGAAAGTCGTCCTGGCTTCATTTAGTCAGGACGACTTTCCTTTACTCCAATCAAGTAGTACTTGAGGGAAAAGATTCCATAGAAAGATATCCATTGAAGGCCAGAAACATCTACAGATGCAGTGTGATCCTAGGCAATGAGGCATGTGGCCCTTCATTGGCATTATATGATAACAGGAGGATCTTCTGGCAGAAGAGCTGACTTTTGCTGCGTTCTGCATGCTGCCCCTCCAAGCCCATCTTTGATTGGCACCTATGCCCTATTGAAACTGGCATCACACCTTCTGAATGGGCACAGTGCCAGCCAAGCAGATGGGTATGGGCAAAAGCATGCCAGAAACCCAGTATGTGCATCAAGTTTAAGTATCAGGGGCCCAAACTCCCATCCAGGGATATAAAAACTGCAGTCTGTTGAGAGCTTTTTGTGCTTAAGGTTAAAGGACATGCCATTTCTACTTCAGCTTAGAGGTTGATTAATTTTGAAAGTCAAACAGGAGCTCCTGTGGCAGTGTCAAGCAAAATTCTATCTTTGGTGAATGAGAATTACTACTTCATGTAGGGAAGAGAAAAGTATTGTATTGAAGTTTCCAATGAGAGTTACTCTCCTGCAAGTGCCTCCAGCACTTAAGCAGCATGCATTCAGTGGAGATGAATATTTCTGTTCTCCAGCAGAGCCAGGTGCATTCAAAGCCAGATCTTCAACCTGCTGCAGTAAAGAACCCTAAATTTAGAAAGGGCAGGTAAAACTTGGAAGAACTCCTTGGTGGCAGCTCTCACCATGAGCTGATGAGGCTTCACAAAAGTGTATAAAGGAGATGAAGGAAAAACTCCAAATTAAAAACCTTCTGATTACTTCAGTCTGAAACAGAAAGATCTTTAATAAAGGGAAAAGTTTAGTCCTTTCTCTAAATGCAGAAATTTTTTTGAATTTTATATCAATAAAAAGTTAGTTTACCAAAACGTTAGAACCGACTTAATGCATAAGTAACAAAGCTTCCTATTCTAACATTTATTTCATTGCATGTCTATCATGTATATAAACTTCACTTCTTGAATAATGGATTTTGCATAAAATTGAGTTCTAAATATCATATTCCTTATGATCGTCTCACACCAGCTACAGAACTGGGCAAGAAAAAAAAAAAAAAGGGCATCATTTCTTGTGATCACTTTAATTGTATTCTCTAAATGGTCTTAAATTTACAAGAATGCCTATAAGACCAGCTGTGGCCAAGAGAAGCTTTTTGTAATCGCCTTATAGCCATTGCTTTTTCTTTTCCACTGTGTAAACTTTATCTATGGAGCAGATTCCATGAGACCATTGTGAATACTTCAACGTATTCAAAACATATAACTGCCACAAATTAAACTACTAAAACTAAAGCTGGTGCATTGTAACTGCCAAGTAAAGCTGGCACGTCCCTCCGTCAGACTGTGGGAGAGTATGCCATACAGTCCTCAGAAAACACAATTCATCCAGAAGCACTCTTGTCACTTGCTCTGATATTAAACCAGAGAAAGTGACATTAATTAAAGAAGTGACATGAGCCAACAAAAGCAATGAAATTCTAAGCTTTGGCTCATGTGCAGACCTTACTCCAACTTGCTCTGCTTAGGTATCGTGGCCATTTAAGAGGAGTATGACTACTTCCCTTCTCCTCCTCCTCTCATCTTTCCATTCAGAAACATCATTTTCAGGCAACTAAAATTTCATGCCCAGGGTTGCCCTAGCCAGTTGGTACACTGCAGGGTTTCCTAAAATAGTCATCTGGTGGCATGTGATGCATTTACTGCAGTTGGTAACTGCATGAGATGAACAACTAGGGACAGAGGCGAGTTGGTCTTACAAAAAGGCGAACAGCAGCTGAATTGAGCAGAGTCCATAGATTCAGTAGACTGAGAGCTGGGGGAGTCTGTTGCTAGGATCACTGGTGGAAACAAATGGTGACTGGTAGGCCTTATGAAAATTCCAACATGCTAACGAGGCAAGCAGGGGAGTAGCCACAACTTTTCTTGCTTGCTCTTTGTTCCTTCCTGTAAAATGTTCTTTTGCAGTACTTATCTTGTTTCCTATGATTGCCATTTGTATAGTTTACCCTCCACCAATACTAGAATATAAACTCCTTGTAGGCCTTCTCTCAGAGTGCTTCGACAAGCCCCGATGTATAACAGCTTAAAAAATGATTGGTTAAATTAAAACTAGTCTGTTGGGGAAAAATAATTTTCCCAACAGTCAGCTTATCTGAGATGAAATTTTGTGCTATTGGTACTATAACATGTGGCATGTATGTAAAGTTCTGTCTTTTTAGAGTTAGAGGCCTTATTTTATTTATCTTGGGGAGCTTGAGGGGATATAAGTTTCTGTTCATTCTCTTTCCAAGTATGTTTTTTAAAAATAAGAAGCCATATACTTAATCCATAATTATAAGATTTATTGAGGGAGTCTACTTTGCTAATGCACAGTGCAGAGAGAGTTAAAAAAAAATGGACATTATATTAAGATTAAACAGTTTTGCATTTAGAATGAAACAATTCTACAGAGTAGCATTTAATTGAAGTAGACTTAACAGGAAGTATAAACTTTTGTGGAGAAAATAGATGGGCTTTAATGTTAAATGGGTTGACTTATAGGCATGTAAATATATTTTAAAAATCTACTTTTCAAAGAATATAAACACAACTTTAATGGAAAATAAGTTGTTGGTATTTCTGTTAATCCAAGTGAATGAAACATTTGATTAAGACTTTTGTACATAGTCAGAAGCTTTTGTTATAGTTTCTGGGCATGGGTGTTTTATATTTGAGATCAGGAATTTTCTGTGTAATTAGTCGTGAGGTTTAATGTACATTTTTAATATCAGACAGACAATGGCTTCAAAGAGACAGCAGTGCTGCAAAGGAGCAAGAAAAGAAGGCCAAAGTTGACACACACAGAGGCAAAACAGTGTAGGAAAAATCAACACGTTTTGCAAAATCAATCATTGAAAATGTGTCAGTGTTCAGGAGACTGTCTTTAATTTGCAATCCAAGTGAAAAAGAGTATTTAAATATGAGAGGCAGTATTATTGAGCCCAGCATGCCTGCTACCACTTGTTTGACTAGCTCAGAATAGAACACTGAGAGGCAAGGGCTCAAAGTTAAATGAACATTTATACATTTTAAAATCAAATGAAAGATTCAGAGTATATTCATGAATTAATTTTTTTTTTCAGAACCCTAAATTTAATCAGCTGGAATTACTTTTAAAGTGCCATTCTATTTAACTTTTGGGAATGATGAATTTGCCTTTTAATAGGAGTGCTGTATTTTATCATGAAGATGAAACAAACTGTCTTTTGTTAATTATTCCCCAGAGACACTGGCCATTTTTCTCTCCTATGCTTAGTGTGGAGTAAAGGCAGCTTCCCGCAAATTTATATCAAGCAAGAGCAATCGGAAGCTATAACGTGTGAAAGAAGCTCATGGAAGGCTTAGCATCCATTGTAGCTGTTCTGAAGGCCACCTAATGAAATTCACAGAGGTGATGTTAACCAAAGCCTCACTGTGGAGGCCATGAACACAAGACACAGAGCAGTGAAAAGGAATGAAAGCAAGAATCCCTGGTAAAGACTAGCAGATGAGTCATATGTGTCTGGGGCATACTGCCAGGCATAGTTTCTGAAACCTTTTTTAGGAAATCTTCATCCTCATCCACTACTAATAGAATCTTTTACTCAGTGTGTGCCAAGCTCTGTGTTAAATGCTTCATATGGATTATTTCATTTAATGCTCCCAGCAGCTTGACAAGGCAGTTTTGAGGCCTAGGAATGTGAAGTAATTTGTCTAATTGTCTTCCATCTCCATTTGAACTCAGGTCTCTCTGCTCTCCTGGTTGGTGCCTTTTGTCAAAGAACACTCTGAATTTATTACTAGCCAGAGAAAATAGTGACAAATGACATGCCTGTGACATGCTCATTTCTAAAATAACTGAAATATTTAATTGATAGTATTGGCAGCTAATTTAAGAAATATGTTAGCGCTGATGCTGATAATAGTGTCATTTTCATTCAGACTGACAACTTGAGGTGTAGAGCATTCATGATATGTTTTTAATATTTTCACAAAATCTGTGAAAGTACATCTGATATTTATAGTAAATCTAATGTTAAGAACTGGAAAAAATACATATACTAAAAATGTACCTAGAACAAACAATATTTTTATGAAAAAGTGAGAATAATCAGTCAGCAGTGCATACAAACTGATGGGAAAGATTAGATTTTTCTGCTTTTAAAAAAATAAGTATGTCGAGTTTATGAGGATGTTATGCATTTGTTTTGAGGGTAATAAGCAACAAGGAGATCAAAAGAAGCCTCTTTAAATCCCTATGACAGACTTTAATAAGCATCATGTGAAAATAGATATTTTTACAAATATTGAATTGTTTTTGGCATGTCTTTTTTCCACTGGGTAAAATAATTTAAAGATATACTATTTAGAAAACTAAGTCTTTTAAGAAAAAAAAAATCCAAATACTTGGATAAGTGCAATGTTGATAAAGAATGTTTCTTTATAGAATTTGTTCATATACCAAAATATTTATAAGTATAGTTTAAAAAAGTTATTCAGTCAACATGTTTTTATACAATAATATTTACCATGTACCCATAAGTGATTTTATGGAAAAACTATAACATTTCATGTACAGGCAAATCTTTATGTTTTAAATGGAGAAGTGATATTTATTAGATATTGTAATGCTAGTTTCATGCTTTGATACTTTTTTCTTGCCAGTATATACATAGCAAGGAAAAGAATGAACAAAGTATAATATTACATTAGAGTGCGTGTTATTGAGCACTTTTGGTGATAGTTATTAATTTCAATTTCTGGAGAATGTGAAGAAAAATGCTCTTTATTACCGTTCATCATGTTTCTATTAAAAAATTATGTGTTACACTTCTGACATAGATTTCCAGTATCAGATGTGAGTACTGTATTACAGTTGAGGATGGAATATTAGTTATATAAACCTTCTATCTTACAAAGTGTTAGGAGGATGGTAAAAGGAAAAGTAGTAAAACCCACTGAACAATCCCCACACAATACACTTTAAGACAAATGAAAAGAAAGCCATAGAATAGCCAGGACATGGAAGCAACCTAGATGTCCATCAGCACACAAATGAATAAGAAAGCTGTGGTACATAAACAATGGAATATTACTCAGCTATTGAAAAGAATACATTTGAATCAGTTCTAATGAGGTATATGAAACTGGAGCCTATTATACAGAGTGAAGTAGGCCAGAAAGAAAAACACCAATACAGTATAGTAACGCATATATATGGAATTGAGAAAGGTGGTAATGATAACCCTATATGTGAGACAGCAAAAGAGACACAAATGTATAGAACAGTCCTTTGGACTCTGTGAGAGAGGGTGAGGGCTGGATGATATGGGAGAGTGGCATTGAAACATGTAAATTATCACATGTGAAATGAATTGCCAGTCCATGTTCGACGCAGGATACAGGGTGTTCGGGGCTGGTGCACTGGGATGACCCAGAGGGATGAGATGGGGAAGGAGGTATGGGGAGGTGTTCAGGATGGAGAACACATGTACACCCATGGTGGATTCATGTCAGCGTATGGCAAAAACCACTACAGTATTGCAAAGTAAAATAAATAAAACTGAAAAAAATAAGTTACAGATTCAAGAAAAAAAAGTGGAAGCCGAACAAAGTTGCATATCTAACAGACAGTTGTTGTGTGGTGAAAAGGGGAAGAAAAAAAGCTGTAAGACTTCCATGAGACCAGAATTTTCATCCTAGTAGGAAACATTTGAGCAAGTACAGATGTTCTGAAATTAACTAGTTTAATGTAAATTGAATGCATGATGGAATCTATGTTAAAAATAAGAGGTTTTTGGTTGGGGAAGGACCTTTTAGTTTCTTCTGACCCTGAGAATCTGTGAGATCCTGCAAGATGGTGAGAGATACTAAAGCATGGATAAAGTCTTTAAGGAAAGAATTGACCCAACTGAACAGAGTTAGTTCTGCTCTCAATAAGCAAGCAAAATAAATCTAAGCCACAGAAAAATGATGTAAAGGGATCATCAAGAAGAAAAACATAATGGTTCTATCATCTATTTAGTATGTTTTTAGAGAATAAGAATATTATATGAAACTATAAAGACTTGCAAAATAGAGGCCATGTGGAATGATATAAGGAAGATTTCCCTTATTTGAAACCTAATTTCATCATGAATATTAGTGTTTCAAAAAGTGAGAGTGGGGCCAAAACTCTTACATAGTAGCTTTTTAAACTTAAAATATATAATGTCAGGAAGGGAGTTCAATAACTGCTTCAGCCCTTAATTCATAGACTGACAATAGAAAGAGAGCTAAGAGAAATATGGCTATCATTCCGGTATATTTGGCCAAACTGAATTCCTCTTAAGAGAGAAGGAAACATTTGAGGATTTAGGAAATAATGATTTTATAACAGATTACCACAAAGATAAAGTAGACTTGAAAGTATGTAAGTGAATAAGACTTCCAAGAGATAAATGAATTACAATATTGAGAAAAGATTGATGATACAAAGTAAAAAGTTGAATGAAAACTGAAGTTATGGACATAATTTTATAATACATTTTGCATTTCTAAAATAGATTCAAGAACTGTGGTTAGGACTTACAGGATTAAGACTTAAACAGAAAAGTTGTTATATATCAACCCATCAGGCAAGCTCAAAATGTATTTAGTTAATAATAATGAAAACATCTGAATTAGAGTATATCACTGTGGAGAAATAAATGGATTGAAACATAGTCTATTATAAGATAAAATGTGTAATATATACCACAACCAGTAAATAATTAGTGAAGGGGAACAAAAAAGAATAACAATAATGTAAATTTGCAGAATGTTGTACTATAACTTGTTATTTGTTGTACTATAACTTGTTATTTGTTGTTTAGTCGTGTCTGACTCTTTGCAGACTCCAGGGACTGCAGCATGCCAGACTTCCCTGTCCTTTCCCATCTTCCAGAGGTTGCTTAAACTCAAGTCCATTGAGTTGGTGATGCTTTCCCAACCATCTTGTCCTCATACCATAATTGTATTATAACTAGTTCAGTACAGTTCAGTTCAGTCGCTCAGTTGTGTCTGACTCTTTGTGACCCCATGGACTACAGCACAGTTGCCAGTTACCACTATGGACAAAAAACTGTCTGAAATCTATTAAAGAATGTTATTGACCAAAACCCCATAACTACTTGTCAAAAGAGAAATACCTGAAAACAATAAAATATTTAGATATTAAAGAATCAAGTTTTTTCATGCATGTATAAGCAAAGAGTAAGATGAGCATTTTAAAAAATTATCTTATGTTCTACAGTAAAATATCATTAGGAGAACTAGACAAGAACATTGTATAATGGCAAAAGGTTAATAAAACCAAGTGAAAATAAAACGATAGAATTTGATATGGCCAGATTGCTAGTGTTGTGTTTTTTTTTCCTTAGAGAAAAGAGGGGAAAAAAAGAAAATCTAGCAGATATTCCAGAAGAACATGTTACAAATATAACTAGAGATACTATAAACAAAATCAGGAAATGACTAATCAGTCACCTGTTAGGTCTTCATAGTGGTCTCTATGGAACTCAAATATACAGGTAAAAGGAGTAGGGGCCCTGGTCCCTCCACCCATGTTTCAACCTGAGAATTCTGCTTTGTTCTAATCTTTTTATCAGGCTGAAAAGAAACATTTCATTACTAAACAGTTTGAAGATAACTGATTATACTATAATAATTAGCAAGCTCCAAAGTTGAATAGTAAAGCTCCCAAAGAAAGGCAATGCCAAAGAATGTTCAAACTACTGCACAATTGCACTCATCTCACACGCTAGTAAAGTAATGCTCAAAATTTCTCCAAGCCAGGCTTCAGCAATACATGAACCGTGAACTTCCAGATGTTCAAGCTGGTTTTAGGAAAGGCAAAGGAACAAGAGATGAAATTGCCAACATCTGCTGGGTCATCAAAAAAGAAAGAGAGTTCTAGAAAAACATCTATTTCTGCTTTATTGACTATGCCAAAGCCTTTGTGTGGATCATAATAAACTGTGGAAAATTCTGAAAGAGATGGGCATACCAGACCACCTGACCTGTCTCTTAAGAAACCTGTATGCAGGTCAGGAAGCAACGGTTAGAATTGGACATGGAACAACAGACTGGTTCCACATAGGAAAAGGAGTATGTCAAGGCTGGATATTGTCACCCTGCCTATTTAACTTATATGCAGAGTACATTATGAGAAACACTGGGCTGGAAGAAGCACAAGCTGGAATCAAGATGGCCAGGAGAAATATCAATAACCTCAGATATGCAGATGACACCACCCTTATGGCAGAAAGCAAAGAAGAACTAGAGAGTTTCTTGATGAAAGTGAAAGAGGAGAGTGAAAAAGTTGGCTTAAGCTCAACATTCAGAAAACTGAGATCGTGGCATCTGGTCCCATCACTTCATGGGAAATAGATGGGGAAACAGTGGAAACAATGGCCTCCAAAATCACTGCAGATGGTGACTGCAGCTATGAAATTAAAAGACGCTTCCTCCTTGGAAGGAAAGTTATGATCAGCCTAAACAGCATATTAAAAAGCATAGACATTACTTTGTCAACAAAGGTCTGTCTAGTCAAGGTTATGGTTTTTCCAGTGGTCATGTGTGGATGTGAGAGTTGGACTATAAAGAAAGCTGAGCACCAAAGAATTGATGCTTTTGAACTGTGGTGTTGGAGAAGACTCTTGAGAGTCCCTTAGACTGCAAGGAGATCCAACCAGTCCATGCTAAAGGAAATCAGTCCTGGGTGTTCATTGCTAGGACTGATGCTGAAGCTGAAACTCCAATATTTTGGGCACCTGATGCAAAGAACTGACTCATTTGAAAAGACCCTGATGCTGGGAAAAATTGAGGGCAGGAAGAGAAAGGGATGACAGGATGAGATGGTTGGATGGCATCAC
>SJYA01001601.1:569117-615060 GCA_006410615.1 Neotragus moschatus
TAGACAAGAACATTGTATAATGGCAAAAGGTTAATAAAACCAAGTGAAAATAAAACGATAGAATTTGATATGGCCAGATTGCTAGTGTTGTGTTTTTTTTTCCTTAGAGAAAAGAGGGGAAAAAAAGAAAATCTAGCAGATATTCCAGAAGAACATGTTACAAATATAACTAGAGATACTATAAACAAAATCAGGAAATGACTAATCAGTCACCTGTTAGGTCTTCATAGTGGTCTCTATGGAACTCAAATATACAGGTAAAAGGAGTAGGGGCCCTGGTCCCTCCACCCATGTTTCAACCTGAGAATTCTGCTTTGTTCTAATCTTTTTATCAGGCTGAAAAGAAACATTTCATTACTAAACAGTTTGAAGATAACTGATTATACTATAATAATTAGCAAGCTCCAAAGTTGAATAGTAAAGCTCCCAAAGAAAGGCAATGCCAAAGAATGTTCAAACTACTGCACAATTGCACTCATCTCACACGCTAGTAAAGTAATGCTCAAAATTTCTCCAAGCCAGGCTTCAGCAATACATGAACCGTGAACTTCCAGATGTTCAAGCTGGTTTTAGGAAAGGCAAAGGAACAAGAGATGAAATTGCCAACATCTGCTGGGTCATCAAAAAAGAAAGAGAGTTCTAGAAAAACATCTATTTCTGCTTTATTGACTATGCCAAAGCCTTTGTGTGGATCATAATAAACTGTGGAAAATTCTGAAAGAGATGGGCATACCAGACCACCTGACCTGTCTCTTAAGAAACCTGTATGCAGGTCAGGAAGCAACGGTTAGAATTGGACATGGAACAACAGACTGGTTCCACATAGGAAAAGGAGTATGTCAAGGCTGGATATTGTCACCCTGCCTATTTAACTTATATGCAGAGTACATTATGAGAAACACTGGGCTGGAAGAAGCACAAGCTGGAATCAAGATGGCCAGGAGAAATATCAATAACCTCAGATATGCAGATGACACCACCCTTATGGCAGAAAGCAAAGAAGAACTAGAGAGTTTCTTGATGAAAGTGAAAGAGGAGAGTGAAAAAGTTGGCTTAAGCTCAACATTCAGAAAACTGAGATCGTGGCATCTGGTCCCATCACTTCATGGGAAATAGATGGGGAAACAGTGGAAACAATGGCCTCCAAAATCACTGCAGATGGTGACTGCAGCTATGAAATTAAAAGACGCTTCCTCCTTGGAAGGAAAGTTATGATCAGCCTAAACAGCATATTAAAAAGCATAGACATTACTTTGTCAACAAAGGTCTGTCTAGTCAAGGTTATGGTTTTTCCAGTGGTCATGTGTGGATGTGAGAGTTGGACTATAAAGAAAGCTGAGCACCAAAGAATTGATGCTTTTGAACTGTGGTGTTGGAGAAGACTCTTGAGAGTCCCTTAGACTGCAAGGAGATCCAACCAGTCCATGCTAAAGGAAATCAGTCCTGGGTGTTCATTGCTAGGACTGATGCTGAAGCTGAAACTCCAATATTTTGGGCACCTGATGCAAAGAACTGACTCATTTGAAAAGACCCTGATGCTGGGAAAAATTGAGGGCAGGAAGAGAAAGGGATGACAGGATGAGATGGTTGGATGGCATCACCGACTCAATAGACATGGGTTTCGGTAGACTCCAGGAGTTGGTGATGGACAGGGAGGCCTGGCGTGCTGCAGTTCATGGGGTTGCGGAGAGTCGGATACTACTGAGCGACTGAACTGAACTGAACTGAACTGAAAATTGAATATGCAATTAACAAGAATTTATATTTGGAAGAGATTTAACAGCATTATCCAGAGTAAGTTTTTTTTTTCCCCCAATTTTATGAGAACTCATTTTGTGTGTGGTGATTTAGTAAATTTTAAAAAAATCAATATTTTTATATGCCATAGTCTTGGACACAATGGTGAAAATATATACCAATATCATCTTGCTAGCTTTGTTATTGTCTTATAACCTGCATTCTGTCTCCACCGTTTCTATGTATTCAAATTGTGTTTATTTGAAGTTCACTTCCCCCTTGAAGTCTATTGTTTTCCTTTTTTACATTTTCTGCCAGAGTTGTATATTGTGTATTTGTTTTCAATAATACTTTTGCCTCTCTTTTGTCAGAGACAAAAGTTTGGATAGTTGACGTTGAAGATGTGTTGAGTCTTCAATTCACAAATATAGTATCTTTCTCCATTTCTGTAGGTCTTTGATTTCTTTCATCACCGTTTTGGCTTCTAGCATATCAATCCTGTACATGTAATGTTAGGTATATACGTTTTTCTCTTTTCTTTTGAAATGTTTAATGCTATTGAAAATGATACTGCTTTTGTAATTTTGTTTTCCAATTGTGCATTATTAGTGTATAAAAATACAATTGATTTTTCCTGTTGACCTCATCTTGGTAAACTTGCTTATTAGTTCTAGGATTTTTTTTTCAGATTCTTTGGAATTTTCTATATAGTTAATCATATCATCCAGGAGTAGGGACCACTTTATTTCTTCCTTTCCAGTGATGTTTTGCACTAGTTAGGATTTCCAGCACTTTATTGAGTAGGAGTGGTGAGAGTGGACATCCTTGACTGTTTCCAGTTTAAGGGAGAAAACATTCAGCCTCTCATCAATTATAGTAATACTAGCTATATGTTGTTTTTAGATATTCTTTTTCAAGTTGATGAAGCTGTCCTTTACTGTCTGAGAGTTTTTATCTTGAATGGATATCAGATTTTGTCAAATACTTTTCCTGCATCCATTGATGTGATCATTTGGGGTTTTTTACATTCTTAATATGGTAGGTGACATTAATTTCTTATTTATTTTATTTTTTCTTTTACATCAACATAAGAGGAGGCTATTGATCTGAGTAGTTTTCTTTTTCTTTCTTTATGCCCCCCCCCCCCCTACTATCTCTGTCTGGTTTTGGTTTTATGGGTAATGCTGGCTTTATAAAATGAATTGTGAATTACTCCCTCCATTTTTGCTTTTTGGAAGAGTATACAGAACTGATGTTACTTCTTTTCCATGTGTTTTGTAGAATTTCACAGTGAAGCCATCTGGGGTTAGAGATACCTTTTCTTCTGAACAATGTTTTAGAGCTTGATTTCATCTGGGACTTGTTTGGTTATTTGTTTCATTTCAGGTAACTTTTAGTAGTTTGTGATTTTTAAGCAGTTTCATTTCATCTAAGTTGTCAAATTTCTGTCTATAGAGTTGTTCATAATACTTGTTTATTATACTTTTAATACTAGTTTCTATAGTGACATTCCGTTTTCATTCCTAGTATAGGATCATTTTTCTCTCTTTATTTTCTCTTTTGTTAGTCTTGATATCTTTTTATTGGTCATTTCAAAGACACAGCTCTTGGTTTTGTGGCATTACTGTATTTTTTGGTTTTCAGTTCCACTAATTTCTGTTTTTATCTCTTTTCTTCCATTTGCTTTGGGTTTGGTTTGTTCTTTCCTTGGTTACGTCAGATGGAAACTTATTTGAATCTTTCTTTTGTAGTAAAAGTATTCAGTGCTAAATTTGTTTCTAAGTCCTTCTTTGGCAGAACCACACACGTTTTGATATGTTGTAGTTGTCTTATATATTACATCCAGACTAATTTAAATTCCTCCAGACCATATTATAATTTTTGCTTCAACTATGAAATATATTTTAACTGAAGGAAGGAATAATCCATTGCATTTTCCCAATATTTACTATTTTTTCTCTTTTATTCCTGGTAGTCCACATTTCCTTGTATGATTTTCTTTTCTTTTTTGAATATCTTTGTTTAGCAATTCTTATATAGCAGATCTGCTGGCTATGGCTACTCTTAGTACTCCTCACTTGGGAACGTCTTTATTTGATTCCAGAAAGATATTTTTGCTGGATATTGGATTGACTGTTATTTTCAGCACTTCAAATAGTTTGTGACTCTTCCCTCTGGTCTTCAGGGTTTCTGATGAGAAATTCACAATAATATGAGTCATTTTACCCTGTAACTAACTGTTTTACCCTAACTCCTTTCAGGGTTTTTCTTTTAGTTTTCAGCAGTTTGTGTGTATGTGTCTGGGGATCGATTTGGGTTTATTTATTTGGGTTTATTCCAGTGGAGAATTCACTGAACTGTAGGTTTATGTATCTATAAAATTTGGGACATTTCAGCCATTATTTATCAAATACTTTTCTGCACCACACTCTTTACTTCTCTTCTTCAGGAATTGCAGTATCATGAAGATTTGTTAAATGTTCTGTTATTGCCTGAGATTCTGTTCAATTTTTCCATGTTCTATTTTGCTGCTTTTCAGGTTGGTATATCTTTATTGATCCATCATCAAGTTCAGTGACTCACATGTCATCTCCGTGATCATATTGAACCCAATCATGAGTTGAAAAATTTTTGTTTTGGTCATTGTACTTTTAAGTTCTAACAGTGTTATTTAATTTTTTCTTTGCATATTCTGTGTCTTTGCTACACTGATCTGTCTTTTCCATTTATTCCAAAAGTGTTTGCTGTTACTTTCTGGAACATTTTTATTATAGTTTCTTTGAAGTCTTTATCAGATAGTCCCCAGTTTTGTGTAATTTTGGCATTGATGTCTTTAATTAGTGTGGTGGTTTTGTTATAATTTATTAACTAAAGTCCATCATTTACATTAATGTTCACTTATACAGTACAGTCTTATGGGTTTTGACAAATGCATGATGTCATGTATTGACCATTATAGTATGCAGAGTAGTTTCTCTGCCTGAAGTTTCTCCTGTGTTCTACATATTTATCCCTCTGCCCCCTGTTTCAGAATGGCATATAGTTGAAATCATACATTATATAACTGTTTCAAACCAGCTTTTGTTTCCTTTGAATATATCCAGAAGTGGAATTGCTAGATCACATGATAGTTCTATTTTTAATTTTCTGAAGAACCTCCACACTGTTTTCCATAGTGGTTATACAAGTTTATTTTCCTTCAAAAGGTTTCATTTTCTCTACATCCTTATCAGCATTTGTTACTACTTGTCATTTTGATAATAGCCATGCTAACAGGTGTGAGGTAATATCTCATGGTTTAATTTGCATTTCCCTGGTAATCAGTTATGGTGAGCACTATTTCATGCACCTATTGCCATTTGAATGTTTTCTTTGGAAAAAATCTATTAAAAATAGCCTTTATCCATTTAAAAATTGGGTTATCTTTTTTTTTGCTATTGAGTTGTATCATTTTTGTATGTTTTGATATTGGATATGTGATTTGCAAATATTTTATTATTCCATAGGTTACCTTCTCATTTTGTTGATGGTTTCCTTTGCTATGCAGAAGTTTTTAGTTTTGTAGTTAGTCCCACCTGTGTAAATAGTTTTGCTTTTATTGCCTTTGTTTTTGTTGTTAGAGCCAAAAGAGTCATTACCAAGACAAATATGAAGGAACCTACCCTCTATGTTTTCTTCTAGATCTTTTATGATTTTAGGTCTTACAAGTCTTTAAATCCATTCTGAGTTGATTTTTGTATAGAGGATAACATAGGGGTCCAGTTTAATTGTTTTGCATGTGGCTGTCTTGTGTTCCTAGCACTATTTACTGAAGAGCCTTTCCTTTCCCCATTGTGTATTCCTGACTTCATTGTCAATTAATTGACCATGAATTTATAGGTTTATTTCTGGGCTGTCTGTTCTGTGCCATTGATTCATGTCTGCATTTATACCAGTACCATCCTATTTTGATTATTACAGCTTTGTAATCTGGCTTGAAATCAGGGGATGTGATGCTTCCAGCTTTGTTTTCCTTGCTGTGTATACTTTGGCTATTCAGGATGTTTTGTGGTTCCATGTAGATTTTAAAACAATTTCTATGAAAAATATCACTAGAATTTTGGTAGAGATTACACTGAATCTGTATATTGTTTGACTAGTTTGCATATTTTAACACTATTAATTCTTTTGATCCATGAGCACATAATATCGTTCCATTCATTGTGTTTTCTTTCATCAATGTTTTAAAGCCCTCTGTGTACATAGTTTTCATATCCTTGGTTAAGTTTATTCATAAGTAATGGATTCTTTTTGACACTATTGTTTGTATGCTGGAGTCATAAGGATTTTCTCCATAGGTGTCATCTACAAACAGATAATTTTACTTTCTTTCTTCCCAATTTGGATGTCTTTTATTTCTTTTTTATTGCCTGACTTCTCTGGCTAGAACTTTCGGTACTATGTTGAATACAAGTTGCAAGAGTTCCTTGTCTTGTTCCTGATCTTAAAGGAAAAGCTTTCAGCTTTTTACTTGGGTATGATGTTGGATGTGAGTTTCTCATAATTAGCCTTTGTTAGGTTTGGGTATGTTCTTTCATTACTCAGTTTTTGAGAATTTTTGATCGTGAAAGGATTTTGAATTTGTCAAGTGCTTTTTCTGCATCTATTAAAATGATCTTAAGGTTTCTATCCTTCATTTTGTTAATGTAGTTTATCATGTTAATTGATTTGCATATTGAACCATCCTTGGATCCCCAAAATAAATTCCACCTGATCATGGTATATGATTCTTTAATGTACTGTTGAATTCAATTTGCTAACGATTTGTTGAGTATTTTTGCATGTATGTTCATCAGAGATACTGGTCTGTAATTTTCATGTAGTCTTTGTCTGAATTGATCTTTTCCATTGTCTTTCTAGTTCAGTTTCATTTATTTCCATTCTGGTCTTTATTTCCTTTTTCTACTAATGTTGAGCTTCCTTTTTCTAGTTCTTTGATATGTAAAGTTAGAATATATATTGGATTTTTCATTTTTCATAGTATAAAACTTTATTGTTAGAAAATTCCTTCTTAGAACTGTAACCCACAAGTACTGATATGTTTTGTTCCCATTTTCATTTGTCTCAAGTTATTTCTTGATTTTTGAAAAGTTCTTTGAGCCAGTGATTGTTCAAGAGTATATTGTTCCAGTTTCCATATATTTGTGAATTTGCTAGTTTTCTCTTGTAATTGATATCTAGTTTTGTATCATTGTGGTCCAAAAAGGCACTTGGTAATACTTGATATGATTTCATTTTTCATAAGTTTGTTACAACTTACTTCATCACCTAACATGATCTAGCCTGAAAATACCTTCCCTGTGTGCTTAAGAAGCATGTATTGTGCTGCTGTTGTTGGACTCTTCTGTGTATGTCTATTAGATATCTCTTATAGAATGTTTAGTTTACATCCATTATTTCCGCATTGATTTCCTATCTGGATGATCTATCCATTGTTGAAAGTAGGGTATTGAAGCCCTATACTATTTTATTGCTATTTCCCCCTTTCAGTCTGTTAATATTTACTTTACATATTGAGGTTCACCTATCTTGGGTACATAGATATGTACAGTTGTGATATCCTCTTGATGAAGTGATCCCTTTATCATTATATAATGATCTTCCTTGTTTCTTGTTATATTTTTTGGTTTAAAATATATATTTTGTTTGACATAAGTGTAGTTTCCCTTGCTTTCTTTTGGTATCCATTTAAATAGAACATCTTTTTCCACCCCTTCACTTTCAATCTTGTGTGTCTTTGAATCAGAAACAAATCTCTTATAGATGTCATGTAGTTGAGTCCTTTTTATTTTGTTATCCATTCAGTCACCCTGTCTTTTGATTGGTGATGAAGCCTGCTTTCTTGGTAAAAGTATGAGCAGTTAAAAAAATGTTTTATGTCAGGTTGAAAAGAAAATATATATATATTTTTTAATGTGGCCTTTAAGTAAAAACTGTTAATTGTATTGTTTCAATTTATTTTTGTTGGTTCCATATACATTATGAAATTGTATTAAAATCTTCCATGATTTTCCACCTTTCTTTCAGCTAATTCTGGCCAGTTAGTTTCTTATCTTTTTATTTTGTTTCTCTGTATCACTAGGTTTTAGTTTACTTATAAATAGTATACATTTATTTATTTTTTAACAACCTTAAAGTTTCTTTCTTTAGCTGGTGAGCTTAATCTACTCAAATTTATTATTATTATTGACGTTTTTAAAAAATCAAAGATGTTATTGATTATAATGTACATCATCATTTTATATATGTATATTAAGTCTCCACTGTGTGTGCTGCTAAGTTGCTTTAGTCGTGTCTGATACTTTGTAGCCCTGTGTACTGTGGCCCACCACCGAGCTCCTCTGTCCATGGAATTCTCCAGGCAAGAATACTGGAGCCAGTGGCTATGCCTGCCTCCAGGGAATCTTTCTGACCCAGGGGTTAAACTCGTGTCTCTTACATCTCCTGCATTGGCAAGCAGCTTTTTTACCATTAGTGCCACCTGGGAAACCCTAAGTCTCTATTAGAGGCTTGCAAGTTCATAATTATTTTCCTCCTGAATTGTTATTTTTGTTTATGTAAGATCTACTTTATATGTAAAGCCTGACACTGCCCATTAAACTAGGACACAGTACCTTTAAAATAATTTTACATATGGAATACTCAATTGTTGGAGTCTATGTAAGTCTTTGGTTGCCAATTTCAGAATCTCAAATGAATTTAATCAAAAGGGAGATATATTAACTCTTGTAAGTGAGAAGTACAGGACTTGTTTGGCTTTAGGTATTAGTGACTCCAGGGTTTATGCAGTGTCACTAGGGCTCTTTCTCTCTCTGCTTTAGCCCTACTTTTCTCAGTTCTGGATTTTATTTTCAGGCTTTATTTTCCATTTATTGGAGAAAAGTGATCACTGATATTTCTAAGGTTTTGGTATCCTTAAAGTTCATCATCTGTCTTGTGTTACTTAGTTACATCAACTGCGAGGGAAGAGTTTTCTACCTAGTTGAGCACTTTGCTCTTTCTGAACTAGTTAAGGTGGCTAGTGGCCTTGTACATTCCAGATCGCCAGGCTTGGGCATGTGCCCAACTCTGGAATGTAAGGGAGGATACACTATAATCATAGCCCTCTTAGGTCTACATAGATAGTTTGAGGTTGGGTTCCTCAAAGGAAAAATCAGAGAAAGCTCCCAATGGATAGAAAAGAGATGCTAGGAAGGCAGATACCATGTGTGTGTACAACGCATCCCTTTTCAGGTCATCAGACACCTCTTCAGAAATTTAAATGAGGATGTAAAACTCCTTTTTTTTAAAAAAATTGATTTATTTTTAAATGAAACAAAGATGAATATTTTTAATGATAAAAGTTATAATTCACAAAGAAGATAGATAAAAGATTAATATAAATAGAAATCTATATTTGAATTATTAATAACATCATTCAACATGCTCCTATTCTTACATTTTTTGCACTTGATAAAATTTTCTCAGAGAAACTTTAATATGTTTTACTATGATTATATTTTTAAAAATTTTCCCTTGTTGTTCCCTTATTCTGATTTTCTTTCCCTCCATGATCAAGTCCTACCAGTTTCACTTTGTGAAATCTCTGGAATCTGCTTACTTTTCTTTATGTGCCATTGATACTTGAATCCAATCTACAGTCGTCTCTTTTCTAATCTATCAAAATTAAATCCTTACTGACCTGTGTGTATCTACTCTGGCTCCCCTTCAGTCTGTTCTCCACATTATAGTGTATTGTTCTGTTCAGGATGCAAATCTAATTAAGTGTTTTCTGTCCTAAACGACACCTCAAGCTTCTAACACTTTTTACGGACAGAAATTCTTAGCTAGATTTTCATTTGGCCCTTTTCTACCTCTCCAACTATGCTTGTACAAGCGTTCCCTTTTATATAAGTTAAATCATACTATCTACCTCACTGTGCCATCTTCCTCTCCCTGTAACACTTATGTTAATTGGTTTTACACTTTTATATGAGTATTTGATGAATGAATGATTTCTCCACTAGGCTATGAAAGCAGATACTTTGTTTTCTGTCATTATTTAATTTCACTACCTAGAATGTGTTTTGGTTTACAGTAGAATTGTTTAATTAATTAACTGATTATAGTAACGAGACCTCCTTGATCACTAGAACAATTTATTTGTTCACTGTCCACCTCCATGAGCTTTCTGGTCAATTGATTTTGAATTTAGGCCCTCCAATATAATCTGACTTGGAAGTTTATAGAGAATATTGTATAGCTATCAAATGACAAATATGGGGATGATTCAAGTATATGTTATAAACACATGATTATGTTCATGTGAAATCATATGAAGAGAAGATTCAGATGACAGAGTGGTAAAGGTATACGGATTGAAATCAGCAAAGAGTAAGACATTGGATTGGTTGGATATCTTTTCCTCCACTTGCAATGTAATAAGTTACATATCAAATTAAAACTCTCATTTTCCTTTTGGGCTTTTATGTTTCTTAGGTTCTGCTGTTCTGGCCACTTGCTTTCAGAACAGAAGCAGGGAGTCTCTACCAGCTTCTACCTCAAGAAGCAAAGACCATTCAGTTCAGTCGCTCACTCGTGTCCAACTCTTTGCGACCCCATGAATTGCAGCATGCCAGGCCTCCCTGTCCATCATCAACTCCCAGAGTTCACTCAAACTCATGTCCATTGAGTCAGTGATGCCATCCAACCATCTCATCCTCTGTCATCCCCTTCTCCTCTTGCCCCCAATTCCTCCCAGCATCAGAGTGTTTTCCAATGAGTCAGCTCTTCGTATCAGGTGGCCAGAGTATTGGAGTATCAGCTTTAGCATCAATCCTTCCAAAGAACACCCAGGAGTGATCACCTTTAGAATGGACTGGTTGGATCTCCTTGCAGTCCAAGGCACTCTCAAGAGTCTTCAACACCACAGTTCAAAAGCATCAATTCTTCGGCACTCAGCTTTCTTTATAGTCTACCTCTAACATCCACACATGACCATTGGAAAAACCATAACCTTGACTAGACAGACCCTTGTTGACCAAGTGATGTCTCTGCTTTTTAATATGCTGTCTAGTTGGTCATAACTTTACTTCCAAGAAGGAAGCGTCTTTTAATTTAATGGCTGCAGTCACCATCTGCAGTGATTTTGGAGCCCAGAAAAATAAAATATAAAGTCAGCCACTGTTTCCACTGTTTCCCCATCTATTTGCCATGAAGTGATGGGACCGGATCCCATGATCTTCATTTTCTGAATGTTGAGCTTTAAGCCAACTTTTTCACTGTCCTCTTTCACTTTCATCAAGAGGCTTTTTAGTTCCTCTTCACTTTCTGCCATAAGGGTGGTGTCATCTGCCTATCTGAGGTTGTTGATATTTCTCCCAGCAATCGTGATTCCAGCTTGTACTTCCTCTAGCCCAGAGTTTCTCATGCATGATGTACTCTGCATATAAGTTAAATAAGCAGGGTGACTATACAGCCTTGACGTACTCCTTTTCCTATTTGGAACCAGTCTGTTGTTCCATGTCCAGTTCTAACTGTTGCTTCCTGACCTGCATATAGGTTTCTCAAGAGGCAGGTCAGGTGGTCTGGTATTTCCATCTCTTGAAAAATTTTCCACAGTTTATTGTGATCCACACAGTCCTTTTCTGTCCTTTATTGAATCCATTTTTGCATGAAATGTTCCCTTGGTATCTCTAATTTTCTTGAAGACATTTCTAGTCTTTCCCATTCTGTTGTTTTCCTCTATTTCTTTGCATTGATCACTGAGGAAGTCTTTCTTATCTCTCCTTGCTATTCTTTGGAACTCTGCATTCAGATGCCTATATCTTTCTTTTTCTCCTTTGCTTTTTACTTGTCTTCTTTTCACAGCTGTCTGTAAGGCCTCCCCAGACAGCCATTTTGCTTTTTTGCATTTCTTTTCCATGGGCATGGTCTTGCTCCCTGTCTCATGTACAATGTCACAAACCTCAGTTCATAGTTCATCAAGCACTCTATCAGATCTAGTCCCTTAAAGCTATTTCTCACTTCCACTGTATAATCATAAGGGATNTACTTGTCTTCTTTTCACAGCTGTCTGTAAGGCCTCCCCAGACAGCCATTTTGCTTTTTTGCATTTCTTTTCCATGGGCATGGTCTTGCTCCCTGTCTCATGTACAATGTCACAAACCTCAGTTCATAGTTCATCAAGCACTCTATCAGATCTAGTCCCTTAAAGCTATTTCTCACTTCCACTGTATAATCATAAGGGATTTGATTTAGGTCATACCTGAATGGTCTAGTGGTTTTCCCTACTTTCTTCAATTTAAGTCTGAATTTGACAATAAGGAGTTCATGATCTGAGCCACAGTCAGCTCCCGGTCTTGTTTTAAAGACCATTGCCTAGTGTCAGTTACTGTTTTGAGTGGACCAGAGTTAGGGCAGGATTACTTCATTCCAGGCTTGGGTACCATACTGGTAAAAAATAGTTTGCCATAGGCTGGGAGGAGGAAGGGGTTTCCTCATCTTTTCTTCTGTACCAGGACTGGACCCCTTTATAGACTTTCTTCAGTATTTTGTTTTCTGCTACTGCTGCTGCTAAGTCGCTTCAGTCGTGTCCAACTCTGTGCGACCCCATAGACGGCAGCCCACCAGGCTCCCCCGTCCCTGGGATTCTCCAGGCAAGAACACTGGAGTGGGTTGCCATTTCCTTCTCCAATGCATGAAAGTGAAAAGTGAAAGGGAAGTCGCTCAGTCGTATCCGACTGTTAGAGACCCCATGGACTGCAGCCTACCAGGCTCCTCTGTCCATGGGATTTTCCAGGCAAGAGTTCTGGAGTGGGGTGCCATTGCCTTCCTCATTTTGTTTCCTAGGTATGGATAATTCATTCTTCCCGTGGTTCCCTTGGGACTACTGCATGGGTGAAAATGAAATGACTTTTATGTGAATAAGGATGTAAATAAGTTTAGTTTCCTTGTTACTACGAAGAGGTGTGGCTTCACAGTTTAACTAAAATTGAAGTAATTTCTTCAACTGACTGGTAGCATTGCTAACATCAAAGTTTTGGGAGACTGATTAACATTTTTTGCATCTATTAAGTAATACAGTAGAGAAAAGACAAGTGATAAGTAGGAGAAAGGGGAAAATGTTAGTAGTTATGAGAGGACATAGCACTTTGGTAAATACACCGAAAATTCACCCGAAAAATTTAATCTTACTCTCAATCTAATTTTTAAATACTAGTTTGACCTTTTTTCTCTACTTTCCTAATATGCTGGCCTCTTGATAAATAAATATTTGTTAGCTGAATGAATCAAGGGATCAATGAAGAACAAATAGGTGAATGACAAAATTCTAACCCTTCACAATACAAATAAATACACGTGTCAACTTCTCTTATCAAGATTTGAAAGCAAAATAATCTTTTAATTTAGATAATGTAGATGAAATGATTGACTTGGTTTAAGAATTTCAACAATGATCTTTTCATAAGTTGGATTACTATATCTAAAATGCAAATGGTAATAAAATGAAGTAAGATAACTTGAAATTGAAATGAGCTTATATAATGAGATACATACTCTTTAGGAATAGTTGATTGCTGGGTTCAGGAGATGATTCTTTTTAAAGGCTTTATTCTCTTTCAAACTTGATTTACTTTAGAATTTTGCCAAGTAAAAGTTGTTTTGAAATTTCTACTTAAAACGAATCAGTTTTCACTTTGAATTATCATAGATTTTAATTTAGCAAAATGGAGTGAATAGATTACACTGTATATCATTTTGGGGTTTACTGCTGTATGTCTAGAAAATAGTTTCCCCTGCATTTGGATCTATATGATCAATATAATCTACTGGTTTCCATGTTTGCATATTTGAATATGGTTTTTGGTAAAGAGTGTAGGCTATGGTGTCAGATTTGAATTTCAGTCCCCAGTCTGCTACTTAGTGAGCAGATTATTCAACTTAAACCTTAAGAAGGATCTTGTATAAAACAGAGGTGGTACCATAAGAGGTTCTTAGCACAGTGTCTGGGACATAGTAAACAATCAGGAATTGGAAACAACCGTTTTTTTTCCCTCACTGTCTTTGTTTTGCAGCTTTCCCTACAAATAAACCAGATAAAGATGCAAGACATGTAATAAAAGTGGTAAGTATTGCTCTTAAATTTATCTTGCACATACATTTGACTTTTTTATTTTCTGCTTTATTTCATTTTTGTAAAAATGTTTTTCATCTTAGTCTTCATGATTTTATGATCAATGCAACAAACATTATTGTATATTTTTACATTATAAAAATTTTAAAACTAGGGAATTTTGTTCTTCTTCATTGACATTTATCATCCTTGTATCTTATCTAGATATCTGTCTTCTCCTCCTCTTTTCCTCTCTGTTCTAGATGGTGAAGTCTATAATGGCAGGAATGAGGTTTTATTTGTGATTACATCCCCTGTGTCTAGTATAATTAATGAAATATAGGAGAAACTCAGTAAAAGTATTATGTATGAATGAACCACCAAGGTAGTTTGCAGTGTATCCACCCTGTTTTGCATGTTAGTACACATGAGTGTCTGTGTATGTGTACAATTCTCAGTGTTTTTAGTAAGTTCTTTCCGTAAGAAGACTGCTTTCATGTGTAAGAGCGTATAGTGATAGCATTACAAAATGTTAAAAATGAGGTTCTGTATTTAGTGAGAAAATCTTGAGATTTTTGTGATTCAGGTACTATTATTTATTATATATGTATAGTTGTATTTTCATATTTGAAATACCAATTCCATCTTTAAAGCTTTTTTTCTGATAAAATCAATTGTTCTTCTCTTTTATAGGAATATCAAGAAAATGGCCCATTATTTTCAGAACTTAAATTTTATCAAAGAGCAGCAAAAAAAGACTGTAGTAAGTAAAATAAGTAAAGTAAGCTACTTCCATATGTATGTTTGCTAAGGGGGAGTTAATATTTTTGTCTTTTTTTGGCCTTATGGAAATTTTTTTTCAATTAGAAATTTTTATTATAAAATGATACAATTAATTGTTATATAAAAATGACAGAGATATATAAATAGTGATATTATGTACATAATGGGTTATATATTTCAAATCAAAGTTATTTGTTACCTTACATAAAATGTTGGATTGTTGATCAAAGCCACCGAGAGTTCTTCAGGTGTAAAAGATAGAATGAAATTATTTCTTCCAAAAAACCATTTGGAGAGAAAGGATATAAAGAAAAGACATTAAAATGGGCAGTAGATTATAAATTAAAGGAATGACCATAGAATAGATTAGGCCAAACAATATGAAAATGATTATAAATATTAAGATGATTTAGAAAATAAGTTAAAAATATTGAAAATTTGTATGTTGGGGAATTAATTGGAGCTGGATATCAGATGTAAGAACTACCAGTTAGAGGATTAGACTATGAAATAAATATGAACAAGGCTAAGAAGAATAAAAGCATTTTGTAAAAACTATATGATACAGATGGATTTGTAAAGCTTGAAGGAAACTGATATGAGTAATGCCTATATAATCAAGGTCATTTACATTATGTTTAGGAAAAAGAATGATGAGTCTCACTTCAATAATTAACTTTGTTTTCTTTTTTTTTTTTTAACTTTGTTTTCTTTAATAAAACCTTCTGAACATCAAGACTATAGTCTTTACTAACTGCTTAAACTATGTCAGAGTGACAAATAGAATCCATTAAACTTCATTGTTTATCAGTAGAGCTATCTTAAACATTAAGCATATTTGGTAGAAAAGTGAAAAATTTAATAAGCTGCCTGCTTATTTAAATGGATTAAAAAAATTTAATCAAAATAGTTTCTGTACAATATAGTTTCAGAGTAAGATGATTCTCCTGACCAATTTCTATTTTTAAAAAAATCTTATTTTGGCTTTGCCAGGTCTTTGTTGCTGCTTGGGCTTTTCTCTAGTGGTAGTGAGTGGGGGCTATCTCTATTTGCAGTGCACAGCACAGGCTTCTTATTATGGTGGTTTCTCTTGTTGCTGAACATAAGCTCTGGGATGCATGGGCTCAGTAGTTGTGAGGCAGGGGCTCAGTTGCTCTGCGATAACGTGCAGTCTTCCCAGACCAGGGATTGAACCTGTGTCTGCCGCATTGGCAAGTGGATTCTTTCTCACTGAGTGACCAGTGAAGCCCCATTTTTTATTTTTATTTTTTGTGCTACTCTGGTTTTAGGTTTTTTAGTAATAAGAAAGAAAAAGCTGTCTTTCTACTGCTCCTTTGGTAGGTTTTTTTTTTTTTTTTAATTTAACAAGCCTATAAGGGAATGAATTTTGTTAATAGATAGAAACATTTAGATAAATAGTGTGTCCTCAGTTGTTCAGTCGTGTCCGACTGAGAACCCCATGGACTAGCCTACCAAGCTCCTTTGTCTGTGGAATTTTTCAGGCATAAATACTGTAGTAGGTTGCCATTTTCTGCTCCAGGGGATCTTCCTGACTCAGGGACCGAACCTGTGTCTCTTGTGTCTCCTGCATTGCAGACAGATTCTTTACCACTGTCCCACCTGAGAAGCCCCCATACTACACTTGATCTTAGCTAAAAGGGTGAGAAGCAATAAATGATATCGGTGAATTTTATGACTATGACTATTTTTGTTTTTGTTGCATATTCTATTTATTTATTTACTATTTTTTTTGGAATATAGTTAATATACAATATTTTATTAGTTTCTTCTGTACTTTCTTTAGATTCTTTTTCCATATAGATTATTAGAGTATTGAGTATAGTGATTATGACTTTTTAAATGATAGAAATCTGTATTATGTATTTAATATTATCTGTTAATTATTGCAATAAATAGAATTTGAAACTGTTAGCTAGATATATTTGATTTTTAAAAAAATATTTTTAGGAAGGTCTAATTTCTATTTGTTAGCTAAGTAAGTTTAAGCATCTACACAAATGTAAGAAATACCTTTCTAAAAATATATACTTTTATCCTGTTAAATTTGTCTTTACAGTCAAAAAATGGATAGAACTCAAAAAGCTTGATTATTTGGGAATTCCTCTGTTTTATGGATCTGGCATTACTGAATTCAAGGGAAAAAGGTAAAATGGAATTACTATAATCAGATATTGTCCTATAACTATTTCTTATGTGGTCTGTTAGTTATTTGCAGCTAAATAGCTAGTTACCTAAAATGTAGTGGATTATAATGACAAACTAATATTATCTTAGTTTCTGTGGGTCAGTTATCTATGTAAAAATGGCTTTCCTAGATAATTCTGGCTCAGGACTTCTCATGAGGATGTAGTCAGATGTCTTCTGGCTATAGTCATCTTGACTGAGGAAGCTCACTCATGTGGCTGTTGGCAGGCCTAAGAAGATCTGATTCTAAATTCACTCATGATTGTTGGCAGGCCTCACTTCCTCACTATGTAGGTCTCTCTGTTGGCTGCTTGAGTGTCAAAAAGACATAGCAGCCAGCTTCCAGTAATTGAAAGAGAGGACAAAGAGCACACACAAGAGTATGCATCCAAGAAGAAAGTCACAGTCCTTATATAATCTTATTTCAGAAGCTATATCCCATCATTTCCCATTTCTTAATGGTACATCCATACCATGTAATACTATGCAGCCCATTAAAGAAATCAATTAGAGCACTACCAGTTGATTTGGAAGGATTTCAATGAGGTGTTATTAAAAAAAGTGTGAGGCAAAAAGGTTCTTATAAGAAGATCACATTTTTGTAAAACAGATGTAAAAATTTCTATATGCCTTTGTGTGTGGCTACATAGATACAGAACAGGGGCTGATGTGAGTATGTAAGTGAAGGGAAGTGAAGAAGAGGAGGAGGTCTCAAACAGAAAAGAAAAGGAAGAAATGCATTTAAAAAAACACGTTTATAAATGTATAGAGAAAGTAAATATGATTTTATAAGGTCAAGAGACAAATGTAAAGAAAATATTCTGTATGGGAAAATAATTTGCTCAAGGCCATATGTCAAGAAGGTAGTAGAATCAAAATAAATTAAGTTCAAGACTAATTTAGAAAGACTCCTCTTTTCATGTTCTAAGACCATGTAAGTGGCTCAGCACAGCTTGCTCTTCTACTCAGAAACTATCTGCAAAGTAAATACTTAGTGATGTGTTTATGCAAAAGGCCAAGATTATTAATATACATTCATTCTCAGTTCAGATTGGATCATTCTTCACTGTTAGGTTGGGGGCATTTTTCCATTGTTTCACATTCGTAAATGGACAGTTTCTGCATTGCCGTTTTAACATCTCCTTTTGACTTCTCCTTCTTATAGTTACAGATTTATGGTAATGGAAAGACTGGGAATAGATTTGCAGAAGATCTCAGACCAGAATGGTACTTTTAAAAAGTCAACTGTCTTGCAGCTAGGTATCCGAATGGTAAGAAAGAATGACTTATTTCCCATCCTCCATTTTCAGATTATTTACTTGTTACAACATATAAATTGTTGCCCTTTGTGGAATTATCAGAGAATGAAGGATTATTGCCCTAGAAATGTCAGTTATTGAGAGTAGATGCTATTTTGGTGAAATTGATAACAGTGGGCTCTGTAAGTGACAGAATGTGCTGTGTTTGGCACTACAAACTCAATTAGGCTTTGGTTCTACTGTCTGATTTTTTTTTTTTCCCTCATAGCTTTGTTTTACATACCAGGACAAGCTTGCATTGCTATAAGAATAACCTCTCTTTTGTCAGTTATTTTTATGACAGTGCAAAGTATGGCAAAATATATTATTTTCCATACTACACATGTGATAAGGGGGTGCTATAAAGTTTTTATTATGAGTTTGGGATGGTGGCAAGTCATTAATGTGGCAGTGAATAATATCAATATATACTTTGCCAAATAAGAAGCAATGAAATCTTACTAGCACCCATGCACACGTTTTGTTTATACCACATATTTGTCTTATCTTGTTGGTGTTTGGTTTACCTAAGCTTCATTTTATTTTTTCCATTTTAGATAGAATGCGACTACTCCTGCCAGGTTGGGATGTGGCAAATAGAATTCATTAATTTTCCTACTCATCCTCTAGCCAGCCAGTAGATGTTTTTTGAGCACTAGGTTTAGGTAACATGCAAGTCTCAAGGGCTTCAGAGAGGAAGCATAGATGTTTTCTGTTGCTCTACAGAGGGAGAATGGCTTTCTCTGTGGTAATGGACATGGTGTTTTGTTCTGGGGGGCCTCAAAACTTACTTAATAATTATTGCTTGAGTGAGGAGTTGCTGAGTGGGCGTCATGATTATTTCACTTCAATTCTCCAATTTTGCCATGTTTCTCCTCTTTGGACAGAAGATTTGGGCATCAGACTGTCGAGGGTGTAGCAAAGGTATTGCTGAGTCTTGGCTTCCTTTCCATCAGAGGTACCCTTAAAACATTAAAACATTTGGTGTTCAAGAATCCTTTTATGCAGCTTTTCCCCAGGATGCGTGACCAGATCATGTGATAATTTTAGAATAGATAAATGCACAGCTGGGAAATACATCACTTTGTAATTGTTAGTATGAAAAAAAGAATATTTCTATTCAAAATATTCAGGTTGATCATGAATTCTAAATTGACGTCAATATAACTATATATTTCTTTTTACAGTTGGATGTGCTGGAATATATACATGAAAATGAATATGTTCATGGTGATATAAAAGCAGCGAATCTACTCTTGGGTTACAGAAATCCAGATCGGGTAAATACAGTATTAAGCTGTTGCCTTCAATAAGGATCCTCAAGGTACCAAACTGAGACAGACATTCAGAAAAGAAACTCCTAACTGGGAAGAGTTTGCAAATGAGGACTTACCATGTTGAGTGTTATAATTTATCTTACCTTGCTTATCTAATTTAATGCACTGAACTAATAAGTAGGGCTTCTCTGGTGGCCCAAATGGTAAAGAATCTGCCTGCACTGCAGAAGATTTCAGCTTCAGTCCCTAGGTTGGGAAGATCCCCTGGAGAAGAAAATGGCAACCGACTCCAGTATTCTTGCCTGGAGAGTTCCATTGACAGAGGAGCCTGGCATGCTAGTCAGTGGGGTTGCAGAGTCAGACACAACTGAACAGCTTTCACTTTTTGAAATAATATGAGGAAACTGAGATTTGGTTCAGTTCAGTTCAGTCACTCAGTCGTTTCCAACTCTTTGTGACCTAATGGACTGCAGCACACCAGGCTTCCCTGTCCATCACCAATTCCCAGAGCTTACTCAAGCTCATGTCCATCAAGTTGGTGATGCCATCCAACTGTCTCATCCTCTGTCGTCCCCTTCTCCTGCCTTCCATCTTTCCCAGCATCAGGTTCTTTTCCAGTGAGTCAGTTCTTTGCATCAGGTGGCCAAAGGATTGGAGTTTCAGCTTCAGCATCAGTCCTTCCAATGAATATTCAGGACTAATTTCCTTTAGGATTGACTGGTTTGATCTTTTTGCAGTTCAGGAGACTCTCAAGTGTCTTCTCCAACACCAGAGTTCAAAAGTATCAGTTCTTCAATGCTCAGCTTTCTTATAGTCCAACTCTTATATCTGTACATGCTGCTGCTAAGTCACTTCAGTCGTGTCCAACTCTCTGTGACCCCAGAGACAGCAGCCCACCAGGCTCCCCCATCACTGTGATTCTTCAGGCAAGAACACTGGAGTGGGTTGCCATTTCCTTCTCCAGTGCATGAAAGTGAAAGGTGAAAGTGAAGTCGCTCAGTCGTGTCCGACTCTTAGTGACCCCATGGACTACAGCCTACCAGGCTCCTCTGTCCATAGGATTTTCAAGGCAAGAGTACTGGAGTGGTCATGACTACTGGAAAAACCATATCTTTGACTAGATGGACCTTTGTTTGCAGAGTTATATCTTTGCTTTTTAATATGCCAACTAGGCTGCATAACTTTTCTTCCAAGGAGAAAGCAGTCACCATCGGCAGTGATTTTGGAGACCGAGAGAATAGTCTGTCAGTGTTTCCATTGTTTCCCCATCTATTTGCCATGAAGTGATGGGACCAGATGCCATGATCTTAGTTTTCTGAATGTTGAGCTTTAAGCCAACTTTTTCACTGTCCTTTTTCAATTTCATCAAGAGGCTCTTTAGTTCTTCTTCATTTTCTGCCATAAGTGTGGTGTCATCTGCATATCTGAGGTTATTGATATTTCTTCCAGCAATCTTGATTCCAGCTTGTGCTTCATCTACTTGGTGGGGGTGGTATTAAATAATTTGTTAATGGTCACATAGTAGCTGGGTAAGGATTTGAACTTATGAGCAAGTTTAAACAAAGAACTAACAAAATTAAATGAGAGAAGGGATGGGTTTATACAGAGAAAAATAAAAGCTGTCACCTTAGTTCTTCTTCCACTATATAAACAATTAAGTTTTTAATAGAGCTACTTTCCCAATATAACTTTCTGTGAAGATGAAAATATCCTATATGTTACTGTTCAGTGTGGTAGCAGCCATTAGCCGGCTATTAAGCACTTGAAATGTGGGTAGTACAGTGTCAATGCTGATGAGGACGTGGGGAAGCAGGAAGTCTCATTCACTGCTGGTGGGATGGCCACTGTGGAAGACAATTTGGCAATTTCTTACAAAACTGAACATGTTATAACATATGATCTGGCAGTTGAATTCATTGGTATTTACACAAAGAAGTTGAAAACCTATATCCACACAGATACCTACACACAGATGTTTATAGCAGCTTTAGTCATAGTTGCCAAAACTTGAAGCAACCAAGATGTCCTTTAATAGATAAATAAACTAGTTCATACAGACAATTCAGTATTACTTGGTGTTAAAAAGAAATGAGCAGTTAAGGCATGAAAAGACATGAAGGAAGCTTACATGTGTATTACTAACTGAAAATCTGTGTGATTCAAATTATTTAACTTTTGGAAAAGGCAAACCTATGAAGACACCAAAAAGGTCAGTGATTGCCAAGAGTTAGAGGGAAGGGAGGGATGAACAGGTGGAGTACAGAGGACTTTAGGGAAGCAAAACAATCATGGATAGATGTCATTTTACATTTGTCAAAACTCATAGCATATTCCCAAAAAGTGAACCCTAATGTAAATTATAGACTTTTAGTGATAATGTTGCATCACTGTAGATTCATCCATTGTAATGGATGTGATACTGTGCTGTGGAATGTTGATAGTTAAGAAGGCTGTATTTGGGAGGAGGAAAGAATGCTTTGTGAGAACTTAACTGTAACCTGCTGCTCAGTTTTACCTACCTTGCTATAAATTTAGAAAAATTGAATTTGAAACTGCTCTAAAAATATTCTGAAATAGTGTAACTAATGTGACTGAAGAACTGAATTTAAAATTTAACTTAATTCTAATTAGTGATATTTTTCATCTTGCTTTGTTCCTCAGCTTTCAGTCAGTTCAGTCGCTCAGTCATGTCTGACTCTTTGCAACCCCATGAATTGCAGCACACCAGGCCTCCCTGTCCATCACCAACTCCCAGAGTTTACTCAAACTCATGTCCATTGAGTCAGTGATACCATCCAGCCATCTCATCCTCTGTCGTCCCCTTCTCCTCCTACTCCNTTCTAACTGTTGCTTCCTGACCTGCATATAGGTTTCTCAAGAGGCAGGTCAGGTGGTCTGGTATTCCTCAGCTTTATTGAGATTTAATTGACAAAAATTGCATATGTTTAAGTTGCACAACATGAATTTTGTAAGGTATGGAAAGTGATGATTTATTATATGTATGTATTGTGAAATGATTAATCAAATTAACACATCAATCACTTCACATAATTTTTGGTTTGATTTGTGGTGAGAACACTTAAGATGTACTCTTTTAGCAAATTTGAAGTAGTCACCATGTTGGGCATTAGATCCCCAGAACTTAACTCATCTTCTAACTAAAAGTTTGTACTCTTTGACCAATATCTCTCCATTTCTTCCAGCTCCCTCCCCCCACCAGCCCCTGGCACTACTGTTCTACACTCTGGTTCTATAAGTTACTTTCTGTATATGCCACATGTTAGTGAGATCATGCAGTATTGTCTTTCAGTATGTCTTGACTTATTTCACTTAGCATTGTGTCGTCTGGGTTCATCCATGTTGTTGCAAGTGGTGTATTTCTATCCTTTTTATGACTGATTGTGCATATATATAGCACATTTTCTTTATCTATTTATCCATCAGTAGACACTAAGGTTATGTATATGTCTTGGCTACTTTTAATAATGCTGCAATAACAGGAGAATACAGGTATTTCTTCAAGATAATGATTTCATTTCCTTTGGATATATATCCAGAAGTAGTTTGCTGGATGATATGGTAATTCAGTTTTTAATGGTTTTTTTTTTTTTTCTTGAAGACACTCCATACTGTTTCTGTGCTTCCCAGGTGGCACTGTGGGTAAAGAATCCGCCTGCCAATGCAGGAGACTCAAGAGATGCAGGTTTGATTCTGGGTCAAGAAGATCTCTTGGAGTAGGAAATGGCAATCCACTCCAATATTCTTTCCTGGAAAATTCCATGGACAAAGGAGCCTGGTGGGCTGCAGTCCATGGGGTTGCAAGAATCAGAGATGACTGAGCACGCACGCACGCATGCACACATACTGGTTTCTGTAATGACTATACCAGCTTATATTCCCACCAACAGTTGTACAGGGGCTCCCTTTTCTCCAAACCCTCACTAACGTTTGCTATCTCTAATAGCTTTCTAACAGGTATGAGGTGATGTATCATTATGCTTTTGATTTTTCGTTTCCCTGATAATAATGTTGAGCATTTTTTCATACACTTATTGGGCATTTGTATGTCTTCTTTGGACAAACTGTCTCTCTAGGTTCCCTGTCTGTGTTTTAATTGAGTTATTTCGCCTTGCAAGTGAGTTTTATGGGTTCTTGTATATTTTGGTTAACCCTTAGCAGATATGTGGTTTGCAGGTATTCTCTCCGATCCCACTGGTTGCCTTTTCATTTTGTTGATGATTTCCTTGGCTGTGGGGGATCATTTTCGTTTGATGTAGTCCTACTTGTGTATTTTTGGTTTTGTTACCTATGCCTTTGGTTTCAGTTGCAAAAAAAATCATTGCTAAAACCAATGCTCATGGATTGGAAGAATTAACATTGTTGAAATGTCTGTACTACCCAAAGCATGCACATGAGTTTGGGTGAACTCTGGGAGTTGGTGATGGACAGGGAGCCCTGGCTTGCTGCAGTTCATGGGGTCTGAAAGAGTTTGACACAGCTGAGCAACTGATCTGAACCCAAAGCAGTCTACAGATTCAGTGCAATCCTTCCCAAAGTTCCAGTGATATTTTTCACAGAAATAAAAACCCAGTCCTCAAATGTGTATGGAAGCAAAAAAGATCTTGAAAAGCCAAAGCACTCTGGAGAAAGAACAAATCTGGAGGCGTTATACTTCGTGATTGAAACTATATTGCTGTGCTCTAGTAATCAAAGCAATATGCTATTGGCATAAAAGCAGACCCAGCACAGTGGAACAGAATTGAGAGTAATGCATATACGATCAGTTGATCTTTGACAAGGGTGCCAGGAATATTCAATGGGGCAAAGATAGTTTCATCAATAAATGGTGGTGGGAAAATGGGATATATACATGCAAAAAAGTGGACTTGGATTCTTATACTATGTACAAGAATAAGCTCAAAATTGTTCAAAGACAAATGGAAGATCTGAAACTGTACATCTAGAAGAAACCTAGGGAGGAAGCTTAGTTTTAATTGATTTAAATTTATAAGCCACATGTCGCTAACAGACAATGCATCAGCAGAGATTTAAAAAGTTAAAAATTGGAATGTATAAAAAAATAGCATTTAGCTGGATGTTTAACTGAACTGTACATGAAGAGAGAAATTTCTTAATAAAAATACCCCTAAAATCTTAGAAAACATGGAGAAATTTCAAATTTTAAGATGTCTGTATATGTTAAAAAAATTGGAAAAGGAAAGGCAAATGAAAAGCTGAGAAGTATTTATGACAGATAAACTTTAGGATATATAGCAAGTTCTAAAAAAATTAATAAAATAAAAAACTAATTTCTTAAAACAATGATTAAAAAGAATGAACAACATAGAAGAAATAGAACTGTTTGAGAAATAGATGAAAAAAGTTCCCCATCACTAACAACTGAGAGATGTACAAATAAAAACAATGAGGCAACATTTCAAAAGAACTTAGCAAACAGGAAAAGTCTAAAATAATAATCTGATGACCTTCAGGCTGATGAGGGTACAGGCACTTGTAGAATGCCAGTGGGAATGTAAATTAAATGAGAGTAGGAGATGAAGTCAAGTTAATGGAAGTGCAATTTGGAAATATATATTAAAAGCCTTTAAAAGTGTGCCTGCTTTTTTAAGGGTAGATTTATTGAAATATAATTTACAAACAATAAAATCCATCTTCTTAAATGTATAGTGTGATGTATATTTACCCATGTATATTGTATAACCAGCACCACAAGACATAGAGCATTTCTGTCATCCTCAGTCAGTCCCCTTCTCTCACGAGGCAATGATTTCTGCCTTTTTTTTTTACATTTTTAGCAGTGCCATATAAATAGACTTCCAGGTTTTTACTCTTTGTGTCTGGTTTCCTTTACTTAGCATATTTCTGAGGTTCATCCATGCTGTAGTCGTTAGTAGTTCATTCCTCTTTGATGATAGGTAGTAGTCCACTGAAAACCATTGCACTTTCTTTCCTGTTTACTTCTGGATATATATTTGTATTGTTTCCAGTTTTTGACAATTATGAATGAGGGTATATAAACACTTACATACAAGCTTTTGTATAGCTTATATATTTTAACTTCTTCTGGGTAAATAACTAGGCATGGAATTTTCAGATTATGTGAACATGTATGTGTGCTAAATTGCTTCAGTGGTATCCAACTCTTTGTGACCCTATGGAACATAGCCCAGCAGGCTCTCCTGTTCATGGTATACTCCAGGCAAGGATACTGGAGTGGATTGCCATGCCTTCCTCCAGGGGATCTTCCCAATCCAGGGATCACACCTATGCCTCTTGAGTCTCCTGCATTGGCATTTGGGTTCTTTACCACCAGTGCCACCTGGGAAGCCCCATGTGAATGTGTATGTATGACTTTAAAAGAAATAGCCACATTGTTTTCCAGAGTGATTGTACCATAATATATTCCCAAAGACAATGTAGATAATTCCAGCTGTTCTATTACATGCCACCATTTGGGCTTCATTAGTTGTAAAAATTTAAGCCATTATAGTAGATATGTGGTTATATCGAAGGTTATTTAGGTTATAGTAGGTTATTTATTTATTTTTGGTGACGCTGGGTCTTTGCTGCTGCCTATCAGTTCAGTTCAGTTCAGTCAGTCACTCAGTCAAGTCCAAGTCTACGACCCCATGAACCACAGCACACCAAACCTCCATGTCCTTCACCAACTCCTGGAGTCCACCCAAACCCATGTCCACTGAGTTGGTGATGCCATCCAACCATCTCATCTTCTGTTGTCCTCTTCTCCTCCTGCCCTCAGTCTTTCCCAGCGTCAGGGTCTTTTCATCAGGTGGCCAAAATATTGGAGTTTCAGCTTCAACATCAGTCCTTCCAATGAATACCCAGGACTGATCTTCAGGATGGACTGGTTGGATCTCCTTGCAGTCCAAGGGACTCTTAAGAGTCTTCTCCACAACCACAGTTCAGAAGCATCAATTCTTCAGCACTCAGTTTTCTTTATAGTCCAACTCTTACATCCATACACGACCACTGGAGAAAGCATAGCCTTGACCAGATGGACCTTTGTTCACAAAGTAATGTCTCTGCTTTTTAATATGCTATCTAGGTTGGTCATAACTTTCCTTCTAAGGAGTAAGCGTCTTTTAGTTTTATGGCTGCAGTCACCATCTGCAGTGATTTTGGAGCCCAGAAAAATAAAGTCAGCCACTGTTTCCCCATCTATTTGCCATGAAGTGATGGGACCGGATGCCATGATCCTAGTTTTCTGAATGGTGAGCTTTAAGCCAATCTTTTCACTCTCCTTTTTTACTTTCATCAAGAGGCCCTTTAATTCTTCTTCACTTTCTGCCATAAGGGTGGTATCATCTGCATATCCGAGGTTATTGATATTCAGACTGATTTGGAGAAAGTGGGGAAAACCACTAGACCATTCAGGTATAACCTAAATCAAATCCCTTATGACTGTACAGTGGAAGTGAGAAATAGATTTAAGTGACTAGATCTGATAGAGTGCCTGATGAACTATGGATGGAGGTTCATGATATTGTACAGGAGACAGGAATCATGTCCATCCCCAAGAAAAAGAAATGCAAAAAAACCAAAATGGCTGTCTGAGGAAGCCTTACAAATAGTGGTGAAAAGAAGAAAAGTGAAAGCAAAGAAGAAAAGGAAAGATACACCCATTTGAATGCAGAGTTCCAAAGAATAGCAAGGAGAGATAAGAAAGCCTTCCTCAGTGATCAGTGAAAAGAAATAGAGGAAAACAACAGAATGGGAAAGACTAGAGATCTCTTCAAGAAAATTAGAGCTACCAAGGGAACATTTCATGCAAAGATGGGCTCAATAAAGGGCAGAAATGGTAGGCACCTAACAGAAGCAGAAGCTGCTGCCTATAGGCTACTCTTTAGTTGTGATGTGTGGGTTTCTCACTGCAGTAGCTTCTCTTGTTGTGGAGCACAGGTTCTAGGTTGCACAGGTTTCAGTAGTTGTGACATGGGGGCTCGGCTGCCCTCTGGCATGTGGAATCTTAGTTTCCAGACCATGGATCAAACACATATCATGCATAGGCAGGTGGATTCTTGACCACTGGACCATGAGAGACGCCCCCTAGTAGCAAGGTTTTTTTTAAGTTGTTATTTTATTTATCCCATCTACTGTGGGAGTGTAAATCCAGCCATTTTATTCCCACTTTGCCATAAGTGGGCTTCTCTTGTGGCTTAGCTGGTAAAGAATCCACCTGCAATGTGGGAGACTTAGGTTCAATCCCTGGGTTGGGAAGATCCTCTCCAGAAGGGAAAAGCTACCCTCTCCAGTATTCTGGCCTGGAGAATACCATGGACCATGTAGTCCATGGGGTCACAAAGAGTCAGGCAGGACTGAGTGACTTCTACTTTTACTTTGCCATAAGTAAAAAGGACCAGTTTTTAAAATTTATTCATTTATTGTGAATAGTTTGCTCAAATCTTTTGCCCATTTTTCTAATATGTTTTTGTCTTTAGCCCTTGATTTTGAAGAGTTCTTTAGATGTGAATTGTATCAGCTTTCATCTATTACATATTTTGCAGATATTTTCTCCCAGTTTGTTTTTTGCTGTTTGATTATACTTATGTTGTTTTGTTGCCATGTAGAAGATGAATTTTTAAATTTTTAGTGGTCAGATTTACCAGTCATTCATTACTGCGGATGTTGAGTCATGGTTAGTAACCTTGTTCTTGTTGCTTATTTGCTAAATTGTGTCCGACTCTCTTGCGACCCCATGGACTGTAGCCTACCAGGCTCCTTGATCAATGGGATTTCCCAGGCAAGAGTACTGGAGTGCTTTTCCATTTCCTTTTCCAGAGGATCTTCCCAACCCAGGGATCGAGCGTGTGTCTCTTGAGTCTCCTGCATTGGCAGGTGGGTTCTTTACGATTGAGCCACCAAGGGAGCCCATCTTGTTCTATAAACAGGTTTATATGAATTGTATTATATGGTTTCATTTTTTGCATTTAAATCACTTATTCACTTAGAGTTTATTCTTTTACATGACAGGAGGTGTCAACCCCATGTTATCTTTTCCTAAATGATTTTCCAAGTTTTCAAAAACTTGGAACTATTTTATAATAGTTCTATTAACTATAAGCTATTTTTAAAAAGCAAAACTTTGCTTCAGTGATGTTAGATACCACCTTTGTTATATACTGAATTTGTTATATACTGAGTTTATTCATGTACTTCCATTGAATCTTTCTGATTTGATATCTGTGCTTCATTCCCATACTAGTACATTAATTTCTGAGGCTTTGTAATGTATTTTAATATCTGGTACGTCTGGTAGTGCCTTATAGAGTTTCTTTTTCAGTATTAGTCTAGCTATTCATATTTTTCTATGTTCTGTTGTGTAGCTTCATTTGAAAAAATATTTGTTGGTGTTCTCATTGAAATTTTGTTAAAACTTTTAAAATTATTTAGGGAATACCTGACATCATTATGGTGTATAGATGTTCTACTCAACAGCAAAAAATGTTTTTGAATTCCATCAGTTTTTGCATTTTTTTCTTCTGAATGATTATTGTTTGTATATATGGAAGATACTGATTTTTGAGCATTCATGGTATATTCTGTTAATTTACTAAATTTGTTGGATGTGGTTTTAGTAGTGATTGTCCAGAGTTTTCTTGGGAAACTGTCATATCATATGCAAGCAAATGTAATTTTCCTTCTTTTCCAGTTCTTACGTTTCTGATTTTTTTTTTTGCCTAACATGGAACCAGTATATGGTAAATTGTAGTAAAAGTCATGATCATCTTTTCTCTTCTTGACCTTAGTGAAATGCCTAAAAGTAGCACTTCATTAAATATGATACTGGCTTTAGGACTAAGGTGCGCATTTGAACGTGTGTGTCTTTATAGCTATAATAAGGAAATAATCAGTGGAAACAGTGACACACTTTATTTTGGGGGCCTCCAAAATCACTGCAGATGGTGACTGCAGCCATGAAATTAAAAGACGCTTGCTCCTTGGAAGAAAAGTTGTGACCAAATTAGACAGCATATTAAAAAGCAGAGACCTAACTTTGGCAGCAAAGGTCCATCTAGTCAAAGCTATGGTTTTTCCAGTAGTCATGTATGGATGTGAGAGTTGGAATATAAAGAAAGCTGAGTGCTGAAGAATCGATGCTTTTGAGCTGTAGTGTTGGAGAAGACTCTTGAGAGTTCCTTGGACAGAAAGGAGATCCAACTAGTCCATCCTAAAGGATATCAGTCCTGGATGTTCATTGGAGGGACTGATGTTGAAACTGAAACTCCAATACTTTGTCCACCTGATGCGGGGAACTGACTCATTTGAAAAGACCCTGATGCTGGGATGCAGGTACTTCCCTGGTAGCTCAGACGGTAAAGCGTCTGCCTACAATGCGGGAGACTCGGGTTCAACCCCTGGGTCAGGAAGATCCCCTGAGGAAGGAAATGGCAACCCACTCCAGTATCTATGCCTGGAAAATCCCATGGACCGAGGAGTCTGGTGGGCTACAGTCCATGGGGTCGCAAAGAGTCAGACATGACTGAGCAACTTCACTTTCATTTTCTGATGCTGGGAAGGATCAGGAGAGGCAGGAGAAGAAGGGGACGACAGAGGATGAGATGGTTGGGTGGCATCACCGACACAGTAGACATTGGTTAGGGTGGACTCCAGGAGTTGGTGATAGACAGGAAGGCCTGGCATGCTGCGGTTCATGGGGTCACAAAGTATTGAACACGACTGAGCGACTGAACTGAACTGAGCTAAATCATTTTACCAGGATATGTTTTAGAGTAGATCTCTGTGTATTGGTTTTCCCAGTTACTTTATGGGCCCTTTCGATATATTAATTAAGCTTTTTGTTTCCAGGAAGTTTTCTTGGTTTATAGGTTTAAATATTAGTTCTCTGTGTGTGTATGTTTTAAATTAAAAAAATGGAGAAAGGAACTTAAGCAGTAAGGTATTTATTGGGAAAAAAATAAGTGAGGAAAAATTCAAAATTAGAAAGGGAAGACATTGAATGATTTGACACGAAGAGAAGGCAAGAAAAGTTGACATTTATACAGCCTTTGTCAAAGCAAAAGGGTTATAAGGATTGAGGTAAAACTGGAAAGTAGAGTCAAAGAAATTTTGCATAAAAATAGCAGCCTTCTTAGTTAAGGTGAAATGGTAAGATTCTGACAAGGATAATAATCAAAAGTCATGTCCCGGATAGCTAGTTGGGGGCACAACCGATGTTCTGGGATGTTTTTATTTTGTTTGGTTTCTTGGGGAAAGTTTCCCAAAAATATTCACAGTGGGATTAAACAATGTTTATCTTTAAAAATAGTCCCATTGAAAGTCCAAATGCCTATTGTAAATTATTTTGATTCTTAATTATTTTGATTCTTCTCATTACTTTCCCTGCATTTTAATAGCATCTCTTTTTTAATAATTCATCTGACACTGTCCAGATTTAGAAGTTTTAAGATTCTCGAAGTGTACACCCTTAACCGTCTTTCATGATTTTCAGTGTTTTTATTGAAAACAAAAAAAAAACAGCTTTATCTGTGAAAAACTCTCATTTTAAAAAAATTGAGGATTTTTAGGTGCTTCTTTACATCATCTCTATTTTAATAAGATATTTTAAAATATTTTAGACAAAATATGAAAGAATCTTTGTTTTTCATTCTTTAGTGCTAATTTGTACTTTGTAGAAGAAATGGAATTCAAATGTACTGGTTTGATTAAAAAATTCTTTAAAATAGTATTACGAGAAATGATACTGAGTGGTGGTTTTGCCAGTGAATCCAACCAGTCCATGCTAAAGGAAATCAGTCCTGGGTGTTCATTGGAAGGACTGATGCTGAAGCTGAGACTGCAATACTTTGGCCACGTGATGCAAAGAGTTGACTCATTCGAAAAGACTGATGCTGGGAGGGATTGGGGGCAGGAGGAGAAGGGGACGACAGAGGATGAGATGGCTGGATGGCATCACTGACTCGATGGACGTGAGTCTGAGTGAACTCCGGGAGTTGGTGATGGACAGGGAGGCCTGCCATGCTGCAATTCATGGGGTCGCAAAGAGTCTGACTTGACTGAAGTGAACTGAACTGAACTGAACTATTCATTTGGCTGCATCTCCCAGCATCACTAGCAAAGGAAGTTGAAGCATTTTAGCTTAAATGATGGTTTGTGCCCATCTTTTTATTTCATTGGTGCTGATGGGCTCCTCATGTGTGGAAGGCCACCAAAAGAACATTATTCTTTTCAGGCAAAGCTTACATCCCAGTTCTTACCTGAAGACTTTCTTAATGATTCTTCTGTACTGATCTCCATTTCTAATTTCCTTTATCTTCTAATGTGTATTTTAAATGAGCAAATGTTTAAGTAAAATCTCACTTGTCTTGTTTTGTCTTATATTCTGAATAAGAATGATGAGGAGGCTTGAGGTTTATGTTTAGGAAGGTATACTTCTCTTCCTTCTTTTGAATTCCTTACAGCACCTAGGTTAGTGTTCCTTTATCAATAACCCTTCAAGAAATACCTCATTGCCTTCTTAGGACAGGAGGCTGATACCTCTTAGTCCTTAGTACCAGGACTAAGTGGTACTTGATTATTCAGCTGCTTGACCTCACCATGCCCCATGTGTTTCTGCCCCGGAGTTCCTACTAAATCGAAGGGGATGGCCCTCATTGGTAGAGGGGAACAATTCTTCATGTCAGCATCTGGAGTGATAAATATACCATAGGAAAGTTGCAGTTTTTATAAACACTTGTTTGATTACTGGGATTTGTGTTGGACTGAAAGTCAGGAGACCAGGTTCTGGTCCCAGCTCTAACACTTGAGCAGAATTGCAGCTTTCAGAAAATTATTTCTCCTGTGTGGATTTTGGCTTTTTTTTTTTTCCTTGTAAAACATGGAGCTCTGGCTAAGTGAACTCAATAGTTTCTTTTGCTATAAAAGGCTGTGATTCTCTGAAAGTGTGTTTTCCAAGTGCTTAATACTTATTGCCAAAGGTGATGTTTCTTAAACTGTTTTCAATGTGTTGCTTGCTGTTCTGAAGCTAAAGAAGTTAAAAAGTTCAAATTTAGAGAAATAATTTAATGATGTGAGAGTAGGAATTGTAGCACCTGACCTGTGTCTGCTGACAAAATGCTTGCTTTCAGGTTCTCTAGGATATCCATAGGATAGGGTCATAAGCCTCATTAAAGCTGCTTGTTCACTGTTTGCTAGAGGGGATTCTAACATAATCCATTTATCAATCACAGTTACTTATAAGATGGAGTGTGAATTTGTGTTTGTAAGAATTTTGCATGGTATGTGAACCTAATCTGGTTACCATTTAGAGAGAGCATTTCCTTTGTTGAACGCATATAGTCCTGATAACATTCCTTTGTATTTTATTTCCAGAGTAGCATTATATGATCTTAGCTTGATGATACCATAATATTGCTAGATGGTACAGCTGGCAAGACTACTTTAAAATATTTTGATATTCCTTCTATAGGGTTATGCTGCCGATTAAATAACATGGTAGTGTTTATAGTCACTTAAAGCATGCAATAACGTGCATGTTATTTTCTTTCTTCCTAGTGAGTTTCTGCTATATTTCTTCAGTTGAGCAATAAGACTTTGAAAATTGTTGCTATGATTTTAGGTATTTGAACTTTGAAAATTAATATTTTATGAGTTTTATATTAATAGAATTATTTTTAAAATATACACTTTAATTGGCGTTTTATCTCAGTGTAATTATTTGTCATATAGATATATTATTTTAAAGATTTAACAGGTTGCATGTATCTGCTATTCATAGATCATTTCTACAAACTTTCTGTTTTGGAATCCTTTCAGAATGATTTGTCAAAGTCAGCTCCAAATTTTATTTCCATCTAACATTCTGTATACTACCAACTATATTCCAATTTATTACTTTAAAATTATTTAAGTAATCAAATGTATTTCTAGCTTTCTTATCTGATATTTAATAGTGTTCCTATAATTAAAAATTTCTGTACATGTGGGTATTATAATAAGATGTCTGATTTGAATCAGATTAGCTCCATATAAAAATTCTTATTTCCAAATACTTTGCAAATGACAGGTTTATGAATATAGACTATTGGAGTCATTATTGGAGGGTGATGATGGGTGGGAAATTATTGAAGAAAAACATCATAATTTGAAAGCCATGGTATCCATATTTAAAATTAATCTTTTATAAAACTTATTTCCCAATACTGAGACTCTGAGAACCTGTTAAGGGCTGAATATAGTTTTATTTACTAGTTAATATGGGAAAGTGGCATTTCTGAATTCTGAATTAACTCATTGAACTGTATAAACTGCATGGATTAAGGGGTATGCCTGTTTCTGCTGTGCTGTGCTTAGTTGTGTCTGATTCTTTGTGATCTTGTGGATTGTAGCCCCCCAGGCTCCTCTGTCCATGGAGATTCTCCAGGCAGGAATACTGGAATGGGTTGCCATGCCCTCCTCCAGGGGATCTTCCCAACCCAGGGATTGAACCCCGGTCTCCCGCATCGCAGGTGGATTCTTTACTGACTGAGCCACCAGGGTTTACGGGCTGTTAAAAAACTGTGAACTGGAAATTTCTTGGTGGTCCAGTGGTTAGGACTTGGCACTTTCATTGTAAGAGCCCTAGTTCAATCACTGGTTTGGGAACTAAAATGCCATGTGCTGCACGGCCATGAAATTAGATGATTACTTCTTGGCTGGAATGCTGTGACAAATCTAGCGAGTGACAGTCACTCAGTCGTGTCTGACTCTTTGCAACCCCACAGACTATACAGTCCATGGAATTCTCCAGGCCAGAATACTGGAGTGGGTAGCCTTTCCATTCTCCAGGGGATCTTCCCAACCCAGGGATTGAACCCAGGTCTCCTGCATTGCAGGAAGATTCTTTACCAGCTGAGTTACAAGGGCCCTAGACAGTGTGTTAAAAAGCAAAGACGTTACTTTGCCAGCAAAGCTCCAACAAAGCTCCATATAGTCAAGGCTATGGTATTTCCAGTAGTTATGTGCAGTTGTGAGAGATGAAGTGTATCGGTGATGCTTTTGAACTGTGGTGTTGCTGAAGACTCTTGAGAATCCCTTGGACAATAAGGAGATCAAACTAGTCATTCTTAAAAGAAATCAATCCTGCATACTCATTGAAAGGACTGATGCTGAAGTTGAAACTCCAATACTTTGGAGTTTCACCTAATGGGAACAGCCATCTCATTGGAAAAGTCCTTGATGCTGGGAAAGATTGAAGGCAGAAGAGAGCGACAGAGGATGGGATGATTGGATGGCATCGAACGATGCAGTGAACATGAATTTGGGGAAAGGGATAGGGAGGCCTGGCTTGCTGCAGTCCATGGGATCACAAAGAGTTGAACACGACTGAGCCACTAAACAACAACAACATGCTTCATGATATCACAGAAACCAACAACTGTGGACCCCCCAAGGGGAAATACACATAAGAATGGTGTGATTGCTGACAATTTCAGCAGTGTCTTGGAAATGAATAGAATTTGTAGTTAGTGTAGAGCAAGAAGATGCTTTTGAATGTTTAGGTAACTGTGTTTTATGTAAACACAACTTACTTTGTAAAGTGAAACTTTTTATAATAAAATAATCACAGTCAGATTATACCAGCTATTATTTTGTATCTTCTGTTAAAGATACAAGCTCTGATAATGCTTTGTTGTTCAGTCACTAAGTCATATCCAACTCTTTTGTGACCCATGGACTATGGTACTTCGGGCTTCCCTGTTCTTCACTATCTCCTGGAGTTTGCTCAGACTCATGTCCCTTGAATGCCATCCAGCCATATCATCCTCTGTCACCCTTTTGTCCTCCTGCTCTCAGTCTTTCCCAGCATCAGAGTCTTTTCCAATAAGTTGGCTCTTTGCATCAGGTGGTCAGAGTATTGGAGCTTCAGCTTTAGCAGCAGTCCTTCCAGTCAGTAGTCAGGATTGATTTTCTTTAGGAATGACTTGATCTCCTTGCTGTCCAAGGGATTCTCAAGAGCATTTTCTAGCTCCAGAGTTCAAAAGCAGCAGTTCTTCAGTGTGCAGCCTTCTTTATGATCCAACTCTTACATCCATACATGACTAATGGAAAAACCATAGCTTTGACTAGATAGACCTTTGTTGGCAAAGTAATGTCTCTGCTTTCTAATACACTGTCTAGGTTTGTCATAGCTTTTCTTCCAAGGAGCAAGTGTCTTTTAATTCTGTGGCTGCAGTCACTGTCCATAGTGATTTTGGAAACCAAGAAAATGAAATATGCCACTGTTCCCACTTTTTCACTTTCTATTTGCCATGAAGTAATGGGATCAGATGCCATGATCTTCATTTTTTGATTGTTGAGCTTTTAGTCAACTTTTTTACTCTCCTCTTTCATGTTCATCAAGAGGCTCTTCAGTTCCCTTTCACTTTCTGTCACTAGAGTAGTATCATCTGCATATCTGAGGTTGTTGATATTTCTCCCGGCAATCTTAATTCCAGTATGTGCTTCATCCAGTCCAGCATTTTGCATGATGTACTCTACATATGCGTTAAATAAGCAGGGAAACAATAGACTGCCTTGTCATACTCCTTTCTCAATTTTGAACCAGTCTGTTGTTCCATGTCTGTTCTAACTGTTACTTCTTGATTAGCATCCAGGTTTCTCAGGAGGCAGGTAAGGTGGTCTGGTATTCCCATCTCTTTCAGAATTTTCCACAGTTTGTTATGATCACAAAAGTCTTTAGTATAGTCAATGAAACAAAAGTAGATTTTTTGGGGAATTCCCTGGCTTTTTCTATGATCCAGTGATATTGATGATTTCCTCTGCCTTTTCTAAATCTAGCTTGTACATCTGGAAGTTCTTGGTTCATATATTGCTGAAGCCTAGCTTGAAAGATTTTATTACCTTGTGAGCATGTGAAATGAGTGCAGTGGTACAGTAGTTTGAACATTCTTCAGGCTTCCCTGGTAGCTCAGCTGGTAAAGAATATGCCTGCAATGAAGGAGACCCCAGTTCGATTACTGGGTCAAGAGAGATGCTGGTGAAGGGATAGACTACCCACTCAGTATTCTTTGGCTTCCCTAGTGGCTCAGAAGGTAAAAATACACCTGCAATATGGGAGACCTGGGTTCGCTCCTTGGGTTGGGAAGAATCCCTGGAGAAGGGAATAGCTACCCACTCCAGTATACTGGCCTGGAGAATTCCATGGACAGAGAAGCCTGCAGGCAATAGTCATGGGGTTGCAGAATTGGACACGACTGAGCAACTTTCACTTGAACATTTTCTGGCATTGCCTTTCTTTGAGATTGGAATGAAAACACCTTTTCCAGTCTTGAGGCCACTGCTGAGTTTCCCAGATTTATTGGCATCTGAGTGCAGCACTTTAACAGCATCATCTTTTTAGAATTTGCAATAGCTCAGCTAGAATTCCATTACCTCCACTCACTTTGTTGATAGTAATGCTTAAGTAATGCCTACTTGACTTCACACTCCATGGTGCCTGGCTCTAGATAATGCCCACACCATTGTGGTTATCCAGGTCATTAAGACCTTTTTTGTATAGTTCTTCTATATATTCTTGCTGCTGCTAAGTCACTTCAGTTGTGTCCGACTCTGTGCGACCCCATAGACGGCAGCCCACCAGGCTCCCCCGTCCCTGGGATTCTCCAGGCAAGAACACTGGAGTGGGTTGCCATTCCCTTCTCCAATGCATGAAAGTGAAAAGTGAAAATGAAGTTGCTCAGTCGTGTCCAACCCTCAGCGACCCCATGGACTGCAGGCTCCTCCATCCATGGGATTCTCCAGGCAAGAGCACTGGAGTGGGGTGCCACTGCCCTCTCCCTACCTCTGCTTAATTTCTTCTGCTTCTGTTAGGTCCTTACCATTTCTGGCCTTCATTGTGCCCATCTTTCCATGAAATATCCCCTTTGTATCTCTAGTTGTTTTCTTCAGTTTCTTTGCACTGTTCACTTAGAGTTTCTTATCTCTCTGCTATTCTCTGGAACTCTGCATTCAGTTGGATATGTCCTTCCCTTTCTCCTTTACCTTTTGTTTCTCTTCTTTTCTCAGCTACTTGTTAGGCTTCCTCAGACAACCACTTTGCCTTCTTGCATTTCTTTTTCTTCGAGATGGTTTTGGTCACAGCATCCTGTTCATTGTTATGAACCTGCATCCATAGTTCTTCAGGCACTTTGTCTACCAGATCTAATCCCTTGAATCTATTTGTCATTTCTACTGTATAGGCATAAGGGATTTAATATAGGGCATACCTGAATGGCTTAGTGCTTTTCCCTATTTTTTTTTCAATTTAAGCCTGAATTTTACCAAAGGGAACTGATGATCTGAGCCATATCTCCAGCTCTTGTTGGAGCTCTACAGTTTTGTTGACTGTATAGAGCTTCTTCATCTTTGGCTGCAAAGAATATAATCAATCTGATTTCGATATTTGCCATCTGATGATGTCCGTATGTAGACTTGTCTCTTGTGTTGTTGAAAGAGGGTGTTTGCTATGACCAGTGTATTCTCTTGGCAAAGAGAATGTTAGCCTTTGCCCTGCTTCATCTTGTACTCCAAGGCCAAACTTGCCTGTTACTCCAGGTATTTCTTGACTTCCTACTTTTGCATTCCAAACGCCTATAATAAAAAGGACATCTGTGTGTGTGTGTGTGTGTGTGTGTGTGTTAATTCTAGAAGGTCTTGTAGCTCTTCATAGAACCATTCAACTTCTTCAGTATTAGTGGTTGGGCATAAACTTGGATTACTATGATGTTGAATGGTTTGCCTTGGAAGCAAACTGAGATTATTCTGTTATTTTTGAAATTCTACCCAAGTACTCAACTCCCAAATACCCAAGTATTTCAGGCCTTTATTTATTTATTTATTTATTTTACTATGAGGGCTACTCCATTTCTTCTAAGGGATTCTTGCCCAGCAGTAGTAAATATAATGGTCATCTGTATCAAATTCACCCATTCCCTTCCACTTTGGTTCACTGATTCTTAAATTGTCAATATTCACTCTTCCCGTCTCCTGCTTGAGCATATCCAATTTACCTTGATTCATGGACCTAACCTGAACCATGTATCTAAAGCTGAAGAACTGATGCTTTTGAACTGTGGTGTTGGAGAAGACTCTTGAGAATTCCTTGGACTGCAAGGAGATTAAACCAGTCAGTCCTAAAGGAAAAGTCCTGAATATTCATTGCAAGGACTGATGCTGAAGCTACAGTACTTTGGCCCTCTGATGCAAAGAACTGACTCATTGGAAAAGACCCTGATGCTGGGAAAGATTGCAGGCAGAAGGAGAAGGGGACGGCAGAGGAGGAAATAGTTGTATGGCATCACTGACTCTATCAAATGTGAATATGAGCAAGCTCTGGGAGTTGATGATGGACAGGGAAGCCTGGCGTGCTGCAATCCATGGGGTCACAAAGAGTCAGACATGACTGGGTGACTGAACTGTTCTTGTGCAATATTGTTCTTTACAGCATCAAACTTTTCTTTCGCTACAAGACACATCCACATCTGAGCATTGTTTCTGCTTTGGCCCAGCCTCCCTTTCTTTCTGGAGCTATTTTTCCACTCTTCCCCAGTGCATTTTGGACACCTACTGACCTGGAGTCTCATCTCCTGGTGTCATGTCTTTTTGCCTTTTCATACTGTTCACGGGATTCTCAAGGCAAGAATACTGGAGTGGTTTGCCATTCCCTTCTCCAGTGAATGTTTTGTCAGAACTCTCTACCATGACCTGTCCGTTTTAGGTAGCTCTGCATCGCATGGCCCATAGCTTCATCGAGTTACACAGGCTGTGGTCCACATGATCATTTTGGTAATTGTGCTTTTCATTCTGTAGGCTGTGAGTTTATGCAAGCTTCCTGATGGGAGGGACAATACAGTTGCCTGATGGTTGAGGTTGTACTCTCTCCCTGTTAGTTGTTTGGCCTGAGGCAGCCTAGTCCTGAGAACCTAGTGATGAGAAATGCTGGACTGGACAAAAACACAAGCTGGAATCAAGATTGCCGGGAGAAATATCAATAACCCCAGATATGCAGATGACACCACCCTTATGGCAGAAAGTAAAAAGGAACTAAAAAGCCTCTTGATGAAAGTAAAAGAGGAGAGTGAAAAAGTTGGCTTAAAGCTCAACCTTCAGAAAATGAAGATCATGGCATCCGGTCCCATCACTTCATGGGAAATAGACGGGGAAACAGTGGAAACAGTGGCTGACTTTATTTTTTTGGGCTCCAAAATCACTGCGGATGGTGACTGCAGCCATGAAATTAAAAGACGCTTACTCCTTGGAAGAAAAGTTATGACCAACCTAGATAGCATATTCAAAAGCAGAGATATTACTTTGCCGACTAAGGTCATCTAGTCAAGGCTATGGTTTTTCCAGTGGTCATGTATGGATGTGAGAGTTGGACTGTGAAGAAGGCTGAGCACCGAAGAATTGATGCTTTTGAACTGTGGTGTTGGAGAAGACTCTTGAGAGTCCCTTGAACTGCAAGGAGAGCCAACCAGTCCATTCTGAAGGAGATCAGCCCTGGGATTACTTTGGAAGGAATGATACTAAAGCTGAAACTCCAGTACTTTGGCCACCTCATGCGAAGAGTTAACTCATTGGAAAAGTCTCTGATGCTGGGAGGGATTGGGGGCAGGAGGAGAAGGGGACAACTGAGGATGAGATGGCTGGATGGCATCACTGACTCGATGGACGTGAGCCTGAGTGAACTCTGGGAGTTGGTGATGGACAGGGAGGCCTGGCATGCTGCGATTCATGGGGTCACAAAGAGTCGGACACGGCTGATCGACTGATCTGAACCTAGTCCTGGAGTCTTTAAGGTCTGTGGTAGGGCTAATGTCCCTCAGAGGACTTATGCCAACAAATGCCTCCCAGGGCTGCTGCTGCCAATGCCCCTGTCCCTACAGCAGACACTGCCAACCCACACCTCCACAGGAGACCCTCAAACACTCACCAGCTGGGCTGGCTCAATCGCCTGTGAGATCACTGCTCCTTTCCCCTGGGTCCTGGTGCACACAAGATTTTGTGCCTTCCAGAAGTCTGTTTCCCCCTGTCTTGTGAAAGTTCGGAAATAGATCCCACCAGCTTGATAATAATGTTTACCTGCTTACCAACATATTGCAAAGTCTTAAGCTTCTGTTTGATTTAGACAAAGAGGAGGATTGTAAATTGGATGCAATTCAAATTATCCTCTTTGTTTATTTTGTTTAAGGACAAACATAAGCACTTTCATATCAATTGGAAATCAGAAAGAGAAGGTATTTTAGGTTCTTTCATATAATTGAGAACTTGTGTCAGAAGAACAAATTGGAAATTGACTGTAATTGAAAAAATTTCATTTTGTAAATGTGGCGATTTTAGTAAAGAGGCAGTTGTTAAATTATGTATTATTGAGGCAATTCTCCCCAAAGTCTGGAAAACATATTAAGTTATAGCCCAACCATCTTGGATCATATAGGCTTCCAGATATTGCTTGAAGAACCAGGTTGGAATAGGAGAGCAGGTTGGAATATAATAGGTTATAGGGTCAAAATGCTAGTATCATTAGGAACATTCCTAAATATAACTCAATGTTTTGTTATGATACTTGAATTTATGGCCCCATTTCAAGGAGTCATAGACTTGGGTATCATGGAACAGTAGATGGGGTGAAGAGATAGTGAAAAGGCACAGCTTTCTGCCTTTTCTTCACATGATAACTTCATGGATGTGTCTTTAAGTCTCTTAATCACAGTGAAAATTAAATATAAAGGAAAAAAAGATAAAATTTTAGTAAGTAGTTGTGAGATATAGAAGGAGAAAAGACAAACCCATCATATAAAGTACATGTAAACAGTATGTAAGATCAAACTGTATTTTTGAAAAATATACCTCAATATTTATTCTAATAAATCCCATGTTTGAAAAGTAACCTGGTACCTTTTAAAAGTCATATTCTGTTGTCTAGGCTGTTATTAATAGGACACAGTGTCATCTGCAGTGTTGTGTCAATGGCAAAAGGAAGATGGGGAAGTTGAGGAAAAACAAAAAAGTACCGTATAATAAAAGAATAAAAAGAGCAGATTTATATCAAAATGTAGTAGCATCTATGAGGCTGCATGTAGGTTTTTGGTGGATATGAATGACTTCTGTGAACATAGACATGCTGCTTATTCATTCCATGCTTCATTCCCCTTTGGCTTGTAGTGGTTTCCATTAGTCAGTAAGCATTTAGTTTATTGTGAAGATTTTCACATTATGGTATCTTGTTGAGAGAATAGGAAAATATTATGTGCTATTGAAATAAGATAAATGCTGTCTTTTTTTTTTTTATAAGAGCCTCTAAAGTTGCTGAATAAGTCTATATATTTTCCTATAGTTTTGAAAGTGTTTTCTAAATTGCGATTAAACAAAGTCATGAATAGTGACTATCTCCCTCCATAGGATAATTTCCATCAGTCTCTGATGAGAGTTTAAGACACATTTCTTGCTACAACAGGATATGCTACTTAAAAGACTTTAATTGTATAAAATAGTCTAAACTATGACAAGGTGATTAGATTTTACAGCAGGAGAGATTTAAGTTCTTGAAAAGTGAATCACATTTGGGGACTGTATCCACATCTCTTTCTGGAGAAGGGAATGGCAATCCACTCTAGTCTCTTGCCTGGAGAATCCCATGGACAGAGGAGCCTGGTAGGCTACAGTCCATGCGGTCGCAAAGAGTCGGACACGACTGAGCGACTTCACTTTAACTTTCACTTTCATCCTCATCTCTTTAATATGAATCTGCAAAGTGGAGGTTAAGTCGTAATATGATGAGTGTTCACGTCTCAATGAGCAATGGCATTTGTCCACATTAACATCTTTTTTTTCTGTTCCAGCTCTGTTATCTCTTGCACCCACTTCTCCACCTCACACTTTGCTGTCTGTCATGCAGTTATTGAGAAATGCTTCTATATGAGCTGTTCGGGCTGCCTGGTACTTAGGTTTCCTGGTTGCTTGAGGAGCAGGAAGGCAGCAGATTTGACTCTTGATGGGAAGGAGGTCCTTTATGTTTTCCATCATCGTGAATCTATCACTCAGCTCTGCATAAACTCAGAGAAGCAGAAACTAGTGGAATTAGTGTGTTAGCCATCAGTCAACCAGTTTGCTTTTGATAGAAAGCTGAGTAAATCATTTTCTATCTGAATCTTCTCTTCTTCCTGCTTTTCTCTTTTTTGCCAGGTCATTGAATCCTCACTCAACTAGCCACACTGTTTTTAGAGTTACTTTTGACTCTCATTCCTCTTACTGTTCTCTTCTTTGTCTTCTTTCTTGGTTCACTAGTGCCCTACTCCAGCCTCTCATTGTCTCTTGCCTGGACTATTACCATAATTTCCTAAATGGATTATCTGCTTTCATTTCCCCATTATGATGCTGCAAGCACTGATAATATTTCTTGCCAAAAAACTTTGGTGACTTCTTTCTGCCTGCAGAAATTGTGTCCCAGCTTCTTAGCATGGTTTTCAAAGTTTCCTGTAAACCCATTATAACTGGGTTTTTTTTTGTTTTTTTTCTGGCTTGTAATGTGTTTCTAATAACATTTAAACTCCCAGGAGACACTAATCCAGCCCTGGTTTTCCTTGTCTTATCTCCTCTTCCCTATCTCTGTTCGTGAAAATCTTAGATATTTTTCAAGGCCCAACTCAATGTCACTTTGTTCTTTGAGTTCCCCAATTAGGAAATAACCTGTCTCCACTCCTACTCTAAAATATTATTATTTTAAAGTCTGTTAGGCTTTTTTCAGAGTAGATGTTACTTCTAGATGTGCTGGTGTCATCCCTCCTTCCTCTGTGTGGGACACTGGAAAAAATCTCAGTCTTCCGGTTAGGCTGATTTAGATTCTGATCTCAACTTTGCCAGTTGCTGTAGGTTTATTTGTTTTGCACAGAGAACCTAAACTCATTCATCGTCTTTTCTCATCCTCAAGGTATCTTAAAATAGCTTGCTCTTAGGGTCATGAGGGTTAAATAATTTGACTTCTGTAAAGTGCATATTGCCTTTGCATAGCAAGTATTCAATCATATGCATTCATTTTGTTTTTCTTTCCTTTTAACAATGTATGATTCTTCATATTTGATCATGCTTGGCAGTCAGGTGGCTGTTGAAAGGGATTTACTTCTATTTGTCCAATTATTACTATCAAGTCAGATCAATAAAATTTCATTTAAGCTTCCTGTGCAGAAGACTTCAGAGTAGGTGCTGTCATGTATATAAAAATGTATATATCATTATCATTGTTCTCTAGGAGTTTATAGCCTATACATGTGGAACCAAGGCATAAATAAAAGCTAAATAACTGTACGTTTTTTAAATAGTAAATCCATCTGAACACAAATGAAAACCCAATGAGTAGCCTTGTGTTTAAAAGGGTCTACCCATCAGAATAGGATTCAGGTATGAGTGGTGGATCTTGGAAGTGTGAGATGTCAATCCAGGAGATATGGTAGGAAGTGGAGAAGAGCCCTTGGGGTGTTCCTGGAAGGGTGCTGAACTGAAGATAGAGGCCCTTCGGGTGTGATTCACTGCAAGGAAGAGTTATCACACACTGCTCTGTAATCATTGCTTTCTCTGGTCCATTTGGAAAAACAAAGTGTTATAAGATCCTGTAAGCATAAGAAAGCAAAAAAAGGGAAGGGAAGATTTAGTTAAATGTAGAACATGAGAACCTGGCCTCGACTGTACAGTTCATGGAATTCTCCAGGCCAGAATACTACAGTGGGTAACCTTTCCCTTCTCCAAGGGATCTTCCCAGCACAGGGATCAAACCCACGTCTCCCACAATGGAGGTGGATTCTTTACCATTTGAGCCACCAGGGAAGCCCAAGAATACTGGAGTGGGTAGCCTATCCCTTTTCCAGGAGATCTTCCAGACCCAGGAATCGAACTGGGATTTCCTGCATTGCAGGTGTATTCTTTACCAGCTGAGCTATAGGGAAACCTGAACCTAGCTCTATGGTTATAAATTGGGCTAGGTAAAATAGGAAGTTGATTTTTGAGGCAGATCTAGGAAAAGTTATGATTTTCATGGTCATCAAAAACTAATTTGTTTTTCATCTTTATTACTTTAGTGCTTTTAATCAGGGCTGTAATTTACTATCTGTGTCAAATTTATTTTTCAGAGACACAGATGTGGAGACAGCATTAGGAGTACAAGCTCTTTATTGAGGGGAGGGAGTATAGTACCTGTATATGAGAAAGGCACTAGCAGTAAAGAACCTGCCTGCCAATGCAGGAGACATAAGAGACACAGGTTCAACCCCTGGATCTGAAAGATCTCCTTGAGGAAGGCGTGGCAATCTTCTCCAGTATTCTTGCCTGGAGAATCAGATGGACAGAGGAGCCTGGTGGGCTGCAGTCCATAGAATCATAAAGAGTCAGACACAACTGAAGCAACAGCACAGCACAATAGAAAGATAAAAGGAGAGGAAGAGGGTTTGGACAAAAAAAGCTTCAGAGTGGGATGTTGCAATGACACCTATGAAAGAAAAGGAAACAGGAAGATTGGGCAGGGAGAGCTCAGACTGTGATACAGTTCCGACAAAATCTCAGCCAATTAGGGAGCACCAGAGCTAATGGAATGCAAAAGTAGGAAGTCAAGAAACACCTGGAGTAACAGGCAAATTTGGCCTTAGAATACGGAATGAAGCAGGGCAAAGACTAATAGAGTTTTGCCAAGAAAATGCACTGGTCATAGCAAACACCCTCTTCCAACAACGCAAGAGAAGACTCTACACATGGACATCACCAGATGGGCAATACCGACATCAGATTGATTATATTATTTGCAGCCAAAGATGGAGAAGCTCTATACAGTCAACAAAAACAAGACCAGGAGCTGACTGTGGATCAGATCATGAGCTGCTTATTGCCAAATTCAGACTTAAATTGAAGAAAGTAGGGGAAACCACTAGACTATTCAGGTATGACCTAAATCAAATCCCTTATGATTATACAGTGGAAGTGAGAAATAGATTTCAGGGACTGGAGCTGATAGAGTGAGTGCCTGATGAACTATGGAATGAGGTTCGTGACATTATACAGGAGACAGGGATCACGACTATCCCCATGGAAAAGAAATGCAAAAAGGCAAAATGGCTGTCTGGGGAGACCTTACAAATAGCTGTGAGAAGAAGAGAAGCAAAAAGCAAAGGAGAAAAGGAAAGATATAAGCATCTGAATGCAGAGTTCCAACGAATAGCAAGAAGAGATAAGAAAGCCTTCTTCAGCGATCAATGCAAAGAAATGGAAAAGAATAGAATGGGAAAGACTAGAGATCTCTTCAAGAAAATTAGAGACACCAAGGGAACATTTCATGAGATGTGTATAAGAGACAGCTAAAAAGGTTAACAAGAATTGGATCATTTCATCCAGGATATGTTTATAATATTTGCTGATCCTTTTTCAAATTGATGTTAAAATCACACAATATTCTTAACTCATATTCTTAACAGATGCATATTCTTAACTCAAATAGTTCTCATCAATAATTA
>SJYA01001601.1:617840-650147 GCA_006410615.1 Neotragus moschatus
AGAGAGATGGGAATACCAGACCACCTGACCTGCCTCTTGAGAAATCTATATGCAGGTCAAGAAGCAACAGTTAGAACTGGACATGGGACAACAGACTGGTTCCAAATAGGAAAAGGAGTATGTCAAGGCTGTCTATTGTCACCCTGCTTATTTAACTTATATGCAGAATACACCATGAGAAATGCTGGACTGGAAGAAACACAAGCTGGAATCAAGATTGCCAGGAGAAATATCAATAACCTCAGATATGCGAATGACACCACCCTTATGGCAGAAAGTGAAGAGGAACTAAAGAGCTTCTTGATGAAAGAGGAGAGTGAAAAAGTTGGCTTAAAGCTCAACATTCAGAAAACGAAGATCATGGTATCCGGTTCCGTCACTTCATGGGAAATAGATGGGGAAACAGTGGAAACAGTGTCAGACTCTATTTTTCTGGGCTCCAAAATCACTGTAGATGGTGATTGCAGGCATGAAATCAAAAGATGCTTACTCCTTGTAAGTTATGACTAACCTAGATAGCATATTCAAAAGCAGAGATATTACTTTGTTGACTAAGGTCCGTCTAGTCAAGGCTATGGTTTTTCCAGTAGCCACGTATGGATGCGAGATTTGGACTGTGAAGAAAGCTGAGCGCTGAAGAATCGATGCTTTTGAACTGTGGTGTTGGAGAAGACTCTTGAGAGTCCCTTGGACTGCAAGGAGAGCCAACCAGTCCATTGTGAAGGAGATCAGCCCTGGGATTTCTTTGGAAGGAATGATGTTAAAGCTGAAACTCCAGTACTTTGGCCACCTTATGTGAAGAGTTGACTCACTGGAAAAGACCCTGATGCTGGGAGGGATTGGGGGCAGGAGGAGAAGGGGACGACAAAGGATGAGATGGCTGGATGACATCATTGACTCGATGGACATGAGTCTGAGTGAACTCCGGGAGTTGGTGATGGACAGGGAGGCCTGGCGTGCTGCGATTCATGGGGTTGCAAATAGTCGGACACAACTGAGCGACTGAACTGAACAGAACAGAGCTAATGGGTCCCCTTTGAAGAGTCTCCAGTTGGGTAAAAATGGCCACACAGCTTTCCCGCCATGATCAGTCTTTAGTAGGAGCTGCCAGGGGAGAGCGTGGCTTTGGCTTACCTTCTGTGCTGGTTCCTAGTGGCGCTGCCTCTGAGGTTGTCAGATTATTGCAGTCCTCACAGGTGAAAGACCAGTTCTTTCTTAATGAGGTTGTGTCCCCATGGCTACTATACTACCTTTTTAATAATAAAATATTAAAATTGAAAGTCCTTGAAAATATTAGTGTAGATTAGATGGTTTTTTTTGAGGGGGAGGGAACAGCCAAAAAAATTCGCTAAAACAATAAAATATTTTGTAGAAGCTGAATTTAATGAGTATCGGATGACTTACATTATTTGGGTGTATCATATTATATTTTATCTGTTAAATGTGTTTAGTGATACATCTTCCCTACCTGTCTCACAAAGTTGTAAGAGAACAAAACAAAACTGAATAACATACAAGGAAATCCCCTTTAAGGCTATTAGTTGATTTTTCAGCAAAAACTCTGTAGGCCAGAAGGGAATGGCAGGATGTATTAAAAGTGATGAAAGGGAAAAACCAACAACCAAGATTACTTAGCAAGAATCTCATAGGAATGCAATTGCTTTACAATGCTATATTATCTTCTGCTGTACAATGAGGTCAATCAGCTCTATGTATAAATATATCTCCTCCCTCTTGGACCTCCATCCCACCCTTTCTCTATCACACCCATCTAGGTCACCACCGAGCACCAAGCTGAGTGTCTTGTGTTTTTTAAGGGTTCCACTAGCTATCTGTTTTACACATGTCAATCCTAATTTCTCAGTTCATCCCACCATCCCCTTCCCTGTCTGCCACGTGCTCCCATGTCTGTTCTCTACATCTGTGTCTCTATTCCTACCCTGGAAATAGTTTCATCAGCACTGTTTTTGTAGATTCCACCTGTATGTGTTAATATAAGATACTTGTTTATCTCCTTCTGACTTACTTCACTCATCACTCTGTATGACAAACTCTAGGTCCATTCATGTCTCTACATGTGACCCTTTATTGTTTCTTTTGGTGGTTGAGTAATACTCCATTGTATATATGTACCACATCTTTATCCATTAATCTTTAGATGGATATTTAGATTGTTTCCATGTCCTGCTGCTGCTGCTGCCAAGTTACTTCAGTCATGTCTGACTCTGTGCGACCGCATAGGTGGCAGCCCACCAGGCTCCACTGTCCCTGGGATTCTCCAGGCAAGAACACTGGAGTGGGTTGCCATTTCCGTCTCCAATGCATGAAAGTGTAAAATGAAAGTGAAGTCGCTCAGTTGTGTGCAACTCTTAGTGACCCCATGGACTGCAGCCCACCAGGCTCCTAGCTATTGTAAGTAGTGCTGCTGTGAACATTGGGGTACATGTGTCCTTTTGAATTATGGTTTTCTCAAGGTATATGCCCAGTAGTGTGATTGCTGGGTCATGTGGTAGTTCTACTTGTAGTTTTTTAAGGAATTTCCATATTGTTATCTACAGTGACTGTATCCATCTACATTTCCACCAGCAGTGCAAGAGAGTTCCCTTTTCTCCACACCTTGTCCAGCATTTTATTTTTTGTAGATTTTTTGATGATGGCCATTCTGACCAGTGTGAGGTGATACCTCATGGTAGTTTTGACTGGTATTTTTCTATTAATTGGGCTTCCCTTTTGGCTCAGCTGGTAAAGAATCTGCCCGCAATGCGGGTGACCTGGGTTCGATCCCTGGATTAGGAAGATACCCTGGAGAAGGGAAAAGCTACCCACTCCAGTACTCTGGCCTGGAGAATTCCATAGACTGTATAGATTTTGTACATTTTGTATAGAATTTATAAATTCCATGGACCTTTTGTCCATGGATTTTTTGATGATGGCCATTCTGACCAGTCTGAGGTGATACCTTTTTGTAGTTTTGATTTGTATTTTTCTAATAATTAGTGATGTTGAGCATCTTTTCATGTGCCTGTGCCATCTGTATGTCTTCTTTGAAGAGATGCCTGTTTAGATCTTAGGCCCATTTTTTGCTTGGGTTGTTTTTTGTGTTGATCTCTATCTGCGTGCTGTATGCTGAGTTGCTTTAGTTGCTTTAGTTGTCCCCAACTCTTTGCAACCCCAGGGACTGTAGTCCACCAGGCTCCTCTGTCCATGGGATTCTCCAGGCAAGAATACTGGGGTGGGTTTCCATGTCCTCCTCCAAGGGATCTTCCCAACCCAAGGTTCAAGCCCACGTCTCTTAAAAGTCTCCTGCATTGGCAGGTGGCTTCTTTACCACTTGTGTCACCTGGGAAGCTTTTTTGTATTGAGCTCCATGAGTTGTTTGTATATTTTTGAGATTAATCCTTTGTCCATTGATTCACTTGCAAATATTTTCTCCCATTCTAAGGGTTGTGTTTTCCTCTTATTTATGGTTTCCTTTGCTGTGCAAAATATTCTAAGTTTTGTTAGGTCCCATTTGTTTATTTTTGTTTTTTATTAGGAGGTGGGTCAAAAAAGATCTTGCTGTAGTTTATGTTAGAGTGTTTTTCCTCAGTTTTCCTCTAAGAGTTATATAATGTCTGGTCTTAGGCTTAGGTCTTTAATGCATTTTCAGTTTATTTTTCTGTATGGTGTTTGGTGATGTTCTACTTTCATTTTTCTTTTTTTTTTACATGTAACTGTCCAGTTTTCACAGAACCACTTACTGAAGAGGCTGTCTTTTCTCTCTTGTACATTTTTGCCTCCTTTGTCATAGATTAGGTGACCATAGGTGCCTGGGTTTATCTCTGGACTTTTTATCCTGTGCCATTAGTCTACATTTCTGTTTTTGTGCCAATACCATACTGTCTTGGTTACTGTAGCTTTTTACTATAGTTCAGAATGGGGGAGCCTGATTCCTCTGCCTCTGTGTTTCTTTTTCAAGATTGCTTTGGCTATTTGGTATCTTTCGTGTTTCCATAAAAACTGTAAAAATTTTTCTTCTAATTCTGTGAAGAATGCCTTTAGCAATTTAATGGGGATTATTGCATTGAATCTATAGATTGCTTTGAGTAGTACATTCATTTTGACAGTGTTGATTCTTCCAATCCAAGAACATGGTATATTTGTCCATCTGTTTGTGTCATCTTTGATTTCTTTCATCAGTGTTTTATAGTTTTCTTGAGTATAGTTCTTTTGCTTCCTTAGGTACATTTATTCCTAAATATTTTTTTCTTTTCGTTGCAGTGGTGAATGGAATTGTTTCCTTAATTTCTCTTTCTGATCTTCCATTGTTATTATATAGGAATGCAAGACATTTCTGTGCATTAATTTTGTATCTTGTATCTTTGCTAAATTCATAGATTAGTTCTAGTAGTTTTTTAGTGGCATCTTTAGGATTGTCTGTGTACAGTATCATGTCATCTGCAAATAGTAACAGTTTTATTTCTAATTTTCCAGTTTATATTCCTTTTATTTCTGTTTCTTCTCTGATTGCCATGACTAGGACTCCTAAAACTATGTTGAATATGAGTGGCAAGAGTGGACATCCTTGTATTATTCCTGATCCTAGTGGAAATGGTTTCAGTTTTTCACCATTGAGAATGATGTTTACTGTGGGTTTGTCATATATGGCCTTTATTATGTTGAGGTAGATTCCCTCTGTGCCCACTTTCTGGAGAATTTTTATCATAAACGTGTGTTGAATTTTGTCGAAAGTTTTTCCTGCATCTGTTGAGAAGATCATTTTTTTTATTCTCTAATTTGTTAATATGGTGTTAATATTGAGTGCTTTGTGTATATTGAAGAATCCTTGCATTCCTGGGATAGATTTCACTTGGTGGTGTATGATCCTTTTAATGTGCTCTTGGATTCTGTCTGCTAAGATTTTGTTGAGGATTTTTGTATCTTATGTTCATCAATGACACTGGTCTGTAATTTTCTTTTTTCGTGATATCTTTGTCTGGTTTTGGTGTCTGCCTAATGGTGGCCTCAGAATGAATTTGAGAGTGTTCCTCCCTCTGTAATTTTTTGGAATAATTTGAGAAGGATTGGTGTTAGCTCTTAAAATGTTTGATAGAATTTACCTGTGAACCCATCTGGTCCTGGACTATTGTTTCTTAGAAGATTTTTAATTACAGTTTCAATTTCATTACTTGTGATTGATATCCTCACATTTTCTAATTCTTCCTGGTTTAGTCTTGAAAAGTTGTACCTTTCCATTAATTTGTGTGTTTCTTCCAGGTTGTCCATTTTATTGGCATATATTTGCTTGTAGTAGTCTCTTATGATCCTTTGTATTTCTGCAGTGTCAGCTGTACTTTCTTTTTCATTTCTAATTTCATTGATTTGAGTCCTCCCCCTTTTTTTCTTGATAGTTTGGCTAAAAGTCTGTCAATTTTGTTTATGTTCTCTAAGGACCAACTTTGAGTTTTATCGATCTTTGCTCTTGTTTTCTACATTTCTGTTTATTTCTGCTCTGATCATTATGATTTCTTCTACTGACTTTGGGTTTTACGTGTTCATATTTTTCTGGTTGCTTTAGGTGTAAGGCTAGATTGTTTATTTGAGATGTTTCTTGAAATGAGATTGAATTGCTATAAAATTCCCTTTTATAACTGCTTTTGCTACACCCCATAGGTTTGGATCATTGTGTTTTTGTCATTTTTTTTTCTATGTAGTTTTTTTTTATTTCCTCTTTAATTTCTTCAGTGATCTCTTAGTTATTTAATGGTGTGTGCTTTTTTGCCATGTGTTTATTTTTTTTATAGGTTTTTTTTTTCCCTGTAATTGATTTCTAATGTCATAGCATTATGGAAATGATATGATACTTGGTGAAATTTCAATTTTCTTAAACTTTCTAAGGCTTGATTTGTGACCCAGTATGTGATCTATGCTGGAGAGTGTTCTGTATGCACTGGAGAAAAAAAGTGTATTCTGCTGCTTTCGGGTGGAATGTCCTATAAATATCAGTTAAATCTGTTTGGTCTATTGTATCATTTAAAGCTTGTGTTTTCTTTTTTTGTTTTTTCTTTCTGGGTGATCTGTCCATGTATTTTCTGTCCACTAATGTAAGTGGGGTGTTAAAGTCCCCCACTATTAATGTGTTATTGTCAATTTCCCCTTTTATAGCTGTTAGCATTTGCCTTATGTATTGAGGTGCTCCTATGTTTGGTGCATAAATATTTATAATTGTTGTATATTGGATTGATCCCTTGATCATTGTGTGGTGTCCTTCCTTATGTCTAGTAACAGTCTTTACTTTGTAAAGTCTTTTTTATCTGGTACAGTATTGCTACTCCAGCTTTCTTCTGATTTCCATTTGCATGGTATATCTATTTCTCTCCCCTCACTTTCAGGTTGTATGTGTCCCTAGATCTGAAGTGGTCTCTTGTATATATACAGGACTTGTTTTTGTATCCATTGAGCCAGTCTATGTGTTTTGGTTGGAGCATTTAGTTCATTTACATTTAAGATAATTATCAATATGTATGTTCCAATAGCCATTTTCTTAATTGTTTTGGGTTTGTTTTTGAGGGTCTTTTTCTTCTCTGTTTCCCACCTAGAGAAGATCCTTTAGCATTTATTGTAAAGCTGGTTTGGTGGTGCTGAATTCTCTTAGCTTTTTCTTATCTGTAAAGCTTTTGATATTTCTGTTGAACTGAATGAGATCCTTTCCATTTGCTATCAATATCTACATTCTCAGGATGTCTACTTTGCAAAGTGAAGTCTATTTAGTTCTCAAATAAAGATAAAAATGCATCATAAATAGTGAAAGCAAGCAACCAGTTTTACATCTGATTCTGAAGTGCAGTTACTCTGGGCAGTTACTCCTGAAGCCATGTTGAGAAATGGCATCTGTGAGTGAGAGACAAAACTGAAATATCATGTTTTCATACAATCTAGCAAGCTCTGTTCTTCAGCAAATGAAGGAAACTGTGTTGTTTGTATTTTGAAGTTCAGAATATCTTATTCTTAGGCTGTCCTGAAACAAACAACTTCAGTTAAAATTTAGTTAATAGATATCTTTTAAAATTCCAGTTGTATTCTAATGTTAATACTCTTGTCTTAAAGCTGAACATTGTGAAGTGTTGCCTTATTCCCTAAATTTTAAAGAAATACATGTGAAACAACCCATTTTAAAAGTTGAAGCTGCTTTCAGTTCCAGTGGTTTAGCGGGGAGAGGATCATGGTAGCATGTAGGTGGAAAGTTTAATATTCTGACTGTGCGTGCATGCTGTCGCTTCAGTTGTGTATGACTCTTAGCACCACTATGGACTGTAGCCGGCCAGGCAGCTCTGTCTGTGGGATTCTCCAGGCAAGAACACTGGAGTTGGTGCCATTCCCTTCTCCAGGGAATCTTCCCAACCCAGGGATTGAACCTAGGTCTTCTGCACTGCAGACTGACTCTACCATCTGATATGTTAGAATAAACGTCTAATCATAACACTTCCCTATTCAATGTCTGCTCTCTGTGAAACTACTTCTCCTCTCCCTTCTTCCTCTCTCCAAAAGTAACCTTAGGAAAATTCACTTGAGTTGCCATCTGACTTTTCAACAATCTATATTCAGTTTGGATACCCTGCGTAGATTCTGATTGACTTATAAAGATAACAGTGATGATATGGATTGGTCTGAAAGACCAAAAGTACAGCATTGATGTTCCGTTCTTAAATAAAGACAACAGGATGCTGGTTTGTTTTTTTTTCTTTAATTTTGACAGTCATTATTTCTTATAGTCTGTTCACTGTTTTTATACTTCCTGTTAATGGAAATTCCTGTAATATTAGATTACTATTTTTAGATTGTTCTGATCTCCCCTCCCTGTTGAAATAGTTTTGTGTTATAGGGAGGGGTTACTAAGAAAAAAGCCTGATCCTCATAAGCTGAATGAATATAGATAAAAAGACATATTGTGGTTTATGACATCTACATGCCCACCTGGGGGGAAGGGAATTTAAGAGCCGAATAAAAAGAATGAAAATCTAAGTCAACTCAGAAACAAGATATGCCTATGTTGAAGTAAGGATTTAAGTTAGAAAGTTCATTGTTATGGCCCCCAGTTGTATATATTTTATCCGAAGGCACCATTTGGTTTAATAAAATACAGATCTGAGATTCTCTTAACCAATCAGTTTCTTAAGACTTAATTATAAAGGTTAAATTTTCAAAGGACAAAAACATTATTCATTTTTCTGTTCACATCTTCCAGGTTTATCTTGCAGATTATGGACTTTCCTACAGATATTGTCCCAATGGGAACCACAAACAGTATCAGGAAAATCCTAAAAAAGGACATAACGGGACCATAGAGTTTACCAGCTTGGATGCCCACAAGGGAGTAGGTAGGTTTCTTTTTTTAATTTCAGAATAATTAGAACAAAGTCTTAAGGCTCCATGAAATGACCTTTTCACCTGGTCAGTTTGAAGAATGAGAACATTGGGGAGATTTTTATCAAAAGTAGTGAATTCCTGTATGTCAACAAATATTCTTCTAACTGAGAGAAGAGATACACACTTTTGACAAGTGAAAAAAGAATAAAAGATGTCAAGTAAGCAAAATCTGATGCTCATTTGGAGCAGCCTAAAGTACTAGTTTGTTTATGTTAAACTTGAAAGTCAACAACTGAATTTTTACGCTTTAGAAACTCTTTCGGATTTGATGCAGGTACATGTGTGAAGAATGATTCCTGTTTTTCACTGTGCTCTTATCAGAGCTTTAGAAGATACCATCTCAACAATAAGGAAGTCTTTTCTGAAGCTATGAAGTGTTAACTTGTGGAAATCTCTCCTAGTCACCTTTCATATATCTTACTTATTTAAACTCACTTTGATGGTATTGGAAACACATTTGCAGGTAAATTACATACATAGTCCTTTTATTGGATATTGATTGTACTGCCTTGCATTCCAAGGCAGACTTAATTCAACAATTCCCTAATTAGTTAAAGTCATAACCTATGTCTTGTATTCATTTACCATTAATTAAACCTTAGCTGTTTATTACACTGCAGTCCAAATCCAATAGCCGACCCAGAAAGCCATGGAAAAGGAAGTAGGAATTCAATATTGAAAATATATGGTGCAGAGTCCCCACTGATGGTTGCTTTGTTCACAATCAATATGGTCAATGCAACTGTACTTTCTCAGTTGCTCTGTCAGCAAGACAAAAAGTCAATTCTAATGTTATGCTAGTAAAAAAAGATGGTGACTATTGAAAAACTTTGGCTTTCAAAATTATATTATTCATAAACTTTGTTTATAAAAGTATTTTCAAATATACTAAACGACATAAATAATTTTTAAACAGCTTCAAATGGACCACATTTTTACTAAAAGACAGACATTTGCTCTTGTTAATGGCTGTTGAAATGTTACCCTAAACTGATACTTTCTAACAAGTTTTTGTTGGTGCAAACAACTGTATATTATTGCCTTTTCTATTAAAAGGACCATTGACCATGTAATGTAGAGGGTCTTGATCATTTTCGAGGGCAATTAAAACCCACCCTAGTTTAAGGTAGGCCACTGAAAAAGTGAAACAAGTGTGTCAGTTGTATACCTTCTTCCTTTCAGGAAGAATCATAGGTTAAATTTTGGGGGTTGGAAATTAGCTCATATAACTCCTGGTCAGAGTAAGAGAAATCACTGCATTTTTTTTTCAAAGATAGTTTGGTTAAAAAAGTAATGATTTCACTCAGAAATTTAATAATATTGTATTATTTTTCACCATTAACATTGTTAATAAATCAACAGCCTTTTAAAAAAGATATAAATGGGACATTGGCTTTAAGGGCTTCCCTGGTGACTCAGATGGTAAAAAAATCCACCTGCAGTGCAAGGGACCTGGGTTCAATCCCTGGGTTGGGAAGCTCCCCTGGAGAAGGGAGTGGCAACCCTCTCCAGTGTTCTTGCCTGGAAAACCCCATGGACAGAGGAGCCTGGTGGGCTATAATCCATGGGGTCACAGATTCAGACAAGACTGAGCGATTAAACACAAGGAATGTACAAGTCAAATGTTCACTGATAATGTTTTGTTTTGTTTTTAATTTAAAGTTCTCAGTGAATTTTGTTCTTCACTATTGCAAGATATATTAGTATGAAAGACTATTTAGAAACCTGAAAGTACTTTTTGATAGTAGTATAACTGGAAATTCATCATACAGACTCTTAAGCATTGGTCCAATTACATTATTGATGATGTTAACTTATGATTGGGCCATTAAGTTCAACCAATAGCTCTAATACTGATGTGATTAGATTTTGACCATTATAAATACAACTGTGATTGTGGAGTGGGAAAGTAGAGTTGATGTATGTTGGTCTGGTCACTGTTTGCACTGTGGAAATTCTGAAAGTCCTCAGTTATTCCATAATTTAGGTAAATATTTTCATTATGCTACCTTCATGAAAGATTTGAACAATATTTTATTCTGTAGTGTATTTAAGTTTTTTGCTCCCTAAATAATAATACATATTGATGAGCTGGGTAGATTTCACCATGCTAGGTCTTTGGAGAGAAGAATGAACTGAGAGTAGTAATAGAAAGATATTACCTCTTTGGGAAGGCTACTCAGGTTGGAACCTCCACTACATATTTTTGGTATTTGCTGAAAAGTTATAAGCTGGAGTGAATATTCACTTTTACCACAGGTTTAAAAAGATTTCTATAAGAATTAGATTCCCTTAATGCATTAAAAACAGAGTATACAGTGAAGTTCTCACCATATCCATATTTATGTACTGCCCTGGTGGCTCAGGCAGTAAAGCGTCTGTCTACAGCGTGGGAGACCTGGGTTCGATCCCTGGGTCGGGAAGATCCCCTGAAGAAGGAAATGGCAATCCACTCCAGTACTGTTGCCTAGAAAATCCCTTGGATGGAGGAGCCTGGTAGGCTACAGTTCATGGGGTTGCAAAGAGTTCTCACCATATCCATATTTACATATAGATATACATATATATCGGAGAAGGCGATGGCACCCCACTTCAGTACTCTTGCCTGGAAAATCCCATGGATGGAGGAGCCTGGTAGGCTGCAGTCCATGGGGTCTCTAGGAGTTGGACACAACTGAGCGACTTCATTTTCACTTTTCACTTTCATGCCTTGGAGAAGGAAATGGCAAGCCACTCCAGTGTTCTTGCCTGGAGAATCCCAGGGATGGGGGAGCCTGGTGGGCTGCCATCTATGGGGTTGCACAGAGTCGGACACAACTGAAGCGACTTAGGAAAAAAAAAACATATATATGCATATGCCTTCACATATATGTATACACGCATATATACTTCCACATATAGATACATAGATGTGCATGTACACACATTTGCTGAAATTTTAACATGCAGTTTAGTATGAAAACTGAAAGGTTTGGTATCCTCAAATATTTGAATACTATTCATTCCTAATGTTTTAGGTTTAATTTTCCAAAATAAAACATTTCACTTTAGGATTTTATTAGAAATGAAGTAATCATTTAGTCCTATCTAGAAACTAGTATAAACAAGGCCATAAATCCTGTAGGTAAATGCAGAAGGTCAGATTCATAAATATTAATGTGTTTACTTTCAATATACATTATGTAGTTTAATCTCAGAAAAATCTTTTCTATACCAGTGCAGCTATGAGATCAAATAAACACTGAGACAGATAATGCAAGGGAAAACATAAAGAGCAAAACAAGTTATCACTAGGAAATAGAATCTCTAGTTGTCAGAGCATTTGTTATGTTTTAGGTTTATCTTGGCTTGATCAGGCCCTGGGAAATATCCAGCCTTCAGTGTAAGACTGACTTATGAATTAGACACTTAACAGATATATTGCTAACCTGGTCAGACTGTCTGGTCTTTTACCTTTGTAGTGGTTATTCAGAAACTGAATCTAACTCTCATGTTTCTGTGGATTATTAATAGTTGGGTTTTCATAATGAAGGAATTTGTATAAGGTGCCAGTCATCTGTTTTACATAACCATCTTTAGTTCAACTGTGTAAAAGGAGGGTGGCTTATATTACTATAAGTAAAAATATGAATAGAGATACATAAAGGTAAATGAACAGCTGGGTGAATGGATGGATAACTATTCTTGAGCTGTTGTACATGTATATATCTGTATTTTTTCAAATTGCAATTACTCGTCTAAACTCAATTCTCTTACATGACCTAGAAGTGTTTTGTGAGTGGCTGAAGTGCTTCATTTAGTGTAAAATTAGAGTAATACATGTTGGGCTTATCTCATCTATTATTAATCTTTTATTCATAAAAATCAACATGTATAAACATTGACATATTTTGGGGCTTGTTGCCTGATAATTAAAGAGAATTATATCTGTGTCAAATACACTATTTTAAAATTTGTTACATTCTTAGTAATGTTAAAAAGCAATATTGGGATCAATGTGTGGTATGGATTTTTGTAGATTTTTCTGCTCACTGAGGCATGCAGTCAATATCTAATTTCTCTAGAGATATACTGCATTTAACATATTGAGCTTTTTAAAAAATACTTCAGACCTGTGCATTGAGTGTATAATACCTGTTTTAATTTGACATCATTGATGACCATACAGTGTGATATCTGAATTGCATTTTAAATGTCCATTTGTTTATATGATATATTCAGTATCAAGGAAAGAACTGTATTGCATACTTTTAAATTTTTTGCCAATTGCTACAGTTTATGAAATCCAAATCTTGTGTTATTTCCTGCATGGCTGCATTTCACTCTAATATGGCACTCCAACTTACAAAATATATGTGAGATAAACTGCGAATGTGTTTTCATGCTACCAAACTTGGGGAAATGACATGGTTTACACAATATTTAACTTCCTAAACAATAATTCAAAAAAGGGAACCCATTTTTCAATTATAAGATATTAAAGTAAACCTTCAAGTTACTATTGAATCTACTAGTAGTCAGAAAAACATACTGTTGGTTTTTATTTTTAAGTAAATTTCACTGCTATAAATACTCCTTGGTTGATGTATAAATAAATTTTAACGAAGGCACTATTCCCTCTATGTGGCATAACCCAATTTTGACATTTAGACAAGACTTTCAAAGTCTTGGCATAGATCTTAAACTGTTTGGTTGGGTTAAGAATACACATTGGCCAAATGTAAGATACCTTTGCTCTGTTGAATAACTTCTGAGATCACACAGTAGTGTTCCATCAAAAACTAAGGCTTAGGATTTAAAAGGTACTGAAGAAATGAGAGCCCTGATTTTATTTATTTGAAATGTGACACATTACATACTACTTTCCTAATATCCTAATTGCAGTAAATTGGAGCCACCGTAAAGTTCCCTAGCTCTTAATATATCTGAATTGGAAAAACTACTAAATAACATAGGTTAAAAAATAAATAAAAAATAACATAGGTTACTAGTTAGCGAAACAAGAGTAACTTTTAAATTTGTTCTGCAGATAGTCACAATTCACTTCTCAGGTGAGCATCTTACTCAGATGTTTTCTGCTTCCCTATTGTCATTTCTGAATATATAAACTAGTATTTTGAGCACTTAAACCCTGTTTCTTAAGGCAGAAGTTTTCAGGTTCATTTTATTTCCTACAAAAACTTGTTTTTTCTCCTACTTTATAATGTTACTCTATATAAGAAAAAAACTGTTGTCTATACAGAAAACATGTTAGGCAAATAATCAGATCCATTTGGGGATTAACACTGATACTTTTCTTTTTTTCCCAATTCTTTGATTCCATTTGGTGAATCTCACCCAGATAATTCTACTGCAGTTTATCTTCATAGTAAGGACCAGTTCTCCAGTGTGATTTCTTTGTTGTTTCTGTTCCAGCTTGGAACAGAACATTTAACACTTTATAAATTAATGTTTTAGTTAGACAGTCTTTTTCATCAGAATAAAGTAGTTTTAAACAAATAGTTTCATGAAAGGTTGGTTGCATGAAAAATTTTGATAGTGCTGCAGCTTAGACCTCAGGATCTGCTGCTTATTTCTTCCTTGCCAGTACACCTGTCTTTGGTTAGTATATCTTTTGGTATTTTAAGTTAAAGTGCCTGCTTCAAATACTTCCCTAACTGTAGAAGCAGTATATATAAGGTTGTCTAAATGGTGTTAAAACTTAGGGAGGCAAAGCAATTGGCAGATTTGAGTGTTGGCTTTAGATTCTGAACGCTTTGGATTTCAGTGCAGAGCTCTGTGAATTTTTGCTCTGTGATACTGAGCAAGTTGTTTAACCTCTCTGAAACTCTATTTTCTTATTTGTCAACAAGGTTAATGATACTTACCTCATGTTATTGTTAGGATGATTAAATAAGATAAAAGCAGCTAGAGTGGCGCAGTAGCAGCTTCATAAATCACATGGATTGTTTTTATTTTAATTATGTATTCTAGTGTCAGCTGTTTCTGGTATCTGCTTTCTAGGGAAATAGAATTCAAGTCCCACTCCACCTATGCGTTTTTTGGGGGGGTTTCTCTTGGCAGTAATCATTTAGAAATGTTGAGCAACTGAGAACACCACCATATTAAAAAGCAAAGTAAAAATTGGATGCTAAATTATATTTAGAAAATGACATGAGAATGTAGAAGAAAAATATTAATAACTAAATTTTCCTATATTTCTAAGCAGTAATACCATAAGTAAAAGTATGACTTTACATATAGGAAATATATATGAAAATATGCTATTAATGATTATATTAACTGTAAGTATACCTGATAAACTTTATGTATTATAATAAATTATATAGAAATACAAATTATACAGAAATAAAATAATCCATAACATATGTTTCAGCTTTCAAATTAAAAAATATTTTCATAGTTAGATATTGTCTTCTTTAGCTGTGATCAACTCTTGTTTTTTAATTTTCAGCATTTTGTTGTCAGATATACAGGAAATGACAGAATAATACAGTAAATATCCAAATGTTCGATTCCTAGATTCAACAGATATTATATTATCTATCTTCTGTTTAAAGTACATCTACATTAAATTTAGATATATGACCAATTTACTGTGTTAATTACATGCCCACTCATAGATGCTAATATTGTCATTCAAAATATTTTAATTAATTTAACCAGTGTTAAAATTGCTCTTCTGTATGTAGTAGATGGAGAGATGACATAGTCGTTGGTACAGTCTTAGAGTTTAGATTCCCAAATAAACACATCACACTTTGCAGTTTGTTTCCCTGAGAGGGAGTTTCAAGGAGAGGTATGTGCTTGGAAGCATTTTTAATCCTTTCATCTTACCGTTCAACGGTGAGAAAGAGTTACTGTGGAATTTTTGCTTTAACATTACGTGTGTATCTGTAGAACTTGGTGCAAACAGTGGTAAAACATTTACCTAACCATAGTTATTAATGTATATATGTAGTAAAAGTAAATAAAAGTTTGAAATATGTTATGCCATAGTTTAATTAGGTAAGACTGAACTATACTAGTGAAGTAAAGTTAATTCTCAAAAGGCTATTTCAAATGAAGACCAGTTTATGAAAGATTGGCTTCAGGAATCTAAATGACTTGCCATTACTTACAGCTTCATATCAATTAATCCCTCAGTTGGAGGGTTGGGGGAAATGGCTGGAAATGTTCATTCTATTTTAATTCTGGTTGTTTTTCCTCAGAGGGTCTCTTGTGTGTAGCCTATATTGTCCAAACAGGTGCCAGAATATAATTTTTCGAAAATTAGAGGATGTGAATTTTTTTAAGTGGTAGTAATCAGAAATTGCTATAATGGAAAAGGGACTTGTGAACACATCTGTACAAATGGAACCATTCCATTATTAATGGGAAATTTATTACTGAAGAAATCACTGCAAAACAGCATGGTAGAGATTGTGTTTTTATTTTAATAGGGGAGCCAAGTCTTGCATTAGGACATTGTTGAAGCTGTGCAGAAAGGAAATGATACCCATGGGACTGTCGCATTCTACTCGATTGAAGGGCCTTTAATAATCCAGTACTCTAATAGCAGTTAAGATAGAGTATGTGTGAGAGCTAATCTTGTCTTCTGCTTTTATAATAACTTATGTATGGTGACCAAAAGTAGTTATGGTGTGCTAGCAACATTGTTCTTAGTAGACAACTTTTAAAATTAAAAACTGAGTTTACTGAGTGACTTTTCAGAGTATATTTAATGAAAGATAATAAAACAGGATACCTGTTTACAGCAGGTTTAGCAGCCATGAATTACACTTAGGAGATTTTATATCCCTACACAGGTGAACATTCAAGTCATGGTAGAAATCTAAGCCAACCTATTATTTTATAACAATTTGGAATGGTTATAAAAATGAGTTTATTTTGTGGGACTTCGTTAATGTTTTGATCATTATTTCAGTAATATTTTTTACATTTTGATGTTTTACTAGATTTCATTGTCCGTCTTTTGAAATCAGCTACTTAAAAAAACACATAAAATTATCATGAAATTAGTCTGTAATTTAGTAATTTTATGTAAATGATATTTACAGTGACCTCAATGTATTCTTTTACTGTATTTTTTAATGAAAAGCCATCTTGTATTAAGTTCTGGAAGCCTCTATTTTGCTTTAAAATCTACTTACCACCTTCATGCACTCTACTGCTTTACCTTTTTTTTTTTTCCAGGATGTTTGACCAGAATTTCACCATAGCACTGCCTATATCTAAAATCATATTTGTAAAATTCTAGATCTGTGTACCCACAAAACAGAAGGCATTTTTTTCCTGTACTGTCATTTAATTGAAAAATCTTAAGAAAGACCTGTATTTTAATACTGCACACTAGATGGCAGTTTTGTCATATTCTTCCGATTTCAAAGGCTACTAGTGCGAGTGGAGCAGGAAAGGCCATCAATGTTTAGTCTGCACTCGAAGGGTCTCTGCATGACCAATGCAGACCCCATGGACTTCCTGGAACATATGTTAGCAATTTAGCTGCAGACATTTATTTCTTTGTTTTACTGCTTGGCTCTTTGAGAAAGTGTTGGTGCCAGGTTATGGGTTGTCTGGATCATGTCAGAGGCCATGGAGATCAAGTTCATGTGACAGGCCAGACTAAGGAAGGATGAAGTTGGAGGAGGTGAGGAAACTGACCCTTACTTTCAACAGCAACAAGTCACTGCCTGTCTGTGGACTGGGGCCAAATGCCTGGGCGTTTAAGCTTTTCTCCAGCTGAACAAACAAAACACATCGCCCATTTGGCTTTTTCATATTTCATCAGTGGTAGTTCATTCAGTGATTTCTCTATTTCTCAAAACTTGCTTATCCCTCATCGTTTTGTCTTAATGCTTATTCCTATAGCCCTGTCCAGACGAAGTGACCTTGAGATCCTCGGCTACTGCCTGCTGCGGTGGTTATGTGGGAGTCTGCCCTGGGAAAAGAGCCTGCAGGACCCTGTAGCTGTCCAGGCTGCGAAAACAAAGTACATATTTTCAAGTATTCCATCATGTACAGCACCAAGGCTGAAAGGATACACTAAAGCAAGTTAATATCCCAGAAAGACTGCCACTCAACTAACATGATAGCCAAAGCGAATTTCTTAAATTTGAAAAATATTTTTAAAAAACCAAACAGCTTACAGACATACGCTCCGTTAAGCTAACACCTATGAAATCACATGTATTGAGTTGCAATGCAAAATATAAAGTGAAATATTTGTTACTTCACAGGGTGTTTTCCAAAGCTTAGATTCTAGATGGTGGTATTTTCAGGGAAGAGTATTTTCAAATTATCATTGTACAAGTACATGGAGTTAGTGTGAGCTTGGTAGCTTGGTGTGATTGATATTAACTGTGCAAACCAATAGTGTGAAGTGGGACAAACAAGACTTATTTTTTCAAGTGAGAAGAACATACTTCTTTTTAGTCCTGTGTTTTGGGAGGGAGAATGTTCTGTTTCTTAAGGAAGAAACAAACAAAATTTGTATATGAGATGTTTATCCAAGAGATCACTTTGCAGCCACATTATAAACATTTATAATATTCCACATTCAATTTTTATCACCTAAACTCTATTAGCATGAGAATTCGGTTAGACTAAGAGCAGAGTGGGTTACTCTTTTACTGTTTTTCTCACTTTTTTCTTAGGCCTTTTGATCAGGCCTAAGAAAAAGTCAATTGCTTATAACACAGCATAGTCAGTTTTTCATTATGTATCAAGATATTCATAATATCACGATTGGAAAAAGCTGCTGCATTTTAAATAAGACAAGTCACAACAGAAGTTTACAGAAGGGGTAACTAATCTGTAGAAATCAGTCTTTCAAATTCAGTGTGACATCAGTTCTTAACAGAGAGGGAAGCTAACCCGCAGATAGAGAGTAGTACAGATTACATTTGTAAATACTGACATACATTGTAAGATATATCTCTCCACTTCAGTCTTAATCATTCTAGTCTCTTACCCCAACTAACATGTTTGTATGTCAGCATTAGAACGATCTCATGAGTTATTTACTGCAGTGACTGATGTGTCCATCTAACCCTCAGGTAACTAATGCTCTTCAACATATGAGTCAGGGTCAAAGCACAGTAATGGGCACATGTAAGCAGTCTTGGTTTCCAATTTCTCACCTCAGTTTACCTAATTTAAATAAAATGCTTTATTTTAAAAACTAGCATATTAATTCTAATGATAATATATATGTTTTTCTTTTCACAAGACTTACAGATATTCACAGACTTACAGATATTTGTTTTGGTCTTTTATCAGTATGCATGTATAGATGTGTTCATTGTAGATCTCTGTAATGAATATGCCTGCATGTATATATTTGAAGGTAATAGGGTATCGTATAAATAATAAAACATAATACTAATAAACATAATCCCCATTTATATTTTTAGGTCCTTTGCCTGTGTTAATATATTTATTTTGGCCTGATTAATAGCATAAACCTATTGACCAGTAAAGCTAGTATTATGAAGTTTATAATTAAGGCATATATATATATATTAATAAGATATATATTCAATTATGATATAAATATGTTCAAACTTCTTATATAGTACATAATCATAATTTATTCAACATACTGAGAAGGCATAACACTGAATTTCCCAATAAGGGCAGGCTTGCGTATTCCACCATATTACTGTATCTCCCTTTCGTCCTTAATGTTCCTGACATCAGGTGATATTAGATCAGTACATTTACTGTTGAAATTGTGCCTATGCCTGAGTTTGTGAATCATTCATATCAGTAAGTTTAGTTGAGTGTTTATATATTTGTGGCTGAAGCAATTTAAGAGATTTGTACTTGTTCAGTCTAAAACACTGAAAAGTCTTAGAATAGTGGGTTTTGGGGGAGCTATTTCTTGTTAATCTGTTTAATCTTGTGCTTCGTTACTCAGTTCTGTGTTCAATTCTTTGTGACCCCAACAAAGATTGTAGCCCGCCAGGCTCCTCTGTCCATGGGGATTCTCCAGGCAAGAATAGTGGAGTAGCTTGCCATGCCCTCCTCCAGGGTATCTTCCCAACCCAGAGACTGAACCCAGGTCTCCCACATTGCAGATGGATTCTTTACCATCTGAGCCACCAGGGATAGCATAGCATAAAACAACTGCCCAGTGAGGAACAATATACATAAAAAGGAAATAATTTACCCCTTCCCAGTGGTAAATACATGAGGAAAAATATCTTGAAAATCCAGGTAAAATTTTTTCACCTATCTTTTTCTTGAGGTTTTTACCAAAAAACCATGTATCCCTACTTCTATATTTGCATATCCAGACCTTGTATTAAAGCATTTATACTGTATTTCTATGTTTAGTTTCTAGGTGATTGATATAAAATTGATCAGTGAGATTTGAGAGATTTCCCCTGTCCACTTACCCTCTTATCCTGTACAGGTGGGTAGGATAAAAAAGTATGGAAAATAGCCCTGTTAGTGACCCATCAACAAGTTTTGTTTTCTGATCAAAACAGCATGTCACAGGATTGCAGACAAATTCACTGTGCCTTACTCTCCTTTGTTTCAGTCTGTTGGATGAGCTCCCTGAGTCGGTACTTCAATGGGCTCCTTCCGGAAGCAGCTGCCGTAAGTCAAATGATAACTTCTATCTCCCTCTGTAGGATTTCCAGGTCACTGCGTGTGTCACTCTTGTCACTTTTTCTGCGCCCAATCCCCTTTCCACAGTGGTGGGAAGAAACCCCCCAGGGTTCCAAATAGGTTGCTAGAGAACAGAACTTTCAGATCCTCTTTTCATTAGGACACAAGACTGCTACAAGAACTTGCTCAGGGAGTGTTCTCAGCTTTGCTGATGGCACTGCTTTCTTTCAGATGTATGTTTGGGGAATTGTGCACAAGTTCAATGGTCAACTATATCTGGTATTTCTAGAGTGGACTTTCTGGTTTTGTTTCTCTGAAGATAAAGTTGATCTAAGGAAAGACTGCTTTCAATTAATAATTTTAAAAAGCAAACTATTAAACATTTGAATGCTGTTTAGACCTGGATTATAGTCTGACCCAGCAACCCAAAAAAAAAATTTTTTTTTGGTTTGGCAAGGCATATGACCTGGGGATTTAGAGTATATTTCATTAAACGAGTTTCTCTTTCATGTTAGTATAGACCGTTTTGGAATTCTTTAATTGGTAGCGCTGTCAGTAAAAATAGCAAGGCGATTCAGAATTACCCAAGTGCTGCATGGCACTTTGTTCAGCCCCAATTTAACAGCCGAGTTAGATTGCCTCACAGAACAGAGCGTGCTTCTGCTGTCCGGTTTGCTTTCTTTCCGAGACGATAAGCAGAGTGAATCTTGATCTCTATTTGTATCGGGCAATTTCAGTTAGCTTTTAGCTGACTTATGAAAGCAAATATGTACACTGACTGTCTAGAGAAGGTCAAATAGTATCAGTTTCCACATGAGAGTTTGAAAGTAGAGTTAAATCATTTTAAACTTATACTTACAGCCCTTCTTTGACCAGAAACCAGAATTTTAATTCCATAGGAAACAAATAAACCAGTCGTGCTTTCCCACTTCCATTTCCCAAGTCCCGTAAGTCTGCCCCATCTGAGGCTTGCTGCTTCTTCACTCTCTGTGGTCCCTTTCCTTCTGTTGGAGCAAGGCAAATGGGACAATAGTATTCTCGTCGGTGGGGATGGGCTGCAAGATGAAAGCTTTTTGTTTATGTAACTTCACTGAGTAACTCAATCAATATGCCAGTATTCATTTTTGGCTAATATTCTTATTTGCGTTTTTACCAAATCGTGCAGCTTTCATTTTACTCAATAAGAGAGCAAAATGAGAAATGAAATGTTAACCAAAAAAAATTTAAATTGTGTATCTGTCTTTTATTGTCCCTCCTGCCTGAAAAATAAACTGTTGAGTTTAGGATTAGAAAAGAAAGCCCAGGTGACCTGGATCATACACAATAAATGCCTGTGGACCAGTGTGTGTTCTGGGACACTGCTGTTGCTAGAGATGAAATTTGAATGATGAGAAACGGGAGGAGGAGTGCCAGGCTCCTCTTTTTCAGTACAAACCATTTGTTTGAGTCTATACTGTTACTTTATAAAATGCAGATTTCTATTTTTAAAGCACAAAATGTTGAAACTTTATGATTAACTGAAAGTCTCATGTTGTTTGTGCTTAGGAGAGTGGGTATTACTAGCATGAGAATTAATCTAATTTACAAAAGGTTTGCTACTAAGACATTTTATGATATAAAACAGCTGAGAAGTTTGCAGCATGGATGTCCCACTCAGTGAAATAATAATAGTTTCAAAAGTTTCTGTCTCTTGAAATGATAGTAATGTACTTAATATTTCGCTAGCTTAAAAAGCAGATGATTCAAGAATATCATAATTTCATACTACTCAAACCATTTTGTTTTATAGCTCTGGAAATATGCTAGTAAATTAAAAGGTGTACCTAATATAATAAATCTAGATCTTGAAATGCTAACATTTAAAACCAGTACTATATCACAAACGTCTGAGCATCAGGTTTACCATAATAAATTCGTAACAGAGGTGGCTCTTCTCTTTCTTCCTCTCCTACCTCATGGTTCTCATTTTTTTTAAAGCCAACACCCACGAAGGCTTTCCAGCACAGCTGCAGTCAACTGGTAGAGCACCAGGAGTCTTCTGTCGTCTTCTAACAGTGATTTGTGAAAACTATGCCCTGCATATTCACATATTCAGCTCTCTTCTCCATTTGAGATATTCTGGTTGATAGAATTGTAGGGCTTCCCTGGTAGCTCAGCTGGTAAAGAATCTGCCTGCAATGCAGGAAACCCTGGTTCAATTCCTGTGTCAGGAAGATTCCCTGGAGGAGGGCTTGGCAACCCACTCCAGTATTCTTTCCTGAAGAATCCCCATGGACAGAGGAGCTGGCAGGCTATAGTCCATGGGGACTCAAAGAGTCAGACATGACTGAGCGACTAAGCACAGCATACCAAACCAGGCTTACTAATTTTAAACAAAGAACAGCAGAATATTTACATTAATATTTATATTAAAACAGTAGCGAATATAATTTAATCTTTTTTTGTTTTGTCATCTCTTCAAGAATCGGATGCCCCCTAAAGGGCTTCTGGAAACGTGAGATATAACTTTGATGAAACTGTAGCACTTGCTAGTTATAGATCCTGGTTAAGCAAATGGTAGGTAACAGAATTTTGACATCTTATACATTCAAGAGGAAAAAAGGAGGTTGCAGAATTGCCGCAGTTTCCAAAAGGCCAAAAAAACCAAACTCTGGAGCCAAGAGTTTTCAGTTTAGCCATAGTAGCCTTATGCTCCTAGAAAATAGTTGTGGACAATACAGTGTAAAATGGTCACTCTCTGACATTCCTTGTGGGGAGAGATGATGAGTATTCCTTTTCAAAATTTTCCCAGTAGGGAGTGATACCCAGTGTCTCTGCAGTTCCCTACTTGAAAGGGGATAGACCTGGAGGGGAGCAAAATTTTAGGCAGTTACTTCTTCCAACTCACAAAGCTTCTCCGACTTCCCCACCATAGGATATAAACAACTTAGTGAGAAAGTAAGAGCTCCTTGTGTTTGGGTTAGTAATAAGTTTCTGAAGAAGAAAGCCTTGTAAAAACTAGTTTATGGAGTATAAACATCTTTGAACAAATGAAAACATGCCAGTTTTTAGATAGTGTATGGTATTATCACTTACTTATATCTCAGGTTGAACCTCCACCTGAAGCAAAAATGCAAACTACATTTGTTTTACTGTGGTTGTATTCGTCATTTTGGTTACAGATTCTGTTCGTGCTTAATGTATTTAAAAGTTTGTAGTTTGCAGCTTTTTTTTCTTGTGGGGAGATTACTACATCGTTCTGGGGAAGAGAAGAAATAAAAGATGGCAACTTCTCATCCTTGTGCTCTAAATCAGAAGGATTATGCTGTGATTGCACTGGTCTAGATTGGTATGGGAGACCTGATAATGGCAAATTCTAAAGTCAGTCATGGCTAAAACCATAGAATTCGAGGTCATTTCTAAATGTATGTACTGTTGCAATCTCAAAATCAAAGCCTTAATTAAAATTTTCAGTGATTTATTTTTTCCTTTAAGGAGGTGTATAGTAAGTATTCCTAACTGAATTTTTAAAACTTCAAAAAACTTATTTTTAAGTGAATTTTTAAAACTTTAGGAAAAAGGTATGAAGCATGGCTAGTCTGTTATTCATGTAATTCTTAGTAGTTGCACCCCATAAATTCAAATCACTAACTATAATTTTTAAATGGCTGCCTTTGATGAGTGAATTACAAACTGTATCAACAAAGACATGTAAATGAAAGCCCACCTGTTTCTCCATCTTGTCAGATTTGTAGGTCACTGTATGTCAGTCAGGTTTGGGTATCATTTAAAACTTTTACATTGAGTTGTTCATTCTCAGTTTCTTCATAGAGGATGTCTGTGTGCACATGCACATTCTTGTGTAAGAGAAAAGCAACTGAGATTTTGAGAATATAGTAGTCTTGACTTTTGCCTGTTATGATTGACATATTAAAAAAACTTAATACTTCACAGGTGAAATAGCCCAGTATTTGGTATGTGCTCATAATTTAGCATATGATGAAAAGCCAGACTATCAAATGCTCAAGAAAATTCTGAACCCAAGTGGAATACCTTTAGGACCACTGGAGTTTTGCAGAAATGGAGAGAGCTTAAATATGCATGCTCCAAACAATCAAAAGGTAAGTAACAGTTCCTGCAATCCAATGATGACCTTCTGTGAAGCTTATCTACCAAATGAAGCTGTTTTAGGTGTCAGAATGAGTCTGACAGTCCTGTTTCTTACTTATAATTTCTAATTCCTTTATCCCCTAACTGAGCTCCAAGAAATTTTGTTGAAGGTCCCTTTGACTTGTCTTTTAGAGAAAAATAGTAGAACCTGTGTGTCCCGTTGTGTATTATTAAACAAATAAAGAGATTTTGAGAATATAGTAGTAGAATCTAGTAATATAGAATCTAGTAAAATCTAGTAGTATAGAATCTCACTAATATCATAGAGGTAGGACTAGAGTAAGATATTAAAGGCTAATCCAACTTTATTCATGAAAATTTTTTTTTTTTTTTCTGTTTTCCTTCAGATTTTCTTTAGTCATCCCTCTGCTTTTGCTTACTCGTTCGGCCATAATTTGGTGGTAATAATAATATTCTTAGATTTTACCAGGTGATTTGTATGTGCTGATATTTCAATCTGTAAAAACAGTTTTTGAAATAAGTTATTTTTTAAAGTTTTGGCTACCACTTTATCTTCCAGCTGACTCCCTCACAGCAGCACTAAAAATTAAAAAAAGAACTGGAAAGAACACCAAAGAATTAAAACTTGAAACATATTTTAAGAGGATGAGGGAAACCTGAGACTGCTATCAACATTACTGGACAGGCAGCTAGATGTTCAGCCCTGCCGTGGCACTGCTCATGTGCAAAAAAAAAAAAAAAAAAGGAGGGGGGGAGGGCTTTGTTTCCTGATGCATGTACGTTGGGGTAGGGTCAGGGTGCCATTCATTTTTAATATTTCTTCTGAACTTTGGATCATCATAAGTGTTCACAAGCCAAGAATGCAAGATGCAAACTAATGTGACTGATAGGCTGCTCGATGAATGGGGAGTCAAGCATCAGTGCACAGATGGTTCTGATTTGCTGAATTTTGTAGCTGCTGCAACTGAAGACATAAAATATCCTTCTAGTCATAAATTAGCTCTTTGGAAGCAAAACCTTGGCACCAGAGCTTTACAACCTTCAATTAGTAGGGAAAGAAGTATTTGAATGACTGTGGTATTGACATCTGTAGGCCTGCATAGTAATCATTCCTAATAGAAGAGAATATCTGTTTGAGGAGGTTTTGCATGGCTAATTAACTACCAGTGAGAATATGTAATTTTTTCATGATCTCCTGATTGTCACCTTTCTCTCATGATACAATTACATTTTATTGTAGCAAGTGCCTCACAAACCAATTGTCAGCACTATTTACGTATTGCAGAAGGCAGAACAAAAGTTCATGTTTAATAAAAAGCCACTGGATTTTGATCTTGGTAATTACTGAGACTTATTTTAACAGTTTTATTGACTTTTGGGTTTTTATCACTTTTGCAACAAAACAAAGAGCCATTTCCTTGACATAGTATTTCCCTTGCAATAATGGTCACCACTTAATCTACACTAATTTAAGTAGACTTTTTCCTTTTTTGTAGTTTTTCAGTTTCATAAACTTAATTGAAATATAAAAGAAGCCATTTAAAAAACTTATAGCTATATCCTCTGATATAAAATTCTAATTATTATCCACCAGAATTTTCAGTTTCATCAAATTCAATGGTTTGCTGTGAAACCATTTTTTATATGCAGAGATAGAACATAAAACATTTTTTTCCAATGAGCCTCGATCAAAAATATTGTATTTCCCTTTTTATTAGAGCATTTTGATTATGAGTAAAAAGAAAACATTAAGAATAATATGGATTCTTAAGACTTTAGTTAATTTCTGTTGGATCAGCCTCTGTATATAGACACTGAGATGAATCAGGATATACTTCTTAGCAGATCAATATTTATTGAACATTGACTTTATTTCTCTAGTATTTTGAGAACAGTGGAAACAGTGGCTGACTTTATTTTTCTGAGCTCCAAAATCACTGCAGATGGTGATTGCAGCCATGAAATTAAAAGACACTTACTCCTTAGAAGGAAAGATATGACCAACCTAGACAGCATATTGAAAAGCAGAGACATTACTTTGTCCACAAAGGTCTGTCTAGTCAAGACTATGGTTTTTCCAGTGGTCATCTATGGATGTGAGAGTTGGACTGTGAAGAAAGCTGAGTGCCGAAGAATTGATGCTTTTGAACTGTGGTGTCGGAGAAGACTCTTGAGAGTCCCTTGGACTGCAAGGAGATCCAAGCAGTCCATCCTAAAGCAGATCAGTCCTGGGTGTTCATTGGAGGGACTGATGTTGAAGCTGAAAGTCCAATACTTTGGGCACCTGATGCGAAGAGCTGACTCATTTGAAAAGACCCTGATGCTGGGAAAAATTGAAGGCAGGAGGAGAAGGGGACAACAGAGGATGAGATGGTTGGATGGCATCACCAACTCGATCGATATGGGTTTGGGTGGACTCCAGGAGTTGGTGATGGACAGGGAGGACTGGCGTGCTGTGGTTCATGGGGTCACAAAGAATCAGACATGACTGAGCAACTGAACTGAACTGAACTGAATATATTTAATAATTATAGTATATAGATTCACCATATGTGACCACACTTTAAATATCTTTTTATTTTTAAATGAAGTTTNGGCGTGCTGTGGTTCATGGGGTCACAAAGAATCAGACATGACTGAGCAACTGAACTGAACTGAACTGAATATATTTAATAATTATAGTATATAGATTCACCATATGTGACCACACTTTAAATATCTTTTTATTTTTAAATGAAGTTTACAGATTTTGAAATGCTGCAAAACCCAGATTTGAAGATGATCAAAAACACAGTATGATAATATAAAATGTCCTGAACTCAATTCTCCTGAATTATCCAGTACAGGATAGTTTCCATAGTTCATTGCTTCCATAACAAAAATCATTTTTAAGTCCAGAATGAATATCAATCACATGGCCCAAAATTTCCCTCTTTTTAGATAGAATTCCCTTATTAGCAACTAATAACATTTCTTATTTTCTATACATGGACCGAATTGTTTGACAGAATAAATAATGAACTCCAGACTTGTGCTTTTTGGACAAAGACTCTTGAAAAAAAGAAGTCCAGGAAAGTCCAGAAGACTAGGAAACATATATAATTAGATAAATAAAATGTTTCTAATTCAGTCTTCAAACAAAAGTTATGAATATTTAATTTTTAAGTGTTATTTCCCTGAGCTTGCTTTGTGCCTTTTTTTAATTTTCTAAATATTTATTTTTGGTGGCGTCAGATATTTGTGGCACGAGGAATCTTTGCAGCTCTTCAGTAAGGCTGTGGGGCTTCTCTCAAGTTGTGTTGTGTGGGCTCCAGAGTATGTGGACTCTGCGGCATGCAGGCTCTCTAGTTGTGGTGCACAGGCTCAGTAGTTGCAGTATGCGGGCTTAGTTCCCCTGAAGACATGTGGGATCTTAGTTCCCTGACCAAGGCTGAGACCCACATTCCCTGCATTGGAAGGAGTAACTCTTAACCATTGGACGATCAGGGAGGTCCCAGTTGTACCTTTAAATTTAGTAGTTATAACAAAAATGTTTTGGTTAGGTATTGGAAAATAGCATATCACCATAAAATCTTAGAAACTTATAGCATCTTTTTGGGGAAAAAAAGGAGAGAATGATTTTTCCAATACTAGGCATCATAAACTGTTCCCTGTAAACTGAGCTGCCTTCTTGAAATCCTCAAATACTATTAATGGAAATAACTGGAAGTAAACTTTTGTTTCCTTAGGTCAGGAGGGGCGGCCCTGAGGAGATACCCCTCGTCCAAGGTAAGGAGCAGCAGCTGCACTTTGCTGGAGCAGCCGTGAAGAGATATCCCACATCCAAGGTAAGAGAAACCCAAGTAAGACGGTAAGTGTTGCGAGAGGGCATCACAGGGCAGACACACTAAAACCGTAATCACAGAAAACTAGCCAATCTGATTACAAAGACCACAGCCTTGTCTAACTCAGTGAAACTAAGCCATGCCATGTGGGGCCACCCAAAACAGACGGGTCATGGTGGAGAGGTCTGACAGAATGTGGTCCACTGGAGAAGGGAATGGCAAACCACTTCAGTATTCTTGCCTTGAGAACCCCATGAACAGTATGAAAAGGCAAAATGATAGGACACTGAAAGAAGAACTCCCCAGGTCGGTAAGTGCCCAGTATGCTACTGGAGATCAGTGGAAAATAACTCCAGAAAGAAGGAAGGGATGGAGCCAAAGCAAAAACAATACCCATTTGTAGATGTGACTGGTGATAAAAGCAAGGTCTGATGCTGTAAGAACAATGTTGCATAAGAACCTGGAATGTTAGGTCCATGAATTAAGGCAAATTGGAAGTGGTCAAACAGGAGATGGCAAGAGTGAACATCGACATTTTAGGAATCAGAGAGCTAAAATGGACTGGAATGGGTGAATTTAACTCAGATGACCGTTATATCTACTACTGTGGACAGGAATCCCTCAAAAGAAATGGAGTAGCCACCATGGTCAACGAAAGAGTCCAAAATACAGTACTTGGATGCATTCTCAAAAACGACAGAATGATCTCTTGTTTGTTTACAAGGCAAACTATTCAGTATCACAGTAATACAAGCCTCTGCCCCAACCAGTAATGCTGAAGAAGCTGAAGTTNCAAAAGAAATGGAGTAGCCACCATGGTCAACGAAAGAGTCCAAAATACAGTACTTGGATGCATTCTCAAAAACGACAGAATGATCTCTTGTTTGTTTACAAGGCAAACTATTCAGTATCACAGTAATACAAGCCTCTGCCCCAACCAGTAATGCTGAAGAAGCTGAAGTTGAACAGTTCTGTGGAGGCCTACAAGACCTTTTAGAACTAACACCCAAAAAAGATGTCCTTTTCATTGTAGGGGACTGGAATGCAAAAGTAGGAAGTCAAGAAACACCTGGAGTAACAGGCAGATTTGGCCTTGGAGTACAGAGTAAAGCAGGGCAAAGGCTAATAGAATTTTGTCAAGAGAATNAATATTTTACAGCTGTTGTCATTATTTATTTAAGTTGTGTCCAACTCTTTTATGACCCCATGGACTGCAGCCAACCAGGCTCTTCATTTCATGGGATTTCCTAGCCACAAATGCTGGAGTGGGATGCCATCTTCCTGACCCAAGGATCAAACCCAAGTCTCCTGCAGTGCAAGTGGAGTCATTACTGCTCAGGCACCCAGGAAGCCCTTGTACAATTGAATAGCTCTATGGACCCTCACAGTTATCTGAAGTTGGAAGAGAGGGCTTTGATATCTGCCCCCTCTTGGTCAGTCTTCAGGTGTGAGGCTGCTGTAGGAAAGGGGTGTGAATTTAACAAGGGTAAGCAGTCAGTGGAGAACGGTGACAGCTGAGAGCCATGGGCTGGAAGAATGTGCAGCAGCTGAGGGAATCCATTCTTTCTCCAGAAGGGAGAGCTGGTTGGAGCTGCATGGGATATGGCTAAATTGATTTCACTGGGTAATTCTCCACCAGTTTTTTCTGGGTGTACTTAGAAAAAAAGAAAGGAAAATGGGAAACCAAATACTTGCAATCTGTGATACCAAGTAAGTAAATGGCAAAAGTAGCTTCAGCTTCAATCCTTGCTGATTTTAACGTTTGCATGAGAAAAAGTATTTTCACTGATAACTGTGCTGTTGAACTACTTATTATCACATTATTGTGGGAAATATTAGATAGAAATTAAAAAGTACAATTCATCTAAAACTACAGCTGTATATTTATGTTTTCACCAAAATTAGAAATTAATTATATATAGATTTGTATTTTATCATTAACACAACTCTGTCCTGAATTACACCTTTATAAGGTTTTTATTTATTACTTTTTTATTTCACTTTTTTCTGACTCAGAAAACTATTCATTTAATTGTTGGTACCAATTTTTTTTTAATGCTAAAAATGCAATTTAAAATATCTTTAAAGTTGATAACTGTACTAATGACTTCCAGATACTAATTTATGGTGAATTTATGGTCTGATTTCTACTTTATATCTGTGCATGAGAATTCACATATTCAACGAAAGGAAGAGAAAATGTTGGATGCTGTAAGCATTGGATCATTAGCAAATAGCAAGAGACATTAGACTTCTATGTGTTTGCATACAATTGAGTTTGTATCATATGTGTTTCCTGAAGAACTAGAGCATAAATTTCAGAAAGATAAATTACAACTGTTTAATTCTTCTAAAGCATAGAAAATATGCTAATTAATTTTCCTTTTTCTTTTGAAGGAAAATAGCATTTTAAATTAAAATCTCTTTCTGAAATGATGACAATATTCCAGAAAAATAACATCAAAATTAGTTTCAAATTATCTATGGAAGGTATTAATATAAAGCAAAATGAAAATTTCATTTGCAGTGAAATACTCATCTATCACAGTAAATTAACTTTTCAGCTAAACAAATACCCTTTAATCAGTGATGTTTTTGAACATCTGTCCACGTTGGCTTGTTGTACATAAGAGTTTTATCCCGGCTTACAGCTGAGGTTGCGAGCTCATAAAAAAGGGATCCTGTGCTATGTTCCAGTCACTCTTTTTTCTGGCCTCGGCCACCCATGCTCCCTTCGCTTTAATTCCACTTACTGGAGGTTGTTCTCTGTCCCCTAGCTGATATACACAAAGTGGATTTCCTGTTTGTCTCAAGCCCTTTGGATCAACATAATTGCTAAAGTTTTGCCTTCTCTTTGTTTACTCCAGATGCAGATCCCTGCTCTGTGCTCAGAATTTGCCCTGTCTTTCTGGACAGCAATTAGTCATTTGTTACTTAGATACTTATTACTAGCAGTGACAGATAGAGACAATATTGCTTCCCTCGGGTTATGGGAATGGTGCTATGACAATAAACCTTCTGATGGGAATTCCTTTCCAGGTAAATTTTAAGTCCATGGGTCCTGACTTTATCACACAACTGCAAGCAGAAAGGCTTTTCCATTAAAAAAAAAAAAAATTCTTAACCTACTCACATTTCTGAGATGATCTATAATTGAAAATGCCAATATAGATAATACTTCGAGTATTGCCAAAGTATTATCGTTGCTTTTGCTTGGGATACATTTTTATTGATAAGAATTAGGACTTATTTAATAGCTAAAAATCATGATTGAAGGTTGCGTTTACATATCTAAATTTTCTGCATGTGGAAATAGTGTCGTGATACTCAGAAATGCTAGAGAAGACATTCCTGAAGCTAGAAAAAAGTAGCTAGTTTAAACTGGGAAGTGCTGTGGGGAAAATACCAGTTCCACTCACAGATGTGGACAAAGACCTCATAGAATAAACCCAGATTCCACCTTTTATCAGTTAAACTCCCAAGTTATAGTGTTAAAGTGAAAGTTGCTCAGTCATGTCCGACTCTTTGTGACCCCATGGGCTATACAGCCCATGGAATTCTCCAGGCCAGAATACTGGAGCAGTTAGCCTTTCCTTTTTCCAGGGGATCTTCCCAACCCAGGGATCGAACCCAGGTCTCCTGCACTGAAGGTGGATTCTTTATCAGCTGAGCCACAGGTGAAGCCCAGTTATAATGTTACTGATATTTTAAAAAGTGAGCTATCTCTCTGGTCTTAGATTAACTAATGTGTAAATGAGAACACTAACATCTAGGTTATTGTTACAAAATGTGGCTATAAAATATATGATATAGTAGATAATACACTTGTCACTCTATTCACAAAGGGGGTGGGATATATTTTAGTTGTTCATTCCTTTTGTGTAATGATAGCTGAGTAATCCCAGTGAATAAGTTATAAAATGCCAAAATGTTGAAAGTTAGAGAGGTGAGAATATTCAGAATACAAAGAAAGGCATTGAGAACTGAGGACACACCTAGTTAAATGACTAAGTAAAAATGTGTTAGAAAATGAGGAAATACATGAGGTTCATGTAATCATTAGAAAAGGGGAGGATATTATAAAACTGGGGGAAAGTCAGAGAAAATGGAAGGAAGAACACAACTTTTAAACATTCAACACTTACTAAAATTCTAAGTAAATTAAACCACAGTTTTTTCTTAGGATTCAGGTCTCTTTTGTGGTGCTGAAGACTCTTGAGAGTCCCTTGGACAGCAAGGAGATCCAATCAATCCATCCTAAAGGAAATCAGTCCTGAATATTCATTGGAAGGACTGATGCTGAAGCTGAAGCTCCAATCCTTTGACCACCTGATGCAAAAAACTGACT
>SJYA01001601.1:652269-665777 GCA_006410615.1 Neotragus moschatus
TGATGCAAAAAACTGACTGCTTGGAAAAGACCCTCATGCTGAGAAAGATTGAAGGTAGGAGGAGAAGGGGACTACAGAGGATGAGATGGTTGGATGGCATCACTGACGCTATGGACATGAGTTTGAATAAACTCCAGGATTTGGTGATGGACAGGGAAGCTTGGTGTGCTGCAGTCTATGGGGTTGCAAAGAGTCAGACATGACTGAGTGAACTGAACTGAACTGAACAGGCCTTTAAGTTTCTCAACAAAATATTTTTATAATTAATGGAAAAGTGCAGAAGTTTAATAACCATTGCCATATTATTTAAAAATTAAAAAAAAATCTTCTAGAAATCCAGTCACGTATTAACACAGACAAACATAACATATGTTATGTGTGTATGTTATAAATAAATATGTATTTATAATTCACATTTATTTTGCATACCTGTCAAATGTTTTCTTTTAACGATAAGGCCCTTCTGCTGCACCAAGTGACTTTCCACATGGAGTAATGTCTGCAGATGCTCTAGTTGTCAGGGCTACTTTCAAAAGGTGTTTTCAGGGTGTCATTCGCTGGCATTAACTTATGTTGTGATATTTTCTGCACGTTGACCTCACAACCTGCTTGATATGCATAATGCTTTGGTCTGTCTTCAGAATTTGTTGCTTAAGAATGCCCTTGTCTCCTGTCCTCTCATTTCATACAGTGTTGGGATGGGAGGTGCATTATTCTTGTTGATAGGCTGCTGAATCTTTTGATAGGTGCAATGAATTTGAATGTTCATTTTGAAATACAGTCCAGTCCTCTCCACAGTCAGTGACTAAGCTCACCGATATACAGTCATGAGAGCAAAGGCTGTGTATTTAAACGTGTATGTTTATTTGAATTGGTCAAATTGCTCCTTTTTTGTTCTTGTTTTTACTTTAAGTGGACACATTGCTGCCCTAGACAAAATTGTTTGCTCAAATGCAGGAAAAAATATGTTACTGGGAGGAAAGTACCTATATCTGTAAGATATTTTGATATATGATATTTGGTTATCCCATTGATGTGTGCTGCACCAAATCACTTAGTAATTGTTGGAATTTTCTTTCATTTTAAAAAATATTTACTTATTAATATTTTATAATTTATCATGTTTTTTCTTCATTTTTTTTCTAGCATGCTTTCCTCTTTTAAAACTTTACTGTTGTACACTGTGAATTTTCTTTAATGTTGTGGTATTTTTCCATTTGGTCCAACTGTTTATATTCCACTTACCTGTTTTTTAAATGTGAATGATACCTGTAGGTAATGTAATGAGGTAAATTGATGAAGAAATGGAATATGAATTAGTGATTTAATGAATTCACTTAATACTTTGAGTAGATAAGCTCTATATGTGTTTTTATAAGAATGTGAACCAATATGACTTAATTCTACATTTTGCTGTCGTTTTAATAAATAATATTCTGAAATGACTGCTCTAAGTTACTTTAGGGGGAGCTTTGAACAAGAGGAAACATTTATTCTTTCCTTTTGAAGTTCAGCAGGCATCTTTTTGGCTCTGAAGTCTCTTCCCTGTTAAGGAGAAATGCACCTGGAATTTATATATTAATAGCAGTTAATGTTGGCCACCACCAATTTAATTTGTTTAACCACTTGATCCTGCTACATAAACATAGTACATGGGATTAGTCACTTATCAGTGGGAAAAGATAAGATATGAATAGAGGTGTAGCACTCTCAGTCCTTAGGTGATAGGACTTAGCCTAAGTTACAGGCTCAGCCCTGCCCACTGGGTGGCAGAACCAGTGAAGCGTTCAGCCATTGAATCTCCAGGTGGCTTAAGTGACTCAAGTGCTACTCAGANAAGCTCTATATGTGTTTTTATAAGAATGTGAACCAATATGACTTAATTCTACATTTTGCTGTCGTTTTAATAAATAATATTCTGAAATGACTGCTCTAAGTTACTTTAGGGGGAGCTTTGAACAAGAGGAAACATTTATTCTTTCCTTTTGAAGTTCAGCAGGCATCTTTTTGGCTCTGAAGTCTCTTCCCTGTTAAGGAGAAATGCACCTGGAATTTATATATTAATAGCAGTTAATGTTGGCCACCACCAATTTAATTTGTTTAACCACTTGATCCTGCTACATAAACATAGTACATGGGGTTAGTCACTTATCAGTGGGAAAAGATAAGATATGAATAGAGGTGTAGCACTCTCAGTCCTTAGGTGATAGGACTTAGCCTAAGTTACAGGCTCAGCCCTGCCCACTGGGTGGCAGAACCAGTGAAGCGTTCAGCCATTGAATCTCCAGGTGGCTTAAGTGACTCAAGTGCTACTCAGGACAATTAGCCTTGAGGATTTATGCTGCTGCCTTTTCTTAAATGAACGCTTCATTTTACGATGGATTTTCTCCCAGATTTCTAAAGACACTCATTTTACTTTCTCCATTTTCCTTAAAAGAAAATAACAAGATGATTCTTGTTGAACTCTAGAAGAATGCTAAATAGGGCTTTTCACTTTTATTTAACTCCTACTTGTCACCAAATGCAAATATAGAGCAATATATTTCAAGTACCAGAAAACTACTGAAATTTCAAAACATTTGTTCAACTCTTTCTCACAATATATCAGTTTTAGAAAATATGACAGATTCTTTATGTTCTCTAAAACATTGCATTAAGTGTTGTGTGGTTAATTATGGAAGTCTCTAAATAATGACTTAAGGTTACTTATGTTCACAACAATAAGAAATAAAATGTTGATCAACTTCAGAACAGTCATCAGGTATAAATACTAACAGTGAGCCTAATGTGATTAATTAAGAAAGATTGGCTTGTATCTGTTCACAGGAATTTTTTATTCTAGAATTTTTAAAGCTTTTGTTACAAAATGTATATTATTTTGAGTATGAATATGAACTAATAAGCATAGGTGAGGACTTGAGGGAAATCATGAACTTTTAATTCTCATTAAGGTATGTGTGTGCTCAGCTGTATCCAGCTCTTTGTGACGCCACGGACTGTAGCCAACCAAGCTCCTCTGTCCATGGAATTTTTCAGGCAGGAAGACTGAAGTGGGTTGCCATTTCCTTCTCCAAGGGATTTTCTTGACCAGGAAACTGAAACCCTGTCTCTGCATTTCTGATGGTATTTCATATTTTAATGTTCCTATGAAATTTTTAAACTTGGAAAATCTTTTGAATTATGATTCCGTGTTGCATATTTATAATCATACATTTTTAAATTGACACTATTAAGATATGTCAGTTTGACACAGACTTTAAGCCACTGTTTATATTTACATAAATATAAAACTTTGAATTATTGACAGAACGTATTCAATTGACTTAGAAAACTGCCACTGCTGCTGCTAAGTCGCGTCAATTGTGTCCGACTCTGTGCGACTCCATAGACTGCAACCTACCAGGTTGCGCGGTTCATGGGATTTTCCAGGCAAGAGTCCTGGAGTGGGTTGCCATTGCCTTCTCTGAGCAGAGAACTATCAGTCCTATAATGCTTTTATATGCTCCAAAGGAACATTAAGGAGGGGCTGGTAAGGATGCTATTGTTTCCATAAGTTAATTATATCATATTTGAAAGTGTTTTTCTTTGGCTTTTGTTACTTTATCAGACTTCTCTTGTTCATTTGTTACTCATGCTAGGCACCCCACTCCAGTACTCTTGCCTGGAAAATCCCATGGAAGGAGGAGCCTGGTAGGCTACAGTCCATGTGGTCGCTGAGTTGGGCACGACAGAGTGACTTCACTTTCACTTTTCACTTTAAGGCATTGGAGAAGGAAATGGCAACCCACTCCAGTGTTCTTGCCTGGAGAATCCCAGGGACAGTGGGCTGCTGTCTATGGGGTCGCACAGGGTCGGACACGACTGAAGCGACTTAGCAGCAGCAGCAGCAGCAGTTCTAAACACTTCAAAACATTTTCCATTTCTCAGGAAGAGTTGTTCCATTTTCTATATAATCTTTCTGGAAGATGTCACAAATTTCTAGAGTTTCAATTACTGCTGCTACTGCTGCTAAGTCACTTCAGTCGTGTCCGACTCTGTGCGACCCCATAGACGGCAGCCCACCCGGCTCCGCAATTCCTGGGATTCTCCAGGCAAGAACACTGGAGTGGGTTGCCATTTCCTTCTCCAATGCATGAAATTGAAACGTGAAAGTCAAGTCGCTCAGTTGTATCCAACTCTTCACAACCCCATGGACTGCAGCCTAGCAGGCTCCTGCGCCCATGGGATTTTCCAGGCAAAAGTACTGGAGTGGGGTGCCATTGCCTTCTCCTGTTGCTACATTCCTTAGCAGCATGAGAATAGTTCAAGAAGCATTAAAAAGAAAAAAAAAAAGAGAATCAATGAAATAATCTGTTGACTGCTTAAAGGAGAAATTAAAAACAGTGGAGGATTTACCTCAATGAGGCTTCAAGATCCAACAATATTCTTACAGAGATTTTGCCCTACATTAAGAGAATATTAAAAAAAAGAAGAAATATGGATTTAGGATGAAAATTGTAAGTTAGATTTCAGATGATTTGACTTGAGAACACAATATTCAAACAGAAACCCTCACTTATACCTTCCACATGGCTATTACCATGAGCTGAAGCTTCCTATCTCTTGCAGGACACTTCTGTTTGAATATTGTGTTTTCAAGTCAAATCATCTGAAATCTAACTTACAATTTTCATCCTAAATCCATATTTCTTCCTTTTTTAATATTCTCTTAATGTAGGGCAAAATCTCCGTAAGAATACTGTTGGATATTGAAGCCTCATTGAGGTAAATCCTCCACTGCTTTTAATTCCTCCTTTAAGCAGTCAACAAATTCTTTCATTGATTTTTTTTTTTCTTTTTAATGCTTCTTGAACTATTCTCATGCTGCTAAGGAATGTAGCAATTTTAATATGCTATGTTACTTTGAAAGAAAGCCACTAATAACAATCTAGTGCATGTATAATAAAGCTCAAATTATAAAGCATTAATTTGCACCTGGTAGGATAATGATAAGTAATTTTCTCCCTCAGAGAGTAGGTGAGAACCCCAAATCTGTGGTAAAAAACTTTTTATGGAAGTGACAGTTCAGCATAGTCCAAAATATACATAATTGTTTTGTACAACATTCAGTTATTAGAGGTAAATATTGAGAATTGGTAGCTTAATTTGCATTAGTACATTCATTTTAGATATTGTGCATATGAAGCATACTTTGTTTATTTATTATTAAGACGAAAGTTGAAAGTGAAAATTGCTCATACATGTCCGACTCTTTGCCACTCCATGGACTATACAGTCCATGGAATTCTCTAGGCTAGAATACTGGATTTTATTCCAAATATAATTTTACAGTGAATTATATGCCAAACCCTTTCCTGAGTACTGGTGATGTTATCAAAACCATGAAAGCATAAAATCTTTCCCTTTGTACAGATACATATTTCAAGTTTCTAAAAATCAAGCACATTTTTAAAAACTCATAAATATACATTCTCAAGTTTCTATAACATGAGGGTATTTTTAAGATCTAGTTCATATTTTAAGTGAGAAATAAGGACCAGTAACAAACATCTATAAAACAACAACCACATACATATGTGTGTACATGTATTTACTTTTGTGTGTATTTACTTCTTTGTATGGTTAAATGTTTATATCATTTAAGTTTATCATATTTTAACTTTACAATTTTGTATTGTGATGTGAATGAATTTTATGGCTATAAAATTGTTTCCTAAATTATATACATTTATGTATTATAAGAATCCTGAAAATGTGTTCCTTTATAAAGTTAAATAGTATTGAGATTATGTTTTAAATTTAATTCCTTATGTAGATGATGAAAGTTTATACAGATAAAACTTGCTTTTGAAGGGGAAAGAATATACAAGTATCTATATGTCATTGATTATAAGAGATGGGTCAAAAGAATTCTCTTAACTTGGTGAACTTCAGAGGATTGAATTATTAGAAAATTAATTGTTTTAATATAGTGAATCATTGCTTTCTTCTCATTATTGAATATAATACAAGAGGAATACTGGGTAAGTAAAAGTTTTTCAAATTCAGAATAAAGAACTATAAAATAGATAACATGAATTTATGTCAGACACATTATAATAAAAATATAACATTATATATCCCCCAAGAAGACCTTGTAATTTAATTTTCCTAAACTTCTTGTGTGCAATACTTTTCATTTCAAATGCTCACATCAAACCTAAATAATAGAAAATTAAAGATAAATAGTGTATGTGCATGTGTGAATATTTGATTCACTAGAGCCTTGGTTTTATATTAGACCAATCACATTTAAAAATTAAAAGCAGCATATTATTTTATCATCCCTTAATTATGATAGTGATGGTCTAGACATAACTTATGATAGTTATATTCCAAAAAATTTCAGATAGTAGTAAAAAAAATGAAATATTTCTAATGGATCTATAATAAAGAATAAGGAAGAGATATCTCATCTCACTGTGTATTGATCCGATTTGTAAAATGATTCTGAATAACAGTCACTTGCACAAGAAAAGAACTAAAAGCATAATTTGTTATATATTTTGTAGAGGGATATTTTTTCTTTAAAAAGAATAACTGTCTATAGCAGTTTTAGGTTCACAGCAAAATTGAGAAAAACAGTACAGACATTTACCACACATGCATAGCTTTCCTCACTATTAATATCCCCCACTAGCCTGGTACCTTTGTTAAAATTGATGAGTCTACTTTGGCACATTATCATCACCTGCAATCCATAGCTTACACCAGGGACCCCTCTTGGTGCTGTACACTCTATGGGTTTGGACAAATGTATAAGGACATGTACCCAACATTTTAGTATCCCACACAGTGTTTTTCTGTCCCAAGAATTCTCTGTGCTCTGCCTATTTATTCCTCTCTTCCCCATAACCTTTGGCAATTACTGATCATAGTTTTGCCTTTTCTAGAATGTTATATACTTGGAAGCACACAGTATGCAGCATTTTCAGATTAGCTACTTTCCTTTAGTAGAATGCATTGAAGTTTTCTCATGTGTTTTCAAGGCTTAAGAGTTTATTTCTTTTTAGCACTGAATAATATTCCAATGTCTAGATGTATCAGAGTTTATTTATCCATCCACCTACTGAAGTCCATCTTGGTTGCTTCCAAATTTTGGCAAATATGAATAAAGATTCTATAGACATCTACATGTAAGTTTTTGTGTGAACATAAGCTCCTTTGGGTAAATGCTAAGAACTCCAATGCCGGGATCATACGGTAGGAATATATTTTGTTTTGTAATAAATTGCCAACTATTTTCCAAAGTGTCTGTGCCATTTCATATTTCCACAAACAGTGAATGAGGGTTTCTGTTGCTCTACATCTTTGTCAGAATTTGGTATTGTCAGTGTTCTAGAATTTAATTTGTGTAGCAGTATTTTATTGCTTTAATTGTCATTTGATGTCATATGATGATGTATGATGTGGAATACTTTTTCATATGCTTATTTGCCAACTGTGCATCTTGTTTGGTGAAGGGTCTGTTAAGCTACTCTGGTTCATTCTTTTAATTTAACTTGAACAAACAATGGAAACTAAATTCCTTTAATCAACTGATGTAAAACAAACAAACAAACAAACCCTCAGCGATGTTCTTAAATATACTAGTGAAAATAAAACTGCGTTAAAGATCTGGATTGAAAGTCTTTTAAAAATGGTAACAGTTTGGGAGTTTTGGTTTATGAGTTTTTCTGTATGTTTAAACATGGGGTCATATCTATGCTGCAATCCATGGGATCATAAAGAGTCAGACACGACTGAGAGACTGAACTGAACTGAAACTCCAAATAATTTAAAGTAAAAATAAATTAGAACATCAGGCACTAAGAATTCAGATACTACATAAAGAATATACAGGTATGGGATGGGAGGTTGGGGGGGGTTCAAGATTGGGAACTCATGTACACCTGAGATGGAAAAAAAAAATCTAAAATAAAAAAAAAAGAATATATAGGAAAAACAGCAGAAGATAACATTTGCTGTAGCAAATATTTTTAATATCTTAGTATATTGAGAATGAAGTTAAGTTTCTAAACTGTCATTTTACTTTGATAAACTAACTAGTGCACATTTTCTCATGGGCTGAAAGCTTTGATGCAGATATATTGCCCCAACTTCTGGGGGTGCTCTCAGCAGACAAACTTCAGCAGCTATCCACCCTTTCAGAGTTTGTCTTGATTGAAAAATGTTATCTGACCCAAGGTACACCCTTCAAGGGGTGACTCATATCTAATGAGTTAGATATTCATGTAAGACTAGACTAAGGGTGCTTGACCAGTGGTTACTTTTTGGTCCCTGAATGCATAATTAGGATAGCGGTACTGGTGGTTTATGTCACACTTTCACTACATCTTTGGTCTATCTGGTAAGGGCTTCCATACTGAGGAAAGCCAAATAAAAGCCTCTGAAACCATCACTGTCATGAAAGCCAAGATGGTAAAGCAAGAACAATATTTCTTCAATGGGATAGGGTGGAGGATCATCCTTGCATATTTGAAGAATGTAAGACTAGTGGTCCTTGTCATACATTCATTTTTTGTGTTACTAAGCTTTTTATTTTACTTCTTAATTAACTTTTTATCAAGTACAGTTGCTTTACAATGTTGTGTTGGTTTCTAGAGCAAAATGAATCAGCCATGGAATTGGAAGATTGAGACTGACATATAAACACTATTGATACCGTGTGTAAAATAGATAACTAATGAGAATATATGGTATAGCACAAGGAACTCTACTTAATATACTATGAAAAGTGAAGTGGTAGTCACTCACTTGTGTCTGACGTTTTGCAACCCCATGGACTATAGCCTGCCAGGCTCCTTTGTCCATGGAATTCTCCAGGCAAGAATACTGGAGTCGGTTGCCATTCCTTTCTCCAAGGGATTTCCCTGGCCCAGGCATCAAACCCTGGACTTGGAGGCAGATTCTTTACCATCTGAGCTACCTGTGAAGATAATGCACTTTAGTGTCATATATTTAATTTGTCAGTTAATGCAAAGCTATTGCCTTAGATACTGGGTGACTTGTTAAAAAATCCTTCAGCCATTCAGTCTCCACGGGTTTTGCACTAAATTCTGTGTTGACCTCTTGTAGAAAATGATCTAAAACATTTGTGGATTAGAAAATGCTGAGAACACGTGTGTGTCTATTCACATATAGATGAAATCTTAATCTAGTTTTCAAGGTACAAATTTATCCACATATATAATTATTTCTTTATTTTAATAAAAATGTCACACAGGTGAATGTTAATGATGTCATCATCATCCATGTAATCCCATGAGTCAACTTCTTCAGACAGATGAGAAATCAAGTTTTGTTTTTCTCCCCTCTTTCTCTTTTCCCCTATGATTCTCTCTCTTCCTCTCAACTAGCACAACCCATTTCTCTAATAGACAAAAGTGCCTTACTTTATAACTAAATCTTATCCACACTGTTTCAACCAGCTGCTCATTGTTCTTATTTGTGTTTTTATTAATGTAAACTGCTTTAGTTCTTAACCAACCATGATAAACTATTCATTTACTCACTTCTGCTTGATCAGTTATGTTTCAGCAATAATAACAACACATATTTAGTATTTATTATATGTTCCGAATGCTATTCTAAACTATTTATATATATATATGTATATATTAACTCATTAAGTCTTCGTAAGAACTCTGTGAAGCAGTTACTCTCATCTACACTTTACAGATGAAGCTGAAGTTCATAATTTGTTGAGGGTCCCTCAGATAGTAACTGGTGAAACTTAAATTTTAAAATATGTAGATTGTACCAGAGAGTTTTTACCTATAACTGTATAACTGCTACATTACAGAACACAAGTAAATTTTATCAATTAAAGCAGAAGCTGACTCAACCTGTGACAATTTTCTTGTTTAAAAACCTCAGGAAAACAATTTTTTTTAAATGCATCTTATTTATCCATGCCCTCTGTTTCTGTCTGCCTTCATTCCTAAGCTAATATGTATATCAAACATTCCATATAAAGGTAATTAATCATTTTCTCACTAATGTGTGGATAGAATGGCATAGATCTAGGTAATATTCCTTATGCCAGTAATTTATCAACTCTGTGATCATTTCCTTTCAATTGTGTTTAAACTCATGAAGATCTTTTATTAAGTATGTCTGAATCAATCCCTTGGGCATGTTCTGTTCTAGAAAATTATTTATGTCTAGAGCAGCATGCTAGATAGTGAAGAATTTAGGACCTGTGATCTGTTAGTGTGCAGACTCCTTTCTAGAAATAGACAAACAACATTCTAGTGGTACAAACTTCAATTCAGTTCTCTGTCAATCACCAACTCCCAGAGCTTAACCAGACTCATGTCCGTAGAGTCAGTGATGCCATCCGACCATCACATTCTCTGTTCTCCACTCGTCCTCTTGCTTTCAATTTTTCCCAGCATTAGGGTCTTTTCCAATGAGTCAGCTCTTCGCATCAAGTGGCCAAAACATTGGACTTTCAGCATCAGTCCTTCCTATGAATATTCAGGACTGATTTCATTTAGTGTTGACTGGTTGGATCTCCTTGCAGTCCAAGGGACTTTCAAGCGACTTCCCCAACACCACAGTTCAAAAGCATCAATTCTTTGGTGCTTAGCTTTCTTTATAGTCCAACTCTCACATCCATGTGTGACTAATGGAAAAAAACAGCTTTGACTGGATGAACTTTCATAGGCAAAGTGGTGTCTCTGCTTTTTAATGTGCTGTTCAGAGTTGCACTAGATTTTCTTCCAAGAAGCAAGTGTCTTTTAATTTCATGGCTGCAGTCACCATCCACAGTGATTCTGGAGCCCAGGAAAATAGTCTGTCACTGCTTCCACTTTTTTCCCATCTATCTACCGGGAAGTGATGGGAGCAGAGTCTATGATCTTAGCATTTTAAATGTTGAATTTTAAGCCAGCTTTTTCACTTTCCTCTTTTACTGTCATCAAGACACTCTTTAGTTCCTCTTTGCTTTTCTGCCATAAGGGTGGTGTCATCTGCATATCTGAGGTTACTGGTATTTCTCCTAGCAAACATGTTTCCAGCTTGTGTTTCCTCCAGCCAGGCATTTCATATGATGTACTCTGTATATAAGTTAAATAAGCAGGGTGATAATGTACAGCCTTGACATGCTCCTTTCCCAATTTTGAACCAGTCCATTGTTTCATGTCTGGTTCTAACTGTTGCTTCTTGACATACAAACAGATTTCTCAGCAGGCAGGTAGGTGGTCTGGTATTCCCATCACTTTAAGTCTATTATTCCTCTCTCTAAGAATTTTCTACATTTTGTTGTGATCCACACAGTCAAAGGCTTTAGCATAGTTAATGAAGAAGTAGATGTTTCTTTCTGAAATTTTCTTGCTTTTTCTATGATCCAACAGACTTAAATGCACGCAATGGAAGTGGCTGATATCAAAATGTCAGGAAATACACTCAAACATATTTGAAAGTCAATGAAATGGAACATATGTCCCAAAACAAATGTATCCTCTGAGATTGGTTCTGATCATTTGAAAGTATGACGTATAAATTTTGTACCTTATCTCTGAGCTAATAACATACACATTTGAAGCATGCTGCTAAAATATAAATTATACAAAGGTAGAGAAATGAAGTGCATTCTAATGTCAACTAATATTTTAAAATCATAAGTTAGAATCTTGAAAATCTAAGAATGTTCAGTTTTTCTGTGACTTGCTTTGAAAAAATTAAAACATCTGGATTCTGAAAATAATTGTCATGTGTTCTAACTCATATATCTCTGTTTTGCTTATATAGGAAAGTTTGAATTATTTAAATCTTCTTAAATTTATGGAGACTTCTTAAAATTTCCCAACAGTTGATCTAACATGTTGAATTAACCATGTGCATTTGAAAAGAATGTCTATATTCTATTCTTGTTTCTTGTAGTGTTCTATAAATGCAAAGTCAAAAAAAAATTCCTGTTATGGATTGAATGTTTTTATTTCCACATTGTTTCAAATTCATATGTTGAAACCTTAACTCCTAACATGATAGACTTTTTAGATGGGGAAATAATCAGAGTTAGATTAGGTCATGAGTGTGAGACCCTCGTAATTGAATCAGTGCCCTTGAAGAAATTAAAAAGGCATTGCTTTTTCCTTGCCGTATTCATGAAGTACCTTACAATATCATCAATACAGATTTGTAGAATATTATTTTTGTTTCTTATGCAACATGAATAATACTTTAAAAAAATATTTAGGTAATAATATCAATTTCAATCAACTGATGATGATGACATCAATAATATTTTCCCTCTGGTATCTTACCAGAAGAATATCATTGTCAAAAAAAAAAAAAAACCACACACACACACAAATATTCTAAAATGAATTATAAGAGAGAAATCTAAGATTTACACACACTAATCTGCAATTTACTAACTTCTAGGGGGCAAGTTACCAAATTATCAATATTCTAACCTTCAAAGTGTAAAGTAATTATAATTTTATCCATCTCTGAGAGTACTGAAAAAGAATTAAGAATATATAATGAATAGTTATATATAGTTTTTTCTTCAAGAAAATTAGAGATACCAAGGGAACATTTCAGGCAAAGATGGGCTTGATAAAGGACAGAAATGGTATGGACCTAACAGAAGCAGAAGACATTAAGAAGAGGTGGCAAGAATACACAGAAGAACTGTTCAAAAAAGATCTTCATGACCTGGATAATCACGAAGGTGTGATCACTCATCTAGAGACAGACATCCTGGAATGTGAAGTCAAATGGGCCTTAGAAAGCATCACTGCGAACAAAGTTATTCAAGGTGATGGAATTCCAGTTGGGCTATTTCAAATCCTGAAAGATGATGCTGGGAAAGTGCCACACTCAATATGCCAGCAANATGACCTGGATAATCACGAAGGTGTGATCACTCATCTAGAGACAGACATCCTGGAATGTGAAGTCAAATGGGCCTTAGAAAGCATCACTGCGAACAAAGTTATTCAAGGTGATGGAATTCCAGTTGGGCTATTTCAAATCCTGAAAGATGATGCTGGGAAAGTGCCACACTCAATATGCCAGCAAATTTGGAAAACTCAGCAATGGCCACAGCACTGGAAAAGGTCAGTTTTCATTCCAAACCCAAAGAAAGGCAATGCCAAAGAATGCTCAAACTACCGCACAATTACACTCATCTCACATGCTAGTAAAGTAATGCTCAAAATTCTCCAAGCCGGGCTTCAGCAATACGTGAACTGTGAACTTCCTGATGTTCAAGCTGGTTTTAGAAAAGGCAGAGGAACCAGAGATCAAATAGCCAACATCTGCTGGATCATGGAAAAAGCAAGAGAGTTCCAGAAAAACATCTATTTCTGCTTTATTGACTATGCCAAAGCTTTTGACTGTGTGGATCACAATAAACTTTGGAAAATTCTGAAAAAGACGGGAATACCAGACCACCTGACTTGCCTTTTGAGAAACCTATATGCATGTCAGGAAGCAAAAGTTAGAACTGGACA
>SJYA01001601.1:666705-821336 GCA_006410615.1 Neotragus moschatus
TGCCTGATGAACTAAGGATGGAGGTTTATGACATTGTACAGGAGACAGGGATCAAGACCATCCCCAAGAAAAAGAAATGCAAAAAAGGCAAAATGGCTGTCTGAGGAGACCTTACAAATAGCTGTGAAAAGAAGAGAAGCAAAAAGCAAAGGAGAGAAGGAAAGATATAAGCATCTGAATGCAGAGTTCCAAAGAATAGTAAGGAGAGATAAGAAAGCCTTCCTCAGTGATCAATGCAAAGATAGAGGAAAACAACAGAATGGGAAAGATTAGAGATCTTTCCAAGAAAATTAGATACCAAGGGAACATTTCATGCAAAGATGGGCTCGATAAAGGACAGAAATGGTATGAACCTAACAGAAGCAGAAGATATTAAGAAGAGGTGGCAAGAATACACAGAGGAGCTGTACAAAAAAGATCTTCACAACCCAGATAATCACAATGGTGTGATCACTCACCTAGAGACAGACATCCTGGAATGTGAAGTCAAGTGGGCGTTAGAAAGCATCACTACGAACAAAGTGAGGGGAGGTGATGGAATTCCAGTTGAGCTATTTCAAATCCTGAAAGATGATGCTGTGAAAGTTCTGCACTCAATATGCCAGCAAATTTGGAAAACACAGCAGTGGCCACAGGACTGGAAAAGTTCAATTTTCATTCCAGTCCCAAAGAAAGGCAATACCAAAGAACGCTCAAACTACCGCACAATTGCACTCATCTCACATGCTAGTAAAGTAATACTCAAAATTCTCCAATCCAGGCTTCAGCAATACGTGAACTGTGAACTTCCAGATGTTTAAGCTGGTTTTAGAAAAGGCAGAGGAACCAGAGATCAAATTTCCATGATCAAACTGCTGGATCATGGAAAAAGCAAAAGAGTTCCAGAAAAACATCTATTTCTGCTTTATTGACTACTCCAGAGCCTTTGACTGTGTGGATCACAATAAACTATGGAAAGTTCTGAAAGAGATGGGAATACCAGACCACCTGACCTGCCTCTTCAGAAACCTGTATGCATGTCAGGAAGCAACAGTTAGAACTGGGCGTGGAACAGCAGACTGGTTCCAAATAGGGAAAGGAGTACATCAAGGCTGTATATTGTCACCCTGCTTATTGAACTTCTATGCAGAGCACATCATGAGAAATGCTGGGCTGGAAGAAGCACAAGCTGGAATGAAGATTGCCGGGAGAGATATCAATAACTTCAAATATGTAGATGACACCACTTTTATGGCAGAAAGTGAAGAGGAACTAAAGACCCTCTTGATGAAAGTGAAAAAGTTGGCCTAAAGTTCAGCATTCAGAAAACTAAGATCATGGCATCTGGTCCCGTCACTTAATGGCAAATAGATGTGGAAACAGTGTGAGACTTTATTTTTGGGGGCTCCAAAATCATGGCAGATGGTGACTGTAGCCATGAAATTAAAAGACGCTTACTCCTTGGAAGAAAAGTTATGACTATTCTAGATAGCATATTGAAAAGCAGAGACATTACTTTGCCATCAAAGGTTCGTCTAGTCAAGCCTATGGTTTTTCCAGTGATCATGTATGGATGTGAGATTTGGACTGTGAAGAAAGCTGAGCACCGAAGAATCGATGCTTTTGAACTGTGGTGTTGGAGAAGACTCTTGAGAGTCCCTTGGACTGCAAGGAGATCCAACCAGTCCATTCTAAGGGAGATCCGTCAAGGGTATTCATTGGAAGGACTGATGCTAAAGCTGAAACTCCAGTACTTTGGCCACCTCATGCCACGAGTTGACTCATTGGAAAAGACTCTGATGCTGGGAGGGATTGGGGGCAGGAGGATATGGGGACAACAGAGGATGAGATGGCTGGATGCCATCACCGAGTCGATGGACATGAATTTGGATAAACTCCAGGAGTTGGTGACGGACAGAGAGGCCTGGCGTGCTGCTATTCATGGGGTCGGAAAGAGTCAGACACAACTGAGCGACTGAACTGAACTGAAACTTTTGTTAAGGTGCTGGAGATATTGATATTTTGTCCTGAAAGCAGGTCTTTGGCGGTATTTGGTTCAATCAAGGTGACAGTAGGCTAGCTGAAATTACTCTCTGGTAGTTGTGAAGAGACTAGAGCTGAATTAGAATCATCTATCATCAGGGCCACCTCTTTCTTTATGCCATCCATTGGGATGTCATGTCCAGAATTCACTGAAGGAAGCCATATTCAGTAAGAGTGCTTATGGAGGCAGGAAGTAGCTATAGGTCATAGTTTAAAATATTCAAGCTTTCCTACATTTCCGGCAAGAAAAAGTTTGTTCCTTCTTTCACCCTAAATCTGAGGTTTTACATAGCAAATGCAGGGGTGAATAAATTATCATGGGTAGTAGTAATCTTTGTATTGACCTTAAAAGTCTATAGATTTCTTTCTTGAGCTTTTCGTCCCAAAATAATTCTGTTAAACTTGTCTCCATATTTATTTTCTGTGTGAGGAAAACTAGCATATAAATTCTTAATTATAAGCATATTTTTGCTTATTGAATTTTAGGAGTATAAAAGTATTCCTTAGTTTGTAAAACAATGTGAAGTGTCCATGGAAAATTAAATAAAAATTACTTTATTTGAATAGCCACTTTCTGGAAAGTGACACACATTTGGAAAGTGTCCTTCGATTTGATTATGTGAGATATCCAAAGTGTTTTCTATACTTAGTTTTATGTGTTTGAGAGAAAGTTTTAATCTGTTCACAAGTAAGGATTAAACTTCATGATCCCACTTTGCTCTTATGATTAATTGAATATCGTTTTCTCAGCTTGAAGTGCTCACGGCAGCAGAGCTTGACCATCCAGCCACCTGACAGCAGATCCAGGAAGGCACTGTCTCTCCCAGGAGGCCTCACGGAGGACTGACTACTTTAGAACAAATTTTGTTTGTGCATCAGAGGCTTCTGGGCCCAAAACTATCATATCTAAAATGCCTAGCATACAAGAGGCAGCAAAATCATCAATTACTATCTCAACTAATCCTTTATGTCACAGAAAACTTTTCATGATGATTGGCAAGTCACCAGTTTATTAGGATAGAACTCTGTAGAGCAGCCTTGGGAAACCCTTTGTTTCACACTCGTGGAATGATGGGCATTTATTACTAAGATGACTTCAATGGAAAACTGGCTCAGAAGGTGGTTACACATGAATTTTCCTAGGAGTTGGAGAGAGTTGAGTGATAGAAATAAAGAACCCCTGAGTGATCAGACAGCAATTCCAATTTTCAGGTTACTGAGAAGCAGTGGCTTTGCCATCCTTTGAGAACCTGGGATCCGAGAGGAGGGGTGAATAAAGAATGGTGTTGTGACAGCTTAAACCTAGCCACAAAACACCAGCATATTTTAAAGGGAAAGAGTGAACACATTTGGCAATAGAAGCTAAGAATTGAGAGACTACAAATTAAGGCTCTGCTTGCCCAGCCAATGTAATTCATTCTCTAGTTTGGCACTGGCTACTCCATTATTTCCCCTTGTACTATTCCTATCTTCTGCCCCCTATTTAACCCATGAAAAAAAGGTGATGGCACTTTCAGCTGCTGTAAACATGAAGCTGCTGAACAAATACTTCACATAAGGATCTTCACTGTGGCTTTCAATCTTCCAGCTGTATTGTGGGAGCTGCCCTTCTATTTCCGTGTCTCCTTCAAGGTTATTGAGAGTCAGTCATCCCCCCAGATAACAGCATGGTGTGAAAAAGAAACCTTAGAGACAGCAAGCTTGTTATAGAATTTAACCTCTGATACTGGTACACAGAATTAGATGACATGGACTGTTATTCATCTGTTCAAAGGTTAAATTACCTGTATAAAAAAGTAAGCAATATCATAAGCTCCTTTTATATGTTCACATTAATTAGGCTCACTTCAGTGATAGGAAACTAAGATTCTAATTAATAAGAATTTAAACTGAAAAGATGTGCTGGATCCACTCCCAGCAAAGGTTAATAATGGATTCATGTGCAGTTTTAAAATGTGACAGTTTTCTGTAAAAAATGCCATTTTCAATAAGCAAGTTATCTGTAGAGATAATTTCTAAAGAGTGCACAACAGTGACACTAATTTTAATTGGTCTTGTCCTATTGATGAGAATAGGCCTGGATCTTGCCAACTACTCTATTTTTCTGTAACTTCCATTTGTTGGTTTACTCTTATTTCTTCCTTTTTTTCAAAGATTGGCAAGTATAGTTTTCAAGAATCTGGACATGAATGCAGTTTTCTTTTACAAATGTCAAAAGTTTTCACTGTGTATGTCATTACTTCCTGTGTGTCAACAGGTTGATTCACGCAAGGCTGCAGCAAAACAAGCCTATCAGGTGCAGGATACGTTAATAGAAAAAAAAGGCCACGGTGAGAGAAGTGCTGAGCCCCGTACACCACGGAGAAAAGTGCGAGAGGAGGAGAAGCTGACTGGATTGTTGAACAGTGAAACAGTGCGGGTAAGAGGTGTTTTCTTGTTGTCTTCCGTAAGGTTACATTAGAATATGCCCTTTGGGAATAAAGACTTTTATTTTCTCCTGAGGACCAAGCTTGTACAGTTGCACTAAAAATAAAATATCCTATCCGGCAGATAAAACCAAAGCAGCCAACACCAGTTATCACAGAAACAGAATGACAGTGAGCACCTTTGCCTGCAGATCTGATTCCTTCTTCAGCCTGAGAATGTAATGAAATGCACTTGAATTTGTTATGCTGTCTGTGACCCCTGAGGGACTCACCGTATTCCACATTTTTACATAGACTCCTCCAACGTCCAGCTCATCAACAGGTGTGAGAATGTCCCTGTCACCATGCTTGTATTTACTATTCTTTCTTTACTTATTTTTGGCTGCACTGGGTCGTCCTTGCTGGTGCAAGCTTTTTCTAGTGCAGCGAGTAGGGCTTGCTCTCTAGTCTTGCTGAGCTGTGGGCCTCCCATTGTGGTGGCTTCTCTCATTGTGGTTCACAGGCTCCAGGGCACGCGGGCTCAGTTTCCTCATGGCACGTGGAATCTTACTGGACCAGAGATTGAACCCCTGCATTGGCAGGCAGATTCTTAACCACTGGACCACCAGAGAAGTCCACTTGTATTTTCAAATGACATATTTTTTATATCATCCAGTCATTTCTTTGGCTAGTGACTCGCCTCTAGCAGATGACTAATTCAAGCAACAGCAAATCTCTCCTAATTGAACCTTTTTTGACAAGAGGCATACAAGATATTTATATCTGCAGTCAAAACATTTTTTCCCAAAACACCCAACATTTTTTAAATAACATCGTTTTCCCCAAATGACTTGAGGTAGTTTATAATATTGAACATAATTCAATATGAAATATAATTCAATGCCCCCTCCTTCTATTTCTCCCCCACCCAAAGAAAGAAAAACAAATTGGTTAATCAGCCAACTGGGATGTTAATTGCTAAAGTGAGCACTGAATTTGCCTCTGAACTTCTTGGCAGCCAAGGCAAAAATGAGAAGCATACTAGGTAGGCATTCCTCTTGTAACCAGAAAGCATACAGTTTATCGAGAGAGAGAGAGAGAGAGAGAGAGGCTTTTTTAGTACTAATGGAGTCTTCTTGCATTTATTGTTATAAAACAATGGTAGCATCATTTGTTTTCTGTTTTATTTTTAAATTGATAATCTACTTCAAATGAACAGAAGTTTCCATTTATACAATTTTATAGTTTTATAGTTCCCATTTATAAAAGACAAATATTACTCAGTGACAAAATTTAGAGATTCTTGAATGCTCTTTTTCAACCCTTAATGGGCACTAGTATCACTTGAGTATGTAGTAGAGAGAGAGATAAAAATACTGATGCCCACATTCCAAGAAAAGAAATGGATTTAAGTGGGGTGGTAATGTGATAAGTGTGTATAGATTTTATCACTTCTGAAAGTTCTTTGTTCCTTTTCTCAGTCAGTCCCCTTCCCTCAGGGACAACTTATATTCTGATTTTCACCACTAAATTTAGTTTTGTTTAAATCTGGGTCTCCTGCATTTCAGGCAGATTCTTTACCATCTGAGCAACCAGGGAAGCCCCTCACACACATGTAGTCGTATGGTATGCCCTCTTTTCTAGCTTTTTTCACTCAGCATGGTTTCTTGAAATTTCTCCATATTATTGCACCCACCAGTAATTTGTTCTTTTTCGTGTTGAGTAATACTCCATTGTATAGTTACATCATAATTTGTATATACATTCTCCTGTTAGTGGGCACCTGGGCTTCCCCTGATCCTTCTTGTTGTTGTTCAGTTGCTAAGTAGTGTCAGACTCTGACTCCATGGACTGCAGCACCTGAGGCTCCTCTGTCCTTCACTATCTCCCAGAGTTTGCTCAAATTCATGTAATTGAGTCAGTGATGCTATCTAACCATCTCATCCTCTGTGGCCCCCTTCTCCTCCTGCCCTCTTCCTGATCTTTCCCAGTATCAGGGACTTTTCCAATGAGTCAGTTCTTTGCATCAGGTGGCCAAAGTACTGGAGTTTCAGCTTCAGCATCAGTCCTTCTAATGAACATTCAGGATTGATTTCTTTTAGGACTGACTGCTTTGATCTCCTTGCTATCTAAGGGACTCTCAACAGTCTTCTCCAGCACCAAGTTCAAAAGCATCAATTCTTTGGCACTCAGCCTTCTTTATGGTCCAACTATCACATCCATACATGGCTACTGAGAAAACCATAACTTAACTATGTTAGCAAAGTGATGTCTCTGCTTTTTAATATGCTGTCTGAGTTTATCATAGTTTTCCTTCCAAGGAGCAAGCATCTTAATTTCATGGCCACAGTCACCGTCTGCAGTTATGACACAAGTCCTTCTATGGATATGTTCTGTTTGTCCTGAGAAGTGGAATTGCTGGGTAGCAGGAGAGATGTATGTTCAACATTATAAAAAGCTAACAGATACTTGTCATTTTATACTCCCATAGTGTATGCAAATTCCAGCCATTCCACATCCTCCCTCCGCACTATTTGGTGTTTGTAAGTCTTTCTAGCCATTATAGCATTGTGTGTATTAGTATCTCATAGTGATTCCAGTTACCATTTACCTGATAACTAATAATGGTGAGCACCTTTTCCTGTGCTGACTATTCACTCATATATCTTCTTTTGTGAAGTGCCTTTTCAAGTGTTTTTATCTTTTATTTGGATAATTTTTTCTAAGTTGTAGGAATTCTCTTCATATTCCACATCCCCTGTTCAGTATCTGTATTGCAGAAATGTTCTTGTGTGCATCCTGCCTATTTACTTAGGCTTTTATGAACAGAAACTTTTTATTTGAAATTAAGTCTGTCAGTTTGCCTACTTGAAGATAACAAAGTTACTTTGGTATCTTTTAGAAGGTCTGTAGTTTTAGCTTTCATATTTGGGTCTATGAGCCATGTCAAATCAATTGGGTATAGTGTGAGTGACATAGAGGTTGACATTCTTTTTTTCAATGTTGTAAGCCAGTTATCCCCGCACCGTTCCTTTAATATTGATTTATTTGGCTGCACTGGGTCTTGGCTGTGGCATGTGGGGTCATTTCCTGACCAGGGAGCAAACCCAGGCCTCCTGCTTTGGAAGCACAGGATCTTAGCCAGTGGGCCCACCAGGGAAGTCCCAGAGTAACATACTTAAAAAGATTTTTCTAATTTAATTTCTTTGGAGCCCTTTTAAGAAGTCAGCTGACTATATAAACATGGTTCTGTTTCTAGACTCTCTTTTAGATCAGTTTATTTATCCTTAGTTCTGAAATCAGGTAGTCCTTCAGCACCCTTCTTTTCTTCAAAGATGCCATGGCCATTTTAGGTCCTGGTTCCCTCCATTAAAAATTTAAGAATCATCTTGTCAATTTCCACTAAACAGCAGAGTGGGATTTTAATTGAGACTACACTGAATCTAAAGATCAGTCTAAAGGGAATTGAAATCCCAACAACATTGAATTCTCCAATGCAAGAACTTGACACTTCTCTCCATTTGTTTCTTTAAACAATATTTTTTAGTGTAGATAGCCTACACTGCTTCTATTAAAATGATGTCTCAGTATTTTAGTTTTTAATCCTATTCTAAATGTCATTTTTCAAAAACTTCATATTCCAGTTATTTGTTGCTGATATACAGAAATGAAATTTTAACGCCCTTGTGTCCTGAGATCTTCCTGCAATTCACTTCATTAGTTCTAGTAGTTCTTTTGTATCCTTAGGATTTTTTACATAATCAATCATGTTTTCTGAAAGTTTTCTTCCTAATGTACATGTCTTTCATTTCTTTCATGTCTTATTACACCTGCTGGGACCTCTAATACTATATTGACTACTCAATGTAGTAATGCTTAGGCATCCATTTTATTNCAATGGTAGCATCATTTGTTTTCTGTTTTATTTTTAAATTGATAATCTACTTCAAATGAACAGAAGTTTCCATTTATACAATTTTATAGTTTTATAGTTCCCATTTATAAAAGACAAATATTACTCAGTGACAAAATTTAGAGATTCTTGAATGCTCTTTTTCAACCCTTAATGGGCACTAGTATCACTTGAGTATGTAGTAGAGAGAGAGATAAAAATACTGATGCCCACATTCCAAGAAAAGAAATGGATTTAAGTGGGGTGGTAATGTGATAAGTGTGTATAGATTTTATCACTTCTGAAAGTTCTTTGTTCCTTTTCTCAGTCAGTCCCCTTCCCTCAGGGACAACTTATATTCTGATTTTCACCACTAAATTTAGTTTTGTTTAAATCTGGGTCTCCTGCATTTCAGGCAGATTCTTTACCATCTGAGCAACCAGGGAAGCCCCTCACACACATGTAGTCGTATGGTATGCCCTCTTTTCTAGCTTTTTTCACTCAGCATGGTTTCTTGAAATTTCTCCATATTATTGCACCCACCAGTAATTTGTTCTTTTTCGTGTTGAGTAATACTCCATTGTATAGTTACATCATAATTTGTATATACATTCTCCTGTTAGTGGGCACCTGGGCTTCCCCTGATCCTTCTTGTTGTTGTTCAGTTGCTAAGTAGTGTCAGACTCTGACTCCATGGACTGCAGCACCTGAGGCTCCTCTGTCCTTCACTATCTCCCAGAGTTTGCTCAAATTCATGTAATTGAGTCAGTGATGCTATCTAACCATCTCATCCTCTGTGGCCCCCTTCTCCTCCTGCCCTCTTCCTGATCTTTCCCAGTATCAGGGACTTTTCCAATGAGTCAGTTCTTTGCATCAGGTGGCCAAAGTACTGGAGTTTCAGCTTCAGCATCAGTCCTTCTAATGAACATTCAGGATTGATTTCTTTTAGGACTGACTGCTTTGATCTCCTTGCTATCTAAGGGACTCTCAACAGTCTTCTCCAGCACCAAGTTCAAAAGCATCAATTCTTTGGCACTCAGCCTTCTTTATGGTCCAACTATCACATCCATACATGGCTACTGAGAAAACCATAACTTAACTATGTTAGCAAAGTGATGTCTCTGCTTTTTAATATGCTGTCTGAGTTTATCATAGTTTTCCTTCCAAGGAGCAAGCATCTTAATTTCATGGCCACAGTCACCGTCTGCAGTTATGACACAAGTCCTTCTATGGATATGTTCTGTTTGTCCTGAGAAGTGGAATTGCTGGGTAGCAGGAGAGATGTATGTTCAACATTATAAAAAGCTAACAGATACTTGTCATTTTATACTCCCATAGTGTATGCAAATTCCAGCCATTCCACATCCTCCCTCCGCACTATTTGGTGTTTGTAAGTCTTTCTAGCCATTATAGCATTGTGTGTATTAGTATCTCATAGTGATTCCAGTTACCATTTACCTGATAACTAATAATGGTGAGCACCTTTTCCTGTGCTGACTATTCACTCATATATCTTCTTTTGTGAAGTGCCTTTTCAAGTGTTTTTATCTTTTATTTGGATAATTTTTTCTAAGTTGTAGGAATTCTCTTCATATTCCACATCCCCTGTTCAGTATCTGTATTGCAGAAATGTTCTTGTGTGCATCCTGCCTATTTACTTAGGCTTTTATGAACAGAAACTTTTTATTTGAAATTAAGTCTGTCAGTTTGCCTACTTGAAGATAACAAAGTTACTTTGGTATCTTTTAGAAGGTCTGTAGTTTTAGCTTTCATATTTGGGTCTATGAGCCATGTCAAATCAATTGGGTATAGTGTGAGTGACATAGAGGTTGACATTCTTTTTTTCAATGTTGTAAGCCAGTTATCCCCGCACCGTTCCTTTAATATTGATTTATTTGGCTGCACTGGGTCTTGGCTGTGGCATGTGGGGTCATTTCCTGACCAGGGAGCAAACCCAGGCCTCCTGCTTTGGAAGCACAGGATCTTAGCCAGTGGGCCCACCAGGGAAGTCCCAGAGTAACATACTTAAAAAGATTTTTCTAATTTAATTTCTTTGGAGCCCTTTTAAGAAGTCAGCTGACTATATAAACATGGTTCTGTTTCTAGACTCTCTTTTAGATCAGTTTATTTATCCTTAGTTCTGAAATCAGGTAGTCCTTCAGCACCCTTCTTTTCTTCAAAGATGCCATGGCCATTTTAGGTCCTGGTTCCCTCCATTAAAAATTTAAGAATCATCTTGTCAATTTCCACTAAACAGCAGAGTGGGATTTTAATTGAGACTACACTGAATCTAAAGATCAGTCTAAAGGGAATTGAAATCCCAACAACATTGAATTCTCCAATGCAAGAACTTGACACTTCTCTCCATTTGTTTCTTTAAACAATATTTTTTAGTGTAGATAGCCTACACTGCTTCTATTAAAATGATGTCTCAGTATTTTAGTTTTTAATCCTATTCTAAATGTCATTTTTCAAAAACTTCATATTCCAGTTATTTGTTGCTGATATACAGAAATGAAATTTTAACGCCCTTGTGTCCTGAGATCTTCCTGCAATTCACTTCATTAGTTCTAGTAGTTCTTTTGTATCCTTAGGATTTTTTACATAATCAATCATGTTTTCTGAAAGTTTTCTTCCTAATGTACATGTCTTTCATTTCTTTCATGTCTTATTACACCTGCTGGGACCTCTAATACTATATTGACTACTCAATGTAGTAATGAGTAGGCATCCATTTTATTCCTCATTTTAGGGGGAAAGCATTCATGATGTTAGCTGTAGATGTTTCCTAAATGCCTTTTATTATCAGGCTCAGGAAATTTCATTGTATTTATAGTTTACTGAAGAATAAATTTTAGTCAGGAATGGGTATTGTTTTTGGGGATGTGTTCAGATCATATAATTTTTCATCTTTACTAGTATAATAAACTCCACTTAGCTATGATGTGTTGTCATACTGAATTCAATTTGCTGTTTTCCCATTATAGATTTTTATATTTCCATTGATGAGAGATAGTGGTCTGTAATTTTTTGTTTCGGTATCCTTGTGTGATTTTGTTTTCCAGTCACCGTGCAAGTTGCATTAGAGGGAAGTATCTGTTTTCAGAAAATGTTTCAATAAGATTTGTCTTTCATGAATGAGAGTTTAGCAATAAAACTATCTAGGTCTATAATTGTGTTGTAAGATTCTAAATTATGATTTTACTCTCTGTCACATGATTGATTATTAGATTTTCTTTCTCTTCTTATGTCAGTTTTGGTAATTGATCTGTCAAGGAATTTGTCCATTTCATTTAACTTGTCAAATCTGTCAGCACTGTGTAGTTCATAATATTCTCTTATACTTTTAACATCTTCAGTATCCTGGTAATGATAACTGAATTCATGTTGCTTTACAGTGACATGGTCTCCCCAGTCCCAAACCCTGGGAAGCACTGGTCTTTTCTGCATCACTGTAATGTTGTCGTTTTGAGTATGTCAGTATAAACCAAATTATACACTATGTAACTTCAGATTGGCTTTCTTTCTTTCCCCAGAATGTCTGTGAGATCCATCCAAATTTTACATCTATTGATAGCTCATTCTTTTTTTATTGCTAGGTGGTATTCTGAGGTATGGATGTAGTGTTGAAGAACATGTGAGTTTCTTCCAGTTTTTTTGCCTTTTGCCATTTATGTCTAGTAGTTCTCAGTTAATTACTAAAAGCAATGTTTTCTAGTAAGGAGGATGTGAGATGCTGCCTGTTTGCTATCCCTTGCTTAATGCAAAGTAGTGGTGGTCAGTAGGGCTGTGTAGCAATAAAACTTTACTCATAAACAGGCAGTCAGTGAGCCACTTATCCAGTGCTACCATAGACTGTCTTTCCCAATCAGAGCTCTCAGGAAGACAGCTGAGGGTTAAATCCTTCTATGAGTGCTTTCCCATTTGACATCATCTGTTGTTGCTTAAGGAGGGACAAGGTATATAGGTCACACAGGAGAGGACTGTCTTGAAATTTCAATAGTTGACTTCTATTTTTACCTAGATGGGGACTAACTAGATCATTCATTTCTACATGTAAGTTAAATTGTATGTAAATACAGTTTAAGTTAGCTTACCTGTGGCTCTTATCCTTTAGAAAGGTATATTTCTTTGTGAAAGAACTATGCTTATTGGCCTACTGGAATAACTGTTAACTCATTTTGCCTTTTTAGTGAATTAAACTGACAAAACTTTAGGAAACTTTCATTTGTGTGACTTTCTTGGCTCTCAGGCAGCAGTTTATAGTTATCTCAGTAATTTCTTAATGGAAAAGCTGAAGAGCCTTCAAGACATCTCTTTGGGCATGGTAAAACTAACTTGTATAGACTGATTCCTTTTTGCATAGGAGGTTAGAGTGAGCATCTTTTCTCAGGTCAGTTTCTGAACAAATAGATTTTTACCAGCTGTCTTCTTGAGGTCTGTTATGGGAAGATATTGGTGCTTGGGCAGGAAGCTACAGTGGACAGGCCACCGGCTGATACCACGCTATGTGAGTGCACAGTCCACAGGTACCATCGTGCCCCAGTGCTTCTAGCATCTTTAATTATTACTGACCAAAAAGCCTTCTAATGATGAAGGCTGTTCTTACCTCATCAGATTAAGCCTGGTTTATTTCTTGCCAAAAAAATCATTATTTTCATATGCTATCCTATCTTTAGAGTATAAATTATTTAAGAAATAGCCTACTTCTTTGTTTAAAAGATCCAGTCAAATTAACCAGATTGACTGTTTGATGCTTTATAAATACTTAAAATCCAGAACCTAAAAATAACTTCTCAGGAAAAATAAAAAAGCACATAAAAACTTGATCTTATGTAACACATTTTATTTAGCATTCTTAAAGAGTACACTAAAATACTTGGATAACTCAAACCTAACACATAATATGTATTTTCTCATAGGAAAGCACAAGAAGAAGACAAAAATATTGTGAGTCTCAAGAATTTCAAAATGATGTGAAAAGTTCTCCACACGAATCCAGCCGTATACAATTCCCAAATTCACTTTATGAACCCCATCAAGATTTTACCAATCCAGATATGTTCAACAAGTCAAGCTCTCCATCTTGGTACACAAACACTTCTACAACTGGTATGGAGGTCACAGAATTAGACAGTTCTACAGGATTCTGGTTTACAGTGTCCCAGTTTACATTTAGCGAAGAGATAAAAGCAGATATATTTTATTATGGCTTCACCATTATTTTTCTTTTGATATTAGTATGTCTTGCTTTATATTTTCTCTGAAGTTATCAAATAAAATCCTTTTGATAATTTAAGTTTCTAGCTCTTCACAGGAATGCTGCATTCTTACGTCAGGCTTTTCTCCCAGACATTTTCAAGGTAATTGGCTTTTAGAAAGAGAGGAATGCTTTATATTAGAAATGGTGTAATGAATAGGTAAATAAAATACTTAAAATTCAGATCATCTAGGAAAACTAGAAAAGGGGTTAACCTATTTTTGAGAGGGGTTAACCTCTCTCAAAAGAGAGATCTGTAAATTAAAATATTAATAGAGGCAAATTTATCTTAGAAGTTTTTTTTTAAAAATAAATTGACAAATGTTTCTAAAAGTTTTATATATACTGATATACTATAAAATTATATACTATATGTACTATCTATATAAATCTTCTATACTATATAAATAAATCTTCTAAAACACATTACTGAAAGCTAGGTACAGTTTTATGAAATGTGATAAATAATTTGCTTACCTTACTACAATACGGACATTCACCAAATATGATGTTAAAACTCTGTCTACTAGTCAGTAGTCCTCTCAACCACTGAAAATTTCGAACAGAGAAGAAAAGAGGAGAAATGTCAACATGATTACAGGTACTCCAAATATCATTTCATTCTTTTTGAGTACATTATATTTTTATGTCAGAAGGATTTGCCTTCCTAATTTTCTTTTGCAAGAGGAAGAGAAACATTTTCTGAGCCAATACCAAACTACTAAAATGCTGAAAAACAAGGGGAAACCAGTATGGATTTTAAGGTCTGTACCACTGATTTATAATCAAATTACAGGCCCCTTTAAGAATCTGATAAAATGCATGCACCTTCTCTACCCTAGCACAGCTGTACACAAAAATAGTGTGTGCAAATCCATGGAGTTCACAGACCCAACCTAAATCCATGAATCACAAATTAAGAACTCCTGCTATAAAAGATACCATAGGCTCTTAAAATTTAGGTATTAATTCTGATCTTAATCACCAGTAGTGGGGTTAATTCTCAATCCATTAATTACAAGCAGGCGGCAACCCATTTTTAAAAATTAAATGAATTTTCATTATTACAAAAGAAAGCATATGTTCCCTTAAGAGTATCTCTATAATTAGACCTCATATTTTATGATTTTATATAAGGTAAATTGACATTCCTACCTAAATTCTCCACTGTTAAACTGCAGATAGCACCAGCCACTAAACTAATCACAAAAATCATGAGGTGATTTTAAGAAGTCTTTGAACAGTGAAAGCACTATACCATGGCAGGTTGTTTTTGTAGACAGATGCACACATAGTTAATTATGTCTGCTGTGCCCTAAGATAAATGCAGGAGAGTAAGTGACTGCAGACAGGAACGAAAGCCGACTTAACATATAATAAATAGTAGGGAAAGTGTCAATGACTAGGTGTTGCGAGATATTCAGACCACAAAATGCACCCTTAATATCAAAAGTAGGATCATTGCATTTATTCTATACTTAAGTACAGCCTGAAAAGTAACAGGTACTCTGTACTGCTAGCTCCATTTCACTTTATTGCCACCATTAATCCTACCTGGTTGAGCCTACATTGTGGTTACATGAGATATTTACACAAAGATTCCAGTGTTCCATCAGAATCTTTAATTTGTTATACATCAGTGAAAAATCCATGAATATAGTCTAGATACATGCCCCCCCTTCTTGGATACTTTAGAACATTTCTAAGTTCATCAGTAATCATGAAGAAATGAAACAGGGCATTTGGAATGAATGGTAAAGGGGCTAATGGCAAAAAAGGTGATCACTATTGACTAAACAGATTTTGTTTTAGATTTCACATGTGTATTTCCTACACTGTTAAGTCTTGCTGATATTTTTATTTTTACCTCATATAAGCATATATGATGGAAAGACTGGCCACACTGTGAATTATCACACACTTGATCAGGAATGGCACCATCAAGTTGATAGGCATAACAAATCCCACAATCCATAGAAAAATCCTTCAAAAGAAAAATATTTGGGGATGGGTGGGAGGAAAAAAGAAATAAGAATACACAAGATGAAGTAAAGAATGAATATGGTGTTAGGTAATGTTAAATTTTTATAACATTTTTATAAAGGTAATTATATTGCTATGTTATAGAAAATACAGTCACATCACTGTTTAACACCTTGGAAAAGCTATTTGCAAGAGAAAGCTTCCTTTTTCATCCAATAAATAATATAGACAGATATACTAAAAAATAGGTTCTACTTCTGGCTCACTAGATCTTTGGGCTTAAGTAATTTTTCTACTTTGTCCACAATATAATGCCACGATAGAATGCAAAAACAGGAATTGACATCAGTTTGTGATTATACTAAACTTCAAAAGTCTGTAACTAAAGGAAAAAGACAAAAACATCCCACCAATTTAGTAGCCCATGTTAGTCATAAATCAATTCTATTATTTTTGCAGTGTGGTATCTCTTCAGTTTTAAAAAAAAACTATACTGCCATCTTTCACAAAGACTTCTTTCAAACTAATTAGAACTTTATTTCAGTAAGCCATAAGCAGACAGTATAGGAAATCTAAACATCTCATTAGCTATACTGGAACTTTCCCCCTATTTTTAATAATAAAGATGTCATTAATCACTTCACTGCTTGAAGACCATGAAAAAAGTAAACTTATAACACCAATCAAAGGTTAATAAGTTCTTTGATGCAACTGTTGCTTGCAGTTCAGAAATCTGTTGTAATATTCTTCCAGTTCCTTCCCTCTCAGCCTCATTTTTCTCTGGTGCCTAAAAGAACATTTAAGTTTCATTATGCAATACCATTTGGAATATCAAAGCGCTGATAAAACTTACAGATTTTTCCAGGATAGCACGAGCTGGAAAGTCAATTTCTAAAACATCTTTCAAATTTTGTAACAGACTCTTTTCTGGATCCCTTAAAGTATGAAAAAAAAAATTGTTATTAAATTTGTTTAATCACAGAAAAAAGTAAAAATTGTATTACAAAGATACCTACCACAAATGTATGTTTCTGCTCAGCCTAATTCCCAGGGGTTTTACCACTTCAGATATTTTTTTAAAAAGAAAAAAAAAATGTCAATTTAGGGCTGCTGCTTTCATTTTTAAAGTCACATTTGGCACAGAATTTGTCTCTTTATTGAGCTGATAACTGATAACACTGTATTATATATTTAGGTATACAACATAATGATTTGGTATCTGTATTTTGCAAAATGATTATCACAAGTTTAGTTAACATCTACCATCATGCAGTTACAAAATTTGAAATATACATAGTATTTGTTAATTACAGGATTTCGTTTCCTAACTATCTGATTAGAAAATCTAAATCATAAAGAAACACAGAAGTAGAGTTCACGATGAGACATTTTCATTTAAGATATTTACCATTAGTATATTAATACATTAGAATATTTAATTACAGTAGTGGACAAGGACTTTATGATTCTGTTAAAAACATTTAAACCTGAGATCTCATACCATGGTCAGCTCCAAGAAAACAGCACTCAGGAAGCATAGTGGGATGCCTGGGGTCTACCTCTATATTTATTGAAACGTTATTCCCTAGAATAAAAGAATATTAAAGCTTTTAGAAGTAGAACAGTTCATAAAAAAAATATAAAGGAGTAATTTGTCTGGGTACTTAGTTCTTTGTATATCCAAGGAAAGATTGTTTTATATGGTTTTTTACAAAAGTAAATACATTACTCATTCATAATTTAAAAGAAGTGAAGTGATTTTAAAACTTTGATCATGACTAAAGATTTGGGATCCTGTTTCAAAAAACAGTGCCATCCATAAGCTGTGTGTGTGCACAGTCGCTCAGTTCGGTCTGACTTTTTGCGACCCTCCCTGGAAGACCCTGCCGGGTTCCTCTGTCCATGGGATTTTACAGGCAAGAACAGTGGGGTGGTTGCCATTTCCTCCTCCAAGGGATCTTTCCAACCCAGGGATTGAACCCACATCTCCTGCACTGGCAGGCGGATTCTTTACCACTGAGCCACCTGAATTCTGGTCAGAATTCCATTAAAGTTTGAATTACAATTTTCTATGGAGTGATAAAGATCTTTAATATAAAAAGTTACAAGTTACAAACTGAAAAATACTCTAAATGACTTCTATAACTTTCTTGAAAAGAACATAAAACACTAAAAATACAATAAATGGTAAAAATAAATGTTTAAGATTTGAATTTTATACAAACATTGTTTCTTCATGTGAAGATTTCCTATGTAGGCTAACAAAGGGTTCAATTCATGTTAAATCTTTGGAAACTGTTCATTTAATATCAAAAACAACTAACAGTTAATGAAATCTAAGAAGTAAGCAATTTCTACTTGATACTACATTCTTTGATAAATTTTAACTATACTATAGTACAAATTTCAGAAATTTTATTGCTTTTATTGAAGGTACATATAGTATAATTGTTTTGGAGAAGGCAATGGCACCCCACTCCAGCACTCTTGCCTAGAAAATCCCATGGACAGAGGAGCCTGGTGGGCCGCAGTCCATGGGGTTGCTAAGAGTCGGACAAGACTCAGCGACTTCCCTTTCACTTTTCACTTTCATGCATTGGAGAAGGAAATGGCAACCCACTCCAGTGTTCTTGCTTGAAGAATCCCTGGGACAGGGGAGCCTCGTGGGCTGCCATCTATGGGGTTGCACAGAGTCGGACATGACTGAAGCGACTTAGCAGCAGCAGCAGCATAGTGTAATTGTTTAAGGTTAATCTGGATTTCATTTTTATGGTAAAAATGTCTTGATAAATTCTGTACACTATAGCCTAATCCTTTGGCTAGGCTTGGCAACAATATAAATATAATTATTACAGATCTGGCAAAAAGAAATAATCAGGTAAAATAAAAAATGAGTACAGTAATTCAATAAGAAAAACAGAATTACAAAGTNGTGTAATTGTTTAAGGTTAATCTGGATTTCATTTTTATGGTAAAAATGTCTTGATAAATTCTGTACACTATAGCCTAATCCTTTGGCTAGGCTTGGCAACAATATAAATATAATTATTACAGATCTGGCAAAAAGAAATAATCAGGTAAAATAAAAAATGAGTACAGTAATTCAATAAGAAAAACAGAATTACAAAGTTAATTTATAGTCTCACTGTTTAATGCACTTTTTACCACGAACACAAATTTCACATTAGCCTTTCGCAATATCATCTGCTAATGGCTGCAGAAACTACTTTCACTTAACAGCAATTGTCATACTATTGAATCTTTTGATTAATTTGCTGAAAACTTGGTCCTAGAAAGTCAAACCAACGTCTGAAGAGAAAAAAAAAAGGAGCTAAAATGTAAATATATAAAGAAAGTGAATAAAACCAAGGTTGTTTATGCTGAATCATAAGAAATAAAGTAAAAAGTGTATTTAACCATAACCTGGAGAAATAATTATATAATGGGGCCATTAATACTATACTTCTTTGGAGATAATATTTTCATTTTAATATATACTTGTTTACAAATATACTGTAACTTGGTTAATTATTCTAAATTAAATACTGTTAAGACTTCTTCAAACTCAGTAAGTAATAGTACTGTTTGTACAACAGCTGCACTTCTCTCACTTCTCGTAGTAACGTGTCCCTTTCCCCACCTAGATAATCTATTATGCCTAGGTAGAAACTATGCAAGCTGCTCAGTAATTTGGATATGACTCACATCAAAATATCCTTCATAAAACTATAGTTTATTTACTATGACCTCAAGTATAGTTTTAAAACATCTAAAAGCTTGAAAGGTTGAACTTTAAAACTGATTTCATGTATTACTTGCTCATAATGATAATACATAAAACAGTAATTTCATAGTAAATAGAATATTGTAATATTGCCAAGATGATACTTATGGTTATTCCTTATCTTATTAATTTCATATATTTATAGTAAAGAAAATTTACTACTTAGTATTAATACTAATATAATTAATATAATATTATATAATACTTACTAAGTAGTATAATACTTAAAATATATTCAATTATTATTTTGTAAAGCTTTCTTTTTACTCTTCAATGGTATGCATGGCCCACTTCAGGTTCTTTTATCCTCCTCTATATTCCTGTTAGAAGATATTCCCAGACTTGTTCATACTAATCTTGTCTAGTTTCACAAATGAAGACTTCATTATTTCTAACAGCTTTTTCCCAAGTAATGGAAGTTTTAAAAAAAAATCTACTCCACAACTTCCATGCTAATTAAAAGCTAATTAAACACTATCTGAATGCTACATCCATGGATTAGATCATCACCTTTTATAATGAAATACCTCAGTACTTGTCCTTTCTACTTAAAATATTTACATTTAAATATGTACTAATAAATCATAGTTCATCCCTCATACAAAAAGTCTCACCTAAAATCCAATGTCATGCTAGATTCCTTTTCCAAAGTAATACAAAATACACTCAAACATCTTTAAAAAAAAAAACTTCCTTAATCCTCTTTTACCCTACCTAATACAATTCTGCGTGCTGTAGCACTCCGTGTAGGTTTTTCTGGCTCAAGTACCCAAGTCTTCTCATCAATTTCATCCATAACATCCCAGAATGTCTTCAGTGATTCCAGTGCTGCCAAAAACTGACTATAAATGCTTGTTAAGGAGCTCTGTGAAAAGACAAGTGAAAGCTGAATAAGTTGTATGACTATCAATAGCAGATAATCTTCCACTTACAACTCAATTACAAGTTTTAAGCTCTGTTTCATTTCAGCTAAAACTAGGCTCTAGTAAACAATAGTTAACTCTCCCTGCTTCGTATCTCTTCACCACTATTAACAGAATTCTTCTTTGACTGTCACTGAACTGTGTACTTACCAAGTAAACTTTTTTAAAACCATATTTATTTTTATTATGATTAATTTTGTACTATATGTATGGAAAAGTAATTATTAATACAAATATATTTAAACTATTAATGTATATAATATATATTCAGCATTCTACAGTTTTTAATTGAAAAATTTTACCCAGTTATCAAGCACTGTATTTACAGTGCTATTTGTAATCTGATTACATTACTTTTATACACTATTAATAAGTAACTTTGCAGACTTAATTAGACATATATTATGAAAAGACTTGCCTCATTTTTAAAGAATTCAAACAGAAATTATAAGATTTCTTTTGATGTTAAATTTTAGCCAGTCTCTGAATTCAGTATATCAGGCATTAATCCATCATGGAAATTAAATACAGTTTCACTACATGACAAGAATTAAAGCTGTCAGACTTTAAAAATAAATTCATAATTACCTGATTCAAAGTCAAGAGTTTCTCATAAAATAATGTATGATTTAAAAGATACAACTATTTACTAAATATTTTATATAAAAAGCAATCAAAACTAAAACCATTAAAAAAGAATTAGGGATTTTATTGTTTCAAATAAGAAAAAATAAAGTCACCAAAAATATTGCAAATGTACTCATCCAAAATAACTGATACAAGTCAATAATTTAAGAATATGATACACCCTGAGTAAGATGAAATAACTCACTTCTTTAAAAATGTATTTTATACTTATGTACTTAAGAAAAATCCATTTCATCTCACTTCAGCAGGGTTTTACATGTAGATGGATTTCATAGCTCAGATTCACTTCTAACCTTCTATACATAGAACAAAAGAGTAGGAACTAGAACTTAATGTCCAGAAATAACCTTTTAGGAATTTGAGAGTAGGATGTCTGTTCTCTTCTAGTATACCATACTTATCTACAAGTTTAGATGCCAGAAATCAGAAAACCAGACTCCCAAATGTTTTTTTTTTTTTAACTATGAGATGTCCTTTATTTCCTCTTTCACTGAACACACCATCATTCTTTATATACCCAACTAAGAAACCAGTTTTGACCCTTGTAGATTTCTGGTCTTATAACCTAATAAGTTCAAAAACTAACATGAGACCTAAGTCCATATTTAATATTTCTTGGTAATTATTTTAGTATTATATACTATCAAAACAACCCATTATTCTTATTTCCATATCTAGATTTGCCATCCTTGACTTCATCTGCCTTCCTGCAGGGTACCCTATTTATAATAAAGCCCTGAATGTATCAGTCCCTCTCTTAAAACCATGTAAGTCAACATTCTAACTGGATTTTTTTCCCCTCTAATTATATTTCTCTAAAACCCATCATTTACATTGCAACTGATTTTTGTATTCTACAAACCTGATACTATGATTTCCTGGTTTACAATACACAGTTTAAGTGCAGTTCTTCTCAAAGTGATGTTTCTGTCCTTGTGATACTACCATGGAATAAAAGCAACACAAATTCTAAGAACTGTTCAAGAAATATTTGTTTAAATTGAACTAAACTATTTGACATTAAAATATAGCCACTGATGACTTTCATCATTCTATTACAAGTAGCTTGCAAATTATATTTTATGTTATCAGTAATTAAAACCACAGTTCTTTATCATGACTTACAGTTAATATTGTTCAATATGCATACAAAGATATGTTTATATATAATAAAATGAAATACTTTCTGTGGGTATATTTACTACTCCAAGCTTCAATAACCACATTCTCTATGATCATTCACAAACTTGTTTAGCGCAGATAGAGAATCCAAAACTACTTAGCCATTTCTATATTGATGATATCTATATGGCTGTCTAACTTGCAAACCATACTGAGATGGTCATCATCTTCCCAAAGAAGAATTCCCTTCCTGTTTTGTTTTTTCTTAATGAAGGGACTACTACTTGTCCTACTGCCTAAGCCAGGAATCTAAGCATAGTTTTAAGTAGATTATTAAAACAACCTTCTAACTGAATTTTCTTTCTTTAGACATAGTCCACTGTAATGGACTTTTGTACTATGTAAATCTAATACTGTAATTTCTTTGCTTACAATAAAAGTCATTAACCATTAGATGCAAATACAGTAAACCATTTGCTAGACAGTATGTTGGGATTTTTAATAGTTTTACTGAGGTATACTTGTCATACAAAGAACTGCACATATTCAATGTGTGCAAATTGATGACTTTATGCATATATCCAAAATACCATCACCACAATCAAGGTAATAGATACAGCCAACACTTTCCAAAGTTTCCTCATGTCCTTTTGGGGTTTTCCTAACAAAGAACATGAGATCTACCCTCAACAAATTGTAAAATGCATACTACTTGCATTGTAAACTATCTTGTACACATGGTCCCTGACCTAGAGAAATTCACAACCTATCAAATCAGAAAGATCTGCACCTCATTAGACAAAGGATTAACACCCTTAATATAAAAGGTTACTTACTGAAAATAAACTTTCAAAATATATACATACATTTTAAAGAAAAGATGATAAAGTTTCTTTTCTTTATCATCATAAAGATGATAAAGAGAAAAATTTTACATAATCATTTAAAAAATACTTCACCTCGTAAGTTTAGACATTATTTCTAAGTGCAAAGTTTCAGGTAGGATGAAGTAAAGTGCAAAGTTTCAGAGATGAGCAAAGCCTCAGATTTAGAGGATGGTACAAAAACAAGGTATACTGGATTGGGGGGTAGGGGTGGGTTTTCCCAAAGTAGCTTTTCTTTCAGTAACTAGGTAGCTCAATTCCATGGTATGGCTTCTTTCTTACAGCCCTCCCATTACTAGTCACTGCTTTATTACAGAACACCACTGAAGATGTGAGCATTCTGAAAGTCCTATGGGACCATGGTATATGCCCTTAATCCATTCTAGAATAATGGCTTTGTTATGATTCAACACCAATGATTTTGATTCAAGGATTCATTTGTCGCTAAGTAGTATGGTTTTTAAAGCAACCCTTTTAATGACAATTTTTATTTTCTTTGTACTTGTCCAGACTTCCCACAATAATATATATTATTTGTATAATCAAAAAAGCACAGAAACAGAAATAAAAGGTCTGTCTGCTATCCTTTCATTTCATGATGTGTATAGTGAAATATATACTAAATTTAAAGAAACTAATATTTCAACCATGCATCAGGACTATGTTAGGATCTCCAATACAAAGATAAAAGAACCCAGTTCACAAAGATATCGCCATTCTGATCAAGACATACTCAGCTCTTGAAGCCTTAATATTATGTCTGTAAATGTGAGTGTGCCATAGAATCAAAAGCATAGATAAATTCTAAGGTGACTTTCAGACTTAAAGTCAAGAATTCAAATATAACTTTGAAAATTCACAAAGTAGATGATTCTGTCCACTCAAAAGTACAAATATTTTCTTTCAAGATGCCAGTTACTATAAATACTCCCATTTATTTCCAAATTGTTTATAAACATTTTCTCATTCACATTATAAATAATTTATGATTCACTATAGAACAAACATTTCCTCTTTAATTAAAAGAACTGTTATACCAGGATGAAAATATTTGGATTACAGTTTCTATCCTCACATATTTAAGGAGAGAAGTAAAACATGCATTATACAACTGCTATTATTTTCTAAACTATAAGGACAAGATTTCAGTCTTCTAAAAATTTTGAGTTTTGAAATAATTTATAAAATCAGAAGTTTCTAGCAGAAATATAAAAGTAATAAATATCATGACCATCCAAAAATCACATGTGGAACATTGCAACTGATTCGTTTCATTAATTAAAGGAAAATGTCAATCGTTTGCACATACACATGATTAAAAGAAATAGAGGGAAAAAGCTGTAGGCGGAAGACAAAAGAAATTAGCAAAATAAACAATTAAAACAAACAGAAAAGGCTTAGTGTCCCAAAAGCAATAAATTGTTACAGAGAAGAAAAGTAACCCCGGTAATCAAGATTACAATGTAGAAGCTTCTCACCTAAGCCATGCTATGGTGGGGAGAGGATGTGATGCTAAACAACCTCTTGTTCTTAAAGCATTTTTCAAATGAAAATAGAAGTCCTGAGAAAGTTAAAAAATATCAAACAAGATGAGAAGAGCACATTCTATATTCTCTACCTACTCCAAATATTTGTAGCATGCCATTTCAATGGCATACCAACCATATTATTTTATCTATGTATTTTTCATTCTATTTTTATGTGAGGTAGGGCAGTGACAGGCAAAAAAGGACAAGACTAACCATCAGACACTGGAAAACTACATCTGTAACATTCCATGCATTGGGAGCTCAAGAGCTAGGTTTAACAGGGAAGAGTCTCTGAAATGGAGACCAATTTTGTGTGAAAAGCAACGGTCAAAATATTAAAAAGAATGTACTAATCTCAAAGAAAAAAACACATCTTGACATGATTTGAAAGAGCAGGCATAAAGATATTAAGAGATCAGTTTCACACTGGGTTCACCTAAGGCATTTAACAAAATCCTCTGCACTGAAATCAGGATACCTGGACCATTGTGTATACAGGCATCTCAATGAGAAGAACTGTATGTGAGATCCCTGTGTCGATGCACTAAACATTTCTTAAACACAATTCTGAACAGTTTGTTGGGTGCGACAGATTTGGCATTTAAACCTTTAGATCATGAACCATTCTGGGCAAATGTCACCAAATTATGGCCTTACCAAAAAAATTAAAAGGCATCTTCTATCTCCTGACTAGTTATTTACATTACTGAAACAGTCAATTTTGTAAATGCTTGCCAATTTTTATCACAGGGAAGTATGATTAATCAAGTGCCCCAACAATTAAGCAGAGGAAGGTAATGTTGGTTATTTTTATGTTTAGTAAATAAAAAAACCATCAGAAAACTAGATTAGAGTCAATTTCTTTTTCCACCCAGCCCCTGTCAAGTACTAATCTGATTTCTTTTTTTTTTTCCATCTCAGGCGCAAAATGAGTTCCCAATCTTGAACCCTCCCCCCCACCTCCCACCCCATATCAACTCTCTGGATCATCCCCGTGCACCAGTCCCAAGCATCCTGTATCCTGTATCGAACATAGACTGCCGATTCGTTTCTTACATGATAGTATACATGTTTCAGTGCCATTCTCCCAAATCATCNAGTGCAATTGTGTGGTAGTTTGAGCATTCTTTGGCATTGCCTTTCTTTGGGGCTGGAATGAAAACTGACTTTTTCCAGTCTTATGGCCACTGCTGAGTTTTCCAGATTTGCTGGCACATTGAGTGAGGCTATCTTTACTCTGATACTAAAGCCCCAAGAAAACTAAAAACCATGATCCCTTTTGAATACTGATAAAAGAAAAATCCTCAACAAAATACCAAATTTAGCAGCATATTAAAAATATTACACACACAGATCAGGTGGGATTTACTCCTGGAATACAAAAATGGCTCAAAATATGTTAATCAATAAAATGTAAAACACTATACTAATGGAATGAAAAAAAATCCATTTAATCATCTGATCTGACCCAGAAAAAACATTTGACAATATTTAACACCTTCTCATGACAAAAACTCAACAAAGATCAAAGAAAGTTTCTGCAACAAAAAAAAGCCATATTATAAAAAAGAACAGCAAACATCATACTCAATGCTCAAAGACTGAAAGCTTTTCCTCTAAGATCAGAACAAAGCAAGGATACCTACTTTCAACACTTCTATTCAACACAGTACTGGAAGTTCTAGCTAGATCAATTAGGCAAGAAAAAGAAATTAAAGCATACAAATAAGAAGGGAAGAAGTAAAATTATCCCTGCTTGCGGATGATATAAACTTACAGGCAAAAAATTCTAAATACCACCCCCCAAATTGTTAGAACCAAGAAGTTAATTCAACAAAGGGCTAGGATACCTCTTTGACCACTAGTTACATTTCCAAACAGCAACAAGAAACAACCCAAAAAAAAATTTAAGAAAATAATTCCATTTACAATATCATCAAAAAGCAAAACAAAAGGAAAAAAAGTCTTAGTAATTAACTTAACCAAGAAGGTTAAGGACATAAAATGAAAACACAAATGGTTATATCATTCCTGATAAAAATTAACAGAAGACATCAATAAAAGGAATCTCAACCCACATTCATGAACTGGAAGACAATGCAATCCTTCTCAAAATCCCAATGACATTTTTTGGGGGCACAAACAGAAAACCCCATCTTAAAACTCATAGAATCTTAAGAGACCCTATATAGCCATACAATCTTGAAAAAGAATAACAAACATGGAGGAAAAAAGTGGAAAGGACAAAGTGGAAATCACATTTTCTGATTTCAAAACTTCCTATAAAACTACAGAAATCAAAACAATGTGGTACTAGCATACAGACAGATAAAATACAAATGGAACAGAACAGAGAGCCTAGAAATATACACTCATACACAATCAAATCATTTCTGACAAAGTGTCAAGACCATTCAATGAGAAAAGAACAATCTTTTCAACTAATGAAGCTAGGAAAACTGGATATCAATATGCAAAATAATTAAGCTGGCCCCTTATCTAGTACCATATACAAAAAGTAACTTAAAATGGATCAAAGATATAGATATAAGAGCTGTTTAAGTATAAAACTCTCAGAAAAAAACACAGGGCAGAAGCTCTGTGACACTGGGTAGGGCAATGATTTCTTCAGTATAGCACCAAGGGCACTGGCAGCAACAGAAAAAGTGAGACTTGGTGAAAATTTGAGAATTGTGTGCATCAGAAGATAACAGCAACAGAGTAAAAAGGCAACACAGAATGGGAGAAACATTTGCAAATCATGTATGTGACAAAGGATAAATATCTAGAATATATAGAGAACTCTTAAAACTCAACAACAAAAACAACCTATTTTAAAACTGGGCAAAGGACTGACTAAGACATTTATCCAAAGAAGATACAGAAATGGCCAATAAGTACATGAAAAGACACTCAATATCTCTTACGGAAATGCAAGTCAAAATTGTAATAAGATCACTTCACTCACACTCATTAAGAGAAAATAAGTGTTTAGGAGGATGTGGAGAAACTGAAACTCTTGTACACTGTTGTAGGAATGTAAAATGGTACGGGAGCTCTGGAAAGCAGTGTAGCGATTTCTCAAAAATTTAAGATAAAATTACCAATTAATTATTGGTAATTTAATTACCAATTAAAAGTGGGAACTCATAGAGCTATATATGCACATCCACGTTCACTTGCAGCATTACTCCCATGAGCTAAAATGTGAAAGCAATTTAAGTCCATCAATGGAAGAAGGGACAAAATGTGGTATTATACATGTAATGGCATATTTTCAATCTTAAAAAGGAAGGAAATTCTGACATATGCTACAACTTGTATGAACCTTGAGCATATTATGCTCAGTGAAATAAGCCAGTCAAAAAAGACAAATGCTGCATGATTCCACTTATGTAAGGTACTTAGCATAGTCAAACTATAGAGTTAGAAACTAGAATGGTGGCTGCTAAACACTGGTGAAGAGAAGGGGAATTACTGTTTAATGGGTATAGTGTTTCAGTTTTACAAGATTTGAAAAGAGTTCTGGAGATGAATGGTAGTAAAGGTAACTAAAAACTTGATGACTGTATTTAATACCATTGAACTGCACCTTTAAAAATGGTTAAGATAGTAAATTTTGCCTATCTTATCACAATTTAAAAAAATAATAAAGATGCTAAGAATGCCAGGATAGGCTTACGATACCATGGCAGCCTGAGCCTGACTGATGAACAAACCCCTGTGGCTGTTTATCCATTTATCTCTCTCAGATTGTTAACTCAGAAAAACCACTTCTTGTACAATGCTACTTAAGACCCTTAGTATTTGGTTCAAATACATTTCTAATATTCTGTGTTAACTGTTTTTAACTTCCTTTACTTGGTATTAAAATAAAGTTCTACATAATTAAAAAAAAATTAAGCCAATCAGAAAAAAGCAAACTAGTCTAGCTTTTCGTTCTAGGTAGGACATACCACAAAAGGGTTCTACTCTCCCCTCATCAAAAAGTTGACTATATCTAATTGTTATTCACACTAAAAACAACAAAATAAGGAAATAAATGTTCACAAAAATCTTTGCTTTCAGAGAAGGTCAAGACTAACAAAATGTGTGTGTTGCTGGCTATCAATGTTACCTTCATAGCCAGAGCCAGGGAACTACATGTTAACAGGAACAATACTTTAAAAAAAAATGCTGTTCCATTGCCTCTGCTATCCACCAACTCCAAAGTTCTGGTTTGCTTCATTATATCCATCTGCTAAGTTAGTTTGGCTTCTCATATTCAACTTTTTTTTTTTAGCACAAAAAGAGGATGAAAGTAAGTATATACAGCTGAGAGTATTAATCAGTGATTCTAGCAACTCATACTTGAATTAGCATCTTTCAGATTTGAATTATCATTTCTGTCTTCTGTCTTCTGTCTACTGGAACTTTATTTTCAATACGGATATCTGTTCTTCCAAACGGATGACTTAAAACACACACACACACACACACATATATACCAATATTCACATATTTTAAAATAGCCCTTGGATTTAAAAAAAAAAAAAAGGTACAAATAGACATAATATATTAATTTTCTAAAGTCCGTGACATTGACAAAACATGATGTAGAGAATGTTAATAAATTGTGTTTGTGTTGAAATAAAATTGCTTTGCTGATAAGCTAAGACAATCCTTTTTATCCAAAAGCATTTTAAAATATAAATCACAATATTAAGAAGCCATTTGGAGACTGATACTTATATATTTTCTTTTACCTAGGACACTTGCTATATAAGAATATTTTATTGGTTTCCTCCAAACTATAGTCCAAGTATTAGTAATACATTAACCAGCACACTATAAGACCAAACAGTATTTCTCAATATTTCTGTTGAGAAATATTGTTACAATGTATATATATGTTACTTATTATATGTTATGTTAGTTTGTCACTTATGTTATAATGTATATATAGTCATCTACCTGTACAACCAGAGAGCCTGGTGAGATTGATGGTTGTTTTGTATTAATCATCTCTATTTCATTTTTCAACACCAGAATACTTCCTGCCTACTGCATATAAATGGAAATATTGTCTTTAGAGTATATGTAGTTCAACATACAAAGAGATACCAATTATTCTCATATATGGATGTGGGTGTGTTTATATATACAATTATACAACATAATATAAATGTATATTGAAAGAGGGTTAACTGTTACTAGACTGCTGTTTCTTGCCCAGCAGTGTTGGTCCACTCTTGCCATGAGGGAACATTTTCTGTTTGCTAACTTGCAGGCAGAAGGCTAAATAAAAAAGTCTTCTCAACAAATCTGACCAATCAATCAAAAAGACCTAAAATATTGACATCTGGGGTAATCTATTCTGAGATCTACTCAGGTGACTATACAATGAGGTTCACAATTGACAAGCCCCCAGTCATGTATTCAGAGCCTTCAAATAGTTTATAATACCTGACTTTTAATCATGAGCAGATAACCAAAGATGATAAGAAAAAGCAACTCAAGGAAGCAGAAACTATTCAGGTGGGAAAAAAGATATGTATTATTAGTATCTCTGGGGACAAAAGATATATCAATGAAGTAAACTCTCAGAAATTAACATGACAGTATTTAAAAAAAAAAAAAAAACTCAAAAGGAAGGTTACCAGAAAACGTTGATGAAATTTACCAGAAAGCAAAGCTAATAGGAAACCCCACGTAGATAATTAAGAGTAGATTTAGACAACTGATGGAAAATTGTGGATTGAATGAGTTTTAAATACACAGAAAACTAAGAAAATGAAATAGACAATTGTTAACTCTAAGTGGTAACAAAAACTGGGGCAACAAAGGAAAAATAATATTGAATACTAATTAACTACATGGTTTATCTCTGCATAGTATATGTATATGCTCACCATAATAATGTAAACAGAATATTGATAATCAAAATTACAAGATAACTATCTGAGAAGAAAAAGAACACAGGAAGTATTCATATGTGGAGTGGGGGAAAGGCAGAAGAAATAGCAAAATGAAATAGCAAATTCCTCATTATCTACAGTGGGAAGTTAACAGATAATGGCCAAACCAAACCAACAAACAAAAGGTAGTATAATTACAAGAGCATGTAATAATGCAAATTACATTATAACACCGAAAGGATCAGCTAACAATTAACAGTGGTTGGCCCTGGAGAGGGAGAAAAAGGTGGGAAGGACGCTAGGTCATGCTGTTTTGTCTGAAAAGAAAACAAACAACAGCAACAACAAAAAAAGCCCTTGTAAATCTAACTCTTTAAACTATGTTCATATACAACTGTTATTAGAGTATACACTTAAAAAAAAAATCAATAGCTTGCCCATATTATAGACTAGAAAACATGATTTTAAAAAAAGACCAAATAGGCAATAGCAACAAAAACTATAACTAGGAATAAACTCAACAAAAATGTACAAGATGTGGATTAAGAAACTATAGCTACTTAACTGGGGGACCTAAATAAATGTAGAGATAATCAGTTCCTAGACTGTGAATATATTAGTTCTTAATTGGATGGATAAATGTAAACCCAATTATAACTAAAACTAAATTATCCTAAAGATTATCTGGAATAATAAATGCACAGCATTATAAATAATATTTCAAAAAAAAGAAATATTTTGTTAAGTGATAAGCACAGGTTCAGATTAACCAGTGACATCCCAACTCTATAAATGAAGGCATTAAAGGTGATTTTGCATGTTTTAAATTTTGCTTGCTTTTATTTTCTCTCTTTCTTTAAGAATCAATGTAGGGGTACTTTTAAAATACATGTTATTTTTAAAAAGAGAAGCAGTTAGTTACTGAGTTCAATAGGATACCACATCACACAAGTCAATCACATCACATAGTTTCAATAATGAACTAAGTTTCTGTTATGATTCCTTTGATGTCTTTTTATCCATACCACTGTAGCAACAATAAGATGGCCAAGAAACCAAAAGTATATTTAATTAGCCACTTAAAGACTGAACAAAAATCCAGTTCTGAGTTCTCCAACAAGGACAGCAGAGAAAAAATGGAAAGAAAGATAATCCAGTAGATCAAAAAAGCAGAATATCCTTAGGATCCATACAGTATGATACTGAGCGTTTTCTCCATCTACCATTCCATTTGTTTTAAACCAAATTTATTTTATTTTAAGATCTCTTAGAAAAAGTTCACTATTTCCATATACATATGAACTGAGGCAAAGAACAGCCTTGTGATTTGTTTGAGATTATATAATTAAGTCAACAGCTGAACTGTAAACAGAACCAAGGATACCCAACTGCCAGTTTGTTGGTCTAACTAATGGCTCATGCTCACTGCTATGTAATAGGACTGTTTTCCTTTAATTACAATTTCTTCATTCACCATCAGATTATCAGCCACAGGCTTTATCATTAGTTTTGCTCTTCTTATATTCATGGCATTACTCCCAAGAATATGAGATTTACATGATAAAAAAATATAATGACCACTGATTATCATATCCAACCTCTGAAAATTCTAGTCAGCATGACGAGGCTAGTTCACTGAAGCCTACACTTAATGGCGTATTTACAGGTAAAGGTACAACTTTAGCATCTATTTTGGGTTGATCAGTGACCTGGAGAAAGGTAATTTTGTTTTTACAGAATCACTAAAGTCAATGCATGTAAAATCTTACATTAGAGCATCCTATGGTCTCATCAGTCTACATTATTCATATATATGATCTAGATATACAAGTCCAAAGGGCAGCAGATTAGATACATTTTAGAGCGTTTGTGATGTTGGGAAGTAGAATAAGATAAAAATCATGACATGCTCTTACATTCCTATGCTGAAATCTATAAAAGAAAACTGACTGGGTAAACAGAGTAAATATGTGAAAAGAGGTGTGCAGTCACTTGTCTTTGAGAAGCACTTTGTGTTTCTTTGGCACATAGCACGGCAGCAGCAGAAGCAGCAGCCTTGCCCTTGGTGCTCATTTCTTACCACTCTAAATGCCTCCTCGGAGCCAGAATACACTGGCTGTTGCTGATCATGCTGTGAGACACCTGCACTGGCTACTAGGCTTGTCATGACGCACAAAACCCTACCATCTTCAGCTTGACATTGTGCAAGTTATAATTATTCATCCAAATGAATATGTCAGAGCAGCAGCAGCAGACCTCTCATCAGAGCAAAAGAAAAATACATCAAAACATTATCAACGCAGCAGGAAGACAGGGACCATAAGGAAAATTACCCATTTTTAATATGGATGCCACAAAGTCATGCCTATTATTTTACAGAAAGAAAGGAAAATAAAGATCTTCTAAGTTTAAAGTCCAGAAACACTGAATCCAAATAGGAAATGTACAAAAAGGAGACAGGGAATTTTTTAAAATCAATTATCTGGCACCTGTTTACAATCTTTTAAATGTAAGTTTGTTGTTAGACTACAAAACTACAATTCTTTAAGAACCACAACTGTTTAAAAATTGTTTTAAAAAAGGAAAAAGATAGTAATTCTCACAAGCAGAATTGTTTCCAATAGGTCAACGAAAAAAGATCACACACAGCAAAGAAGTTTGATGTTGCTTCACACTTTCAAAACATAAACTAATATTGCCAACACTTTTATCATGCTAAAACATTCAAGAGTTCATCTGGAAATAGCAGCAAAATGCTTAACAATGAACAGCTAAACTCTAACAATGGACAATTTTAGTAGTACATGGAAAAGAAAAATAAAATCACCCCAGACCTCCACAAATGAAGATACATCCAAATTCTATAAGCATATATAATAAGGCAAGTGTAAATATAATTCCTATCTCATATTTAAATGTGAAAAAGTATAACTTTTATAATAAACTTTCAATGAATATCTTTTTAAAACAATATACAAAAAATTTTCTCATTCAAGACACATAAAGCAGAAATCACAACAAAGAGATTGATAAATCTGACCACACTGAATATTAAACTTCTGATTGACAAAATATATCAAAGTTAAAAAGCATGCCACAAGGATAAAATACTTATATCCCATATAACCAATACATAATTAGTATCCAAAGTATGTAAGAAATGCTTATAATAAAAGACAAAAATTTAAGTAGGCAAAGATTATAAACACAACAATAAAGAGTATCAGTTCTTGATAGCAATTAAGATCAGAGTAAAATCAGAATGACTTAGAAAGTGTGTGGGAAAGTAGAAATTACTACGCATTGCTGGGTAGGAGTATAAGCTATACAACCAATTTGGGAAAATAACTTGGCAATGTTTAGTAATCTCAAAGAGGTACACTCCTTACAATCCAGCATTTTCACTTCAAAGCATAAACCATTCTAAAAGTCTCACATGTATAAAAGGAAACATAGAAAGATGTTTACAGCAGCACTGTTTAGTAAGAAATTGGTGCAAGAAATTGTGACCAACAATATCATTAGGACACTGAATAAACTAAGTGGTGGATTCATATAATGAAATGATATAAAGCACTTAAAATGTACTACAGAGGCACAGATCATGGGTAAATCTCAGAAACAATCTTGTTTAAAAAAGACGGAAAATACTATAGAATATGGCATAAACAAATGTAGCAAAAGAATATGCATGGATAGCATACACATCAATTCCAGCAAAAGATTTTCCTCTAGAAAGAGACAGAAGGAAAGAAAGGAAAGGAGAGAAGAAAAGGAGGAGTAAAATTTTACGTCCCAGAACATTTTATTCCTAAAAAAGACAAAAATATATCTGAAACAAATGTGATAAATATTAAACATGTGAAATTTGAGTTGTGGTTAAAATGATGTCTAAATTTTTATCTGTACTATACTAAGAATTTTAATATGTTCTTTTCATTAAAAAAAAAACATGCAATTCCAGTTACTACTAATTAATTCTGTATTCTTAGAACTAATACAAAATAGAAAACCTGACATATGATACAATTAAATCTAAATCTGGATTTGAATTAATATTATAAACACTTATTCCATGCTTATTTGTGCAAGGCACTTAGCTGGTGTTAAGTAGGGACACAAAATTTAGAAGAAATTGCTCTTAAGATTTTGTAGTGTTAGAGTCACAAACTAATATTGTTAAATAGCAGGATAAGGTAACTGCTAACAGTCCTTTCGTGGAGATGTGAACTTCACAGATTAAAGTCTGGGGAAAACTTGCATGATTAAACATGTTTAAAAAAAAAACTAGGAAATTAATCAAAAATATTCTTCAACCTTGGGATTTTGATAAATATTAAATTATAATCTAGAGATAACATATGGAAAGAGTAATACAATCTAGGTACAATGTTATCTCATGATCTCACATAATACATAAAATTTATGGGCAAACTGAAAATGTATAGTCATATTTTTCAAAAACTATTCAATTTATGTACAATTCCAATTCTTTAAAAAAAAAACAACCATGTATATCTTATGTATTTATAACACATATCACAATACCAAAAGCAAATCATAGTGTTTTTCATCACCTATATTTTGCTGTGTTTTCTTGATTTCCATTGGAAGGAGGGAGACTGTTTTGTTTTTAAAGAAGAAAATGACAGAAATATATTTTAAATGTAGATGGTATAATTTAATATTTGAAACTTCATAAAACAATGTAAATGCTGTTAGGCTTTTTTTTTTTAAACTAACGAGATGATTACTTTACTCTATATATTAGAATTTAAATGTAAGCATAAATTTTCACTTGAACCTACCAAAATTTCATAACAAAAATAAGGGTAGCCTCTACTCAGAGAGTATTTGTTAAATGTCACTAGGAATTTTTTTTAACTTTGCATAAGAATAGAAAGATTCTCTTCATATTGGTATCAATTTACTTGGTGAGACATTAGATTATCTGTCATTAGATTTCTCTTTGAACCTAACCACAATCCTGCCAGATCTTTAAAAGTCATACATGTCAATGTTGATGATAGAACTATTGATAATCATACCACATTTTATCTACATAATGGTACAATTTACAGTGCACTCCTAAATTAACTTGTTAGATATCACCAATGTATTGAGAAATTAAACTGACAGGAGCAGGAGAAAGAACCAAAACAAGAATATTCCAAAGCATATGTAAAAAGAATATAGTATAAATTCAAGGATGAACTAAGGACAAATACTTTAAAACAATAAAAACTGAATAGAGATGGCAGGATTTATATTTTCAGTCATAACTCATTCTCCTCTGAAAAAGATTCTCTGATATTATGTCTGAAAAATTTCACCCAATTTTTAACCTACTGCTCACTGCTTTATAATCTACTGCTCACTCCTACTAGTCCTTAGGATTCAAAATTAAAGGACAATTTCTGTCAACAGAGCTTTTTCATGCTTATTTAAAATGAAGCATAAAGATCTAAAGGCTGAATGGGGTGTCTCTGTGGGTCTGTGTGGAGGATGAGGAAGGAGGCGGGGAGAGAGTCAGAGGGCAGGGAGAATGGACATCAACTGCTAGGAAATATGAAAGCACCAGTCTTAAAATCCTGTTTATAAATAAATGTTTAAAGAAAACTGAAAAGACCACTTTATAATGGCCACTTAAAATGCTTTTTAGCTACTTAAAATAAATTTAAGAATTTACCTGTGGTGTCCAGGAAACAGAAAATGGAACAGGAAAATCCACAACACAATCTGGTGATTCTGCAGGGTACTACAAAAGAGCATAAAATTAGGGTCATTTTTGTTTCACTATGATAATTTCACATAAATATTTTAGAAAAACTGAATATATTAGGAAAAGTATTTCTATAAATGCAAAGGTATTATATATATTTTGGTTCTACTATTATAAAGGCATTAAGAGCTGATAAACAGTCAACAAGCTCAAGAGGTACAAAGTGTAGTGATCTGGGGATGCCAAACCAATCAGTAGTAATGAATTAAGTCAGTTTCTGGGCAGCTGCTAATGTGATCTGAGGGGCAAATCACACTGAATCTCAGTTTCTTTATCTTTAAAATGACAAATCAAAATGGTTGATATTTCATTTGTTTTCAGTCTAAATTTAACCTCAAACAGCCTTAGTCACTACTTAAAGAGGCAATACTTGTTAAAAGAATCAAGAAATGCACAAAATGAACACATATAGTTATCAATTATTTTCCACAACAAAGTATTTAATTTTAGTGAGAAGACTAATTAAAAAAAAATGAAATGCCTTCTGGTTTATTAAGGAAAAACAAAATATTGGTTTTAAGAAAAATTTTTTCATGGTTGATAAACAGAAAATTAATCCCTCAATAGTTTTATATAAGAAGTGACAGCCAAAGGACTAACCACATTCTAAGTTAACAAAGACAAAAGATAGCTTCCTTAAAATCAATTTTGTTATTAAGAGAATTCTATTACATGATTTCTCTAAGATTCAGTTTGGATTCTTAAAAGTCACATGTAATTTTTTAAATGCTCACTTCTTTTCTTTAAAAAGCTAAATTTACTGAAAAGAAAACTCATTTTAGGAAAACTCCTTTCTCTCATTTGACAAAATAACCTAAGTTTTAGACTTTCACTTTTTTCAACCTTTTATTTTTAACTACTTCTCTGCATAGCAAAAGGACACAAAAAATTATCACAACAGTATTTGTGACATCAGGCCATCTGAAATCAATGCTTCAAAAAGAATTAACATTTAATTATGACAGGCTGGCTAAAAATAAACCTGTCATTGTACACTCTGACTAATGGGAATCTGGCTATGCAGAACTGATATCACAAAGGTAAACACAAGGAAACCATATAAACATATAACTATGCTCTAACTTCCAGGGGAAGAAAGGAAGATCTGGCTGAGATTATAGAAGAAGCCCTGCTTCAGACAAGTCAAACTATTAGATGATGTTCTTCCAATTATAACTGCTGCAATCACTAGAAAAACGATTTGCATGCAGTTTTTACAAGTCATATGATTATCTCAAAGTAAATGCAGGCAGAGATCTTAGCTTTCTTTGGTTTATGGTTCTGCTAATTACCTCCTGACCTTGGACAAGTCATTTAACTTCTCTGGCTGTTTCATATGTAAAAATAATAGAACACAACCAAAAGCACTGTAAAATCTCTTTCCCCTCTAAAATGTGAATTTTCTGGAAAAAAAAATACAAACTTAAAACTTCCTTGGGTCAAAAATGGAACATTTAGTTTACCTTGAGTTGCTGCTATTTGTCTATTTGGCTGACAATGAACAATATCAACTCTCTAAACAATCATCAATCAAGGTTAAGAATTTAGTGAAAGTGAAGTCGCTCAGTCATGTCCGACTCTTTGCAATCTCATGGTCTGTAGTCTACCAGGCTTCTCTGTCTATGGGATTTTCCAGGCAAGAGTACTGGAGTGAGTTGCCATTTCCTTCTCCAGGGATCTTCCTGACCCAGGGAATCTTCCTGACTCAGGGATCGAACCAGGTCTCCTGCATTGCAGGTAGACACTTTACCCTCTGAGCTACCAGGGAAGACTAAGAACTTAATGTTTACTGTATACAGAATAGACAAACCCAGTAAAGTGCCTGTAACTTTGGAAATCATTAAGTATATATGGCACATTATGTTAAAAGAGAATTATGACCCTACATTCAAACAGGGCTCAGGGTACTAAATGGCACATATGTACTGATAAAGAGAGCCACAAGGAGTTAAACAAAAAGCAGGTTAAAATAAATATGATTCCACATATCTGAGATACCATTCAGATATATATTTAGGTACATTTATGCAAACATACAAATATGTATACAATAAATTAGACTGACCTAAAAATAGTTGGCTTTACTGAGTCAATGTATAAATACTGTATTATATTCACATTCAAGATCAATTCTGTTTATATAATAAATATTATATAACTGTATCAAAGCTAAAAGGCACAAATTTATATAATTCTGGATGACTTAACATGACTCATGCAGTAGCATCCCTAGATACTCATTTTTGGAGTTGTCTGTATTGTTGTTATCAGTCGCTCAGTCATGTCTGACTCTTTGCAACCCCATGGACTACAAAACACCAGGATTCCCTCTCCTTCACCGTCTCCCAGAGCTTAGTCAAACTCATGTTCATTGAGTAATACTAACTATAATGTATATAATGAAGTATGATACTAAATAACTATCAAATTCAGTATTTTTCAAGCCACTAGATATTGTCAAAGTTTTACTTTACAAATCTAGTTGACAATAATAACTAAAGCTCCACATAAAGAAATAAACTGAATAATAGGTATGGTAATTAATATAGTTTTTCAAGTCTCACTTGAAACAATTCAATCAAATTAATAACTCTAAGGGAATATAATTATATAATATTGAGTATATACTTTCATAACAAATAATATTTATTAGACTCTATAGCATACGTTCCTAAGGAAAAATTTAATCCAACTCAATTCATGACTGGACTCCCTGGCAGAATAATACATAAAATTGCAGCAGATTATAAAAATAGTCATCAGAGTGCCCAGTCTCAGAAACATCTATGATTTGTTTTTCAAGCAGTTCTGATCTTGACCAAAGCTAAGGAAGCTCTGGGCTACCTCTTTTTTAAAGAAAGGACTATGGTTTAGGATGAACTATAAATACTGCATTAAAAATACACTTATAAAAATACCAAAATTCAACTGATTTCCTTATGGTCTTTCTTTTTGATCGTATGTTCACTTTTCATAGAGGAAGTCTGGACAGAATTCATATTATTTTCTTTGTGGGTTTCTGGAGACAGTGAGGCAGAGGGCCAGAACTGGTAGAGTTGTATTCAAGAATAAAAACAAACACATTACTAGGTATCAAAAAGTATCAGATGAAAGAAACAGAGGTTTGTGTATTTACAAAAATAATCATGTTGCAAGGTTTCAAAAAAATAAGCCTGGCCCTATAAAATTCAGTTTGGATTAAGATTTTGTGTTGTATTAAAATAGGACCCTTTAACATGTATGTTTTAGCTCTTATTGTTTTTAACTGACAATTCCAAATATTCTTAAGAAAGAAATTACCACACCTGAAAGACAACTTTGGTCTCTATGAAAATTGAAATAAATGGACAATTTAAGACTAATAAGTCATACCAATATAAGATTCATTTAGTTTTTGCCTTTTTTTTTTTTAAGGCAGATTATTTTTCTTCCTAATTTCTTAAAAACTCAAAGCTTTCTCTTCTTTCTTGCCAGGGGATACATAATAGTGCTTTATAGCTATTGGTGTTGCAAAAATTCACACCTGAAAATATTCTCCAGAGGAATATTAAAAGGGCCACCTTTATCTACTTTTAAAAATTTTAAGAAAAAGCAGAAAGGATGGACCATTCTAGTGGCTACATATCCTCCCTCTGAATACTATCAAAAATATCATTAATTAGAATTAATAATAAAATCTTATAGATGTAGTTACAGGCAATGTAGATTTAAATCATTCCCTCTCAAATGATGGCAAGAAATGAGGCTATCAGAAAAAACAGAATCAGGATAGGATGTATTTTATATTCTTCATTTTGGTCTTCATAGCAGCAACTTTTATCAATGTACAAAATACTGGAATATTAAAAAAAAAAAAAAACAAAAAAAATAAAACTCTGAAGAAACTGACAGAACGTTGCCACTGTCAGTACGTGACCTCTGGAAGGACAAAGGCAGATTTCTCCTTGATTTAAAAGTTTTTTTTTTTTAATTAAAAAGAAAAATAAGTGTTTTCACTTTCATTTAATAAAAATATTCATGTAACTTACTTTATAATTAATATTTATATCCCACTAATATTTTCTCAAAACTTACCACATATGTATCTTAAAACTATAAATATTCAGTGTGTAAGAAAAGAATGAGTCGTTTCTCAATTTGTCTGATATAGAGACACTATAAGATTTCAACTTTTCTGTGTCACCCCAGCACAGCTTTATATGTTAATTCTCTCATGAAAAGCTTAAATGCCAGACACATTTTTAAAAAGGACAAACACAATTGATCTTTTCATCACTATAATCTTCTGAAATAGAGTTGATTGATGACTTGTAAGAACAAAAAAAAAGTTAGATGACCTGGTTTTCTCAAATTCGAATGTTTCTCCAGTGATTACTAAGTATATGATTAATATCCTGAACTTGCTTGTTCTACTTATTTCTCAAAATTCACAATGTATAATTAAAAAATGACAAAATAGCTATGTATTATGCCAATAAAATTAGTAGTTATAGATCACTAGCCTGTAAGGGCTCTATAAATAGAAGTATATAACCTCTGCAAAATTTTTAAAACTAGAAATAAAAAAAATTCAGCCAAGAAAATGAAAAATATCCATATGTATGGGTCTGTGTTTGGGGTGTGGTGGGAAGTCAGAAATAAGAACAAAGGTAATTCATAAAAAAATAAAAGTTGAAGACAAGACTTCTTCAGTAGAACTTGGAATAGCAGAAACTTCCAATTCTCTTCTACACAGGATGTTACAAACACAACATAACATAACTTTGAAGCTGCCAAGCCTTATTTGATCAAATCTGAACTAAAATAGTGACATGAAATTATATCTAGGCTTTGGGAAACTTAATGAATAAATCAAAGGCATTCCAAAATAATTTCTTTAGGAGTCATATATATATTTTTTAGAAGCAACTAGCACTTGTTTACACTGAAAACATTTTCGGAATTCACTTCACAAGGTATTTCCTGGTCATAGTTAACAGTCTAACGAAGCACATACCTTCGCCTTCAACTTGACAGTGATTAGATGCTCTCTACCAGAAACATCTGCTTTTAACTTGATGGTACTAAAGCAAGGATCCACATACACAAGCCTGGTGAGTAGAAGGAAATAAAAAAATATCACAATGGAGAGGAGGGGCTGGGGGGAGGAAGAGGTTGGGGGATGGTAGGAATTGAAAATATTTGCTACATTCCTATTAATCCATTACAAAAATTAATCAGAGGAATTTCTGCATGCCATCCCATTATGCTGCTATAGATTTACTGCCGTTAATACAGCAGCCCAGTGCCTAATGCAGTCATAGATCTCCGGATTATTTACAGCGTGTGTCAAGGCTCATGCTGTGGTCAGTGAGCACTATGTTTTGGTTCTCCATCACTGGAACCTTTGGCACACACAGCATGTTCCTGTCAGACTCTACTTATGTACACATTAAACTTCCTGTCAAACTCTTTGATCCATTTCTGTAGTTTTATACAGTATGAGACTTTTATGCTTCCTTTATTTGTTCTTCTCCTCGATGAACTTCTCCTTTATTATCAATAATGTTACTGTACAAACACCTGGCTAATATTAGTTCATATACTCAAATTGATCCTCCCAGGAAAGTGCTGTATAAGCACAGGTACCGCCTGGTCTCCTAACAATAAATTTTCTTGTTGTGCAATATATAGCTTCTGACATTTAACCTGGGCATGTATTCAAGATGACTAATATTTTAAACATATAGCACAAGCACAATTGTTTTGGCTTTAAGTTGCTCTAAATGCATGAATTTTCTCAAATGGAAACTGATGCCCTTTGAAATATATCATTCTGTAAAAATACAGTCCCTTGAGTAGCATTAGCCACTGCCAAAAAAGATCAAATTTAGCAGTATATTTACTGGTGAACTGGGTATGTGGATTTTTTTTTGACATTTTTACAATACCATTCTCTTGTAAAGATAAAAAGTAGCCTAAGAGTATTGTACAACTTATCACCCAGACTGATGGCAAAACCTATTAGAGTTCAACACTAACATTAGCCTCCTAACCCAATAATCATTTTTTTTTTAACACTCTGTGCTGTTAAGTCACTGGCCAGATAGAATAGTAAAATAGGTCAATTTCAAGAAATTCTGGGCAATAAAACTGTGGAATACTATCTGTAATGAAAAGATCTCAAACTGAAAATACAAATCTTGAATAATAGAATAAAAAGTAAAAGAGAATAATCCTTATCAACAGAAAAAAAATTTATCATAATCTATGAAAACTCTAGATCTTAGAAAACAAATGAAGCTAAAATATTCTAGAAATGTCTACTTATATAAAAGTATCAGTGAATTTATATAGATAATCATTTTCTTTCAGCTTTATCTATAAACAGCACAAATTCTCCTCCCCTCCAAAATTGAGAACATGTTTTTTTATCGCAAGTTTTATCAATATGACTGTCAAGGTCAGGTACACGGGTGTCTGGCTCTTTGAAGACATCAATGCTCCAGAGTCACGATGCTGAGAAGAGTGTGTGTGTTTACATCTTCTCTACTCATATACAAAAAATGGAATTTCAAAGAGACATACATAAACCCACAGTTACAAAGAGCACCAACCAAAGCAAATTTTCAACAAACTTTATACAAATGTAAAGTGGTCAGAAGTATACTGACTGACAAAACAGATCAGAAGACAGAAAAATAAGACTCTAGAAGGGAGCTGGCTGGCCAAAACAGAAAGTCTACAAAATAGAGGGTATTGCTTATATGTGGGGGAAAATTAAGGAAATTTTTTAAAAATATAAGAAACAAAAATGGGAAGAGGAAATTTTAAACTAAATTATAAACAATAAAGCTACGTTAAAAATGGTAATTGCTCTACCATTAGCTTTTCAGTGAAAAATATTTATGTAGTCATAAAAAATTAAACTGCTTACTAATTACAATTTTTAGAATTCAGCAATAGACAAAGCTAGCAGACTTAATTATAGTTACAGAAATGAATGTAAATATATTTGATCATTGCAATTTAAAAGAGAGACGACAAAAACTGAGAAGTAGAAAGGGGAAAGATATGAGGAGGGAAGATTAGAAACATTAAATTTTATAATTGCTAATTTGAGAGTAAGAGATACCATCTTTAAGCAGACATGTAAGAAGTTTAAGAAATAGTAAAGCTAATAGAATAATAAAAGAATAGTGATGAAGGGAGAGAGAAGGTAGTATATGAACTAAGTTTATTTTTGTTACAGTAATAAATTAGTATGTAATTCTGAAAATTCAAGTAATGCTGAATATAGGTACATTTTTAAAAAATAGAGAAGTTACCTATAAACATGAACATTTCAGAGTGTCTCAAAGAATAAGACCAGGGATGGGAAGTGGTGTGGAAAAAGCCTACTGCTTTTCATTATAAACCCTAAATTGTTTAGAAGCATGATAAATATATACACATAGAGAAAGCAAGAAGGAACATGGAGATAGAAGGAAAAACTAAATCACCAACTAGTACTTTTCATACTCCTCATTGCTGCTTGGCATCAACAGTTCAAAATTATAGAACGTCTATTAAGTTAAGACAGAAATAAACTAAAGTTCTAGTCTTTTGTTTGCAATCACAGGAACAAAAGATTATCTTGCCACAAAGTTTAAGGTGTAGAAATAATACATTAGAGAAAAACAGGTTCATGCTCAAAGTATTGCCCTGAATCTAAAGGATTACAAGGTTAATTCCATTGAACTGTAAAACATAATTCAAACTGTAAAAAATAATAATTTCAGGTTAATCTCAGCAAGGTCACTTAAAATGAAACACTTGACCCACATTGATTCTACTTTGAGGAAAATGGAGAAAACTAAATGTGATCATCATATTAAATACATGTGATGTAGATTGGCAAGTGTCCTCTAGTATGTATTCTCAGCTGCTTTCGTTTGGTAACAGGATCCTTGCCTCCAGTACCAGCTAAACCAAGTTTTGGCTGGGTACACTCCATCCAGCTAGTAACCTTTCCAGCTGCACTTGGGTATCAGCATATCATTAAATTTTGGCCAATGTACAACAAGAAGAAGTGATATGTACACCTTTCAGATCATTCGTAACCAAATAGTGGCTGTACCTCCCACCACCCCTCCCATTCTCTCTTCCGATAGTGTAGAACTTAGGCTAATATGACCCATCAAAGTCCATGCAGACTTTGACTTTCTGAAGACATCAACACTCCAGACTCATGATGCTGAGAAGAGTGTATGTATTTATATCTTCTCTCTACTAACATACAAAAAATGGAATTTTTAAAGAACAACCTCTTAATATAGCTCTGACCAACAAAACTTTCTGTGATGATGGTATCTGCACTGTCCAAAGACTGGCCATTAAACACCTGTAGCTATGGAGGACTTAAAACGTAGCTGATATAAATATCAATATTAGCCAACTCATTGGAAAAGACCCTGATGATTGGAAAGATTGAAGGCAGAAGGAGAAGAGGGTGTCAGAGGATGGACATGAACTTGGGCAAACTGTGGGAGATGGTGAGGAAGAGAGAGGCCTGGCTGCAGTTCCTGCGATTGCAGTCAGACACAACTTGTTTTGTGTGAAACTCTGAGGATTTGGAGTTCTTTGTGAACAGCAACTCAGCCTGTGCCTTAACTAGCATAATATATATCTCTATCTATTCACAACAGAAAAGAATATCTTAATGTTTGGCCTACAGAATAGATGTTAAAGGGGAAAAAGCAGTAGTAAGCTCTTACAAATAAAATTAAAATCAGTTTTTCTTTTAAAAAGTTATTTAAAATGTTCTATTTCACTGTTAAATTGGATAGCTCAATTTAAACAATATGAAATAATTTCTACTCATTTAAATAATACATTTGGGGAACTTTATTGGAAAACTCATTTTTTTGAGAAGCTATAAAATCATATTTAAAATTTATATTTAGAAGGAGTCTAGGTATCTACTACTCAGCTAGACATATTCTAAAACTAAGAAAAAATAAAAACAAAAATATAAAATCTAAAGAAATAAAACACTATACTTTTTGCACGTGAATTTCCACTTATCATTTGCTGCATTTCTTTATAAGTTACCGCTTACAATAAGTAAAGAGTACTAAACTTAAAGAGTTTTTTAAACATTTGAAAGGGATACTTAAACTTTAGAAACGTTTTTGTTGTTCTGTTTAATAGGTGAATGTTATCAATACAGAAAAACAAAAAGAATGTGCTTTATATCTCTTGAAATACTTGGTATTTATTTTGACCAAAAGCTTAAGTTTTATAGTTTCTTTAAATATCTAGATCCATTTTACGAAGTAATAACACCAAAAGGAAGACTGAAGACTTGCATGTTTTAATAAAGCATCACAGTTTGTACCCATTTTTAAGTATTACCTTTTAAAAAAATCACTTCCCTAATTGACACTTTAACTTCCTATATTTTCTACGTGTGTGCTCACTCAGTTGTGTCCGACTCTTTGAGACCCCCACAGACTGTAGCATGCCAGGCTTCTCTGTCTATGGAATTTTACAGACAAGGATACTGGAGTGGGCTGCCATTTCTTCTCCAGGGAATCTTCCCAATCCAGGGGATCAAACCAACATCTCTTGTGTCTCCTGCATTGGCAGGCAGATTCTTTACCACTGCACCACCTGGGAAGCCCTACATCTCTATCCTGCCTTCTGCTAAATAATCTTTCCAAGTTATCTTATTAACATATCAACCATTTACTCAAAAATACTCAGTTAGTCCCCATCACCTGGCATATAAAGAATCCTTAGTTTAATAGTTAAGACCTTTCAGTCTGACCCTGAAAGACTTACACAACCAACCAACCAATGCACTCTGAAGTTCAAAAATGAATTGCACATTTCCATTACCTCTACCTTTCCTCCTCCATTGCCACCCTTTTAAGGCTTTTTTTTTCCTATATTCTTTCCAAACTTTCCCAATGTTCACCTCCTCTAAGAACCTTCCTAAATTATCTGTAGTGCAAAAACACTTCACCTTTCTCAAAACTATCATACAGCTCCTTTTCATGGAAGTTTTGCCTTCCAATCAACTAACTTTTTAAAATAAGGAATATGTAAGTTTTCTTAATATTTACCTATGGTCAGTTTTCATTCCAATCCCAAAGAAAGGCAATGCCAAAGAATGCTCAAACTACCATACAATTGCACTCATCTCACACGCTACCAAAGTAATGCTCAAAATTCTCCAAGCCAGGCTTCAACAATACATGAACTGTGAACTTCCAGATGTTCAAGCTGGTTTTAGAAAAGGCAGAGGAACCACAGATCAAATTGCCAACATCTGTTGGATCATTGAAAAAGCAAGAGAGTTCCAGAAAAACATCTATTTCTGTTTTATTGACTATGCCAAAGCCTTTGACTATGTGGATCACAAGAAACTGTGGAAAATTCTGAAAGAGATGGGAATATCAAACCACCTGACCTGCCTCTTGAGAAACATATATGCAGGTCAGGAAGCAACAGTTAGAACTGGACATGGAACAACAGACTGGTTCCAAATAGGAAAAGGAGTATGTCAAGGCTGTATATTGTCACCCTGCTTATTTAACTTATATGCAGAGTACATCATGAGAATCACTGGGCTGGAAGAAGCACAAGCTGGGATCAAGATTGCCTGGGGAAATATCAATAACCTCAAATATAGAGATAACACCATCCTTACGGCAGAAAGTGAAGAGGAACTAAAAAGCCTCTTGATGAAAGTGACAGAGGAAAGTAAAAAAGTTGGCTTAAAGCTCAACATTCAGAAAACTAAGATCATGGCATCTGGTCCCATCACTTCATGGGAAATAGACGGGAAACAGTGGAAACAGTGGCAGACTTTATTTTTTGGGCTCCAAAATCACTGCAAATGGTGACTGCAGCCATGAAATTAAAAGACGCTTACTCCTTGGAAGGAAAGTTATGACCAATCTAAATAGCATATTAAAAAGCAGACGTTACTTTGCCAACAAAGGTCCGTCTAGTCAAGGCTATTGTTTNGTGTGTGTGTGTGTGTGTGTGTGTGTGTGTGTGTGTGTGTGAAAGTGTTAGTTGCTCATTCATGTCCAACTCTTTGCAACCCCATGGACTGTAGCCCACCAGGATCCTCTGTCCATTGGATTTCCCAGGCAAGAATACTGGAGTGGGCTGCCATGTCCTCCAGGGGCTCTTCCCCACTCAGGGATCAAACCCACATTTCCTGCTTGGCAGGTAGATTCTTTATCACTGAGTCACCAGGGAAGATATGTATACACACACACACACATATACACACATATATATACGGTAGTTATGTTTTCTTTATATATATATATATGTAATATTCTCTTTATAGACATATATATGTATGTATATGAATAATACATTTGGCTGCATATTATCACCCTGCTTATTTAATTTAAATTCAGAGAACACCATGCAAAATGCTGGACTTGATTAATCACAAACTGGAATCAAGACTGCTGTGATAAATAACAACCTCAGATATGCAAATGATACCTCCCTAACGTCAGAAAGTGATGAAGAACTAAAGAGCCTCTTGAAGGTGCAAGAGGAAAGTGAAAAAGCTGACTTAAAATTCAACATTAAAAAAACTAAGATAATGGCATCCAGTCAAGGCAAATTGATCATGAAAAAATGTAGACAGTGGCCAATTTTAGTTTCTTGGGCTCCAAAATCATTATGGATAGTGACTGCAGCCATGAAATTAAAAGACATTTGTTCCTTGGAGGAAAAGCTATGACAAACCTAGATAACATATAAAAAAGAAGAAACATGAATTCACTAACAAATGTTTGTATAGTCAAAGCTATTGTTTTTTGAGTAGTCATGCATGGAAGTGAGAGTTGGACCATAAAGAAGGCTGAGAGCCAAAAAAAACTGATGCTTTTGAACTGCAGTGTTGGCAAAAATTCTTGAGAGTCCCTTGAAGAGCAAGGAGATCCAACCAGTCCATCTTAAAGGAAATCAACCCTGAATATTCATTGGAAGGACTCATGCTAAAGCTGAAGCTCCAATACTTTGGGCATTTGATGTGAACAGCTGACTCACTGGAAAACACACTGATTCTGGGAATGACTGAGGGCAGGAGGAGAAGAGGGCGCAGGGGATGAGATGGTTGGATAGCATCACCAAAAAAAGTAGCACTAAATAACTGTGAAAAGGACATTTGTTTACAGTATGACATGAAATGGGAAAGCAGACCAATGCCTCATTCAACCTCATCTGAAAACATGCGTGTCAGAAACAAATATTTTTGTATCCCTATACATCTACAAGTGACTGCAAAAGTGCCATGAGCAATAATTTGGTTTTATAAGTAATTTCAGCAAGTAGAAAAATTTGTGACTAGGAATCTGAATGAGGATTGACTTTCTTTCTCTTTCTCTAAAAGAGGAGTGAATAGATATTAAATTAGGATATTTTTGTTATCAGTATACTCAACTTAAGAAGGCAAAAACTAGAAGTTGTTGTAAAGGCTGTCTCTTATACACATCTAGATGTGTATAAGAGACAGATGCAGATGACACCACCCTTATGGCAGAAAGTGAAGAGGAACTAAAGAGCCTCTTGATGAAAGTGACAGAGGAAAGTAAAAAAGTTGGCTTAAAGCTCAACATTCAGAAAACTAAGATCATGGCATCTGGTCCCATCACTTCATGGGAAATAGACGGGAAACAGTGGAAACAGTGGCAGACTTTATTTTTTGGGCTCCAAAATCACTGCAAATGGTGACTGCAGCCATGAAATTAAAAGACGCTTACTCCTTGGAAGGAAAGTTATGACCAATCTAAATAGCATATTAAAAAGCAGACGTTACTTTGCCAACAAAGGTCCGTCTAGTCAAGGCTATTGTTTTTCCTGTGGTCATGTATGGATGTGAGAGTTGGACTGTGAAGAAAGCTGAGTGCTGAAGAATTGATGCTTTTGAACTGGTGTTGGAGAAGACTCTTGAGAGTCCCTTGGACTGCAAGGAAATCCAACCAGTCCATTCTGAAGGAGATCGGCCCTGGGATTTCTTTGGAAGGAATGATGCTGAAGCTGAAAGTCCAGTACTTTGGCCACCTCATGCGAAGAGTTGACTCATTGGAAAAGACTCTGATGCTGGGAGGGATTGGGGGCAGGAGGAGAAGCGGACGACAGAGGATGAGATGGCTGGACAGCATCACCGACTTGATGGGCGTGAGTCTGAGTGAACTCCGGGAGTTGGTGACAAACATGGAGGCCTGACGTGCTGCAATTCATTGGGTCGCAAAATGTTGGACACAACTTAGCGACTAAACTGAACTGAATTGAACCTATGGATGTGTCAATGTTCTATGTATCAAATAACATAAACAAGATGCTGTCAGACTGGTTCACATTTACTGATACATATGTAAGTCTTATACAATTAAAGCAAATTCTGTTTAGATACACTAAACATATTACCAATTTAGAAAGACAATTTTTCAGTATCAAATAATTTGCATTCAGTGATTTGGATATACATGAGGTAAAAGCACTCTATAAAGGTAATTCAGAAAGAAAGTCATACTTTTAACATCTATGTTCTTATGCATTATGCAACAAAATTATTGTGATAATTAAACCATGACACTATATGCTGTAAAACACATGTAGTTGGACCTTTTTGGTGAACTATAATCTCAAGAAATTTGAACTTACTTTAGAGAAGGAATTATTTGAGTCACATAACTTACATTTCGTTTCAGCCCTTATTACTAAATATCATTGGTTTCATTTAAAAAATGAAAACTTTGTGGTTTTGAGAGGTTGTTACCTGCCCAAGATCACATAGCTGATAAGCCAGAATTAAAGCCTTGTCTAATTACTGTAATTAACTTAGTCTTAACAAGTATCTCCATTTCTTCCAATATGTTATAAAATTCTTTTAAATGCACTGAAAATTATAGAAAATATCACCATCAATGAATTAAGTCTATTGCAAAAACACTGGACTTAACTAAAAACATAATTCAATATATGTTGACAATATTTCAGCTGTAAATTTACTAAAATTTAACTCTTTACCAAACAAATTTGAAAGACCAAATAGTTTAATTTTACTCACTCTAAATGATAAATAATATTGTCTAGAAGGGACAAAAACATCAGATCATACCTCTTATCTGAATCATTTAATATTTTCTAAGGTCACACGATTACTAAAACAGACACTGTTGCTGTTCAGTTGCTAATTCATGTCCACCTCTTTACGACCACATGGAATGTAGCACGTCAGGCTTCCTTGTCCTTCACTATCTCCTGTGGCTTGGTCAAACTCATATCCGTGGTGTTGACGATGCCGTCCAATCATCTCATCCTCTGTCACCCTCTTCTCTTCCTGCCTTCCATCATTCCCAGCATCAGGGCCTTTTTCAACGAGTAGGCTTCTCACATCAGTTGGCCAAAGCACTGGAGCTTCAGCTTTAGCATCAAGTCATTCCAATGAATATTCAGGGTTGAATTCCTTTAAGACTGACTGGTTTGATCACCCTGCTGTCCAAGGGACTCTCAAGAGTTTTCTCCAGCACCACAATTCAAAAGCATCAATTCTTCAGCCCTCAGACTTCTTTATGGCCCAACTCTCACATCTGTACATTACTAGAAAAACTGTGAAAGTGAAAATGAAAGTCACTCAGTCATGTCCAACTCTTTGTGATCCCATTGACTAAATGGTCCATGGAATTCTCAAGACCAGAATACTGGAGTGAGTAGCCTTTCCTTTCTCCAGGGGATCTTCCCAACCCAGGGATTGAACCCAAGTCTCTGGCATTGCAGGCAGATTCTTTACCAGCTGAGCCACAAGGGAAGCCCAAGAATACTGGAGTGGGTAGCCTATCCTTTTCCAGAGGATCTTCCTCACCCAAGAATCGAACTGGGGCTTCCTGCATTGCAGGTGGCTTCTTTACCAACTGAGCTATCAGGGAAGCTATCAGAAAAACCATAGCTAAACATAAGGTAGCCTATAAACAAAATGACTGCATTTCTTTTAAACTGGGACACATTTGCCTTTTCATACCAATCACAGAGCTCTCGAGGCAAGAATACTGAAGTAGATTGCCATACCCTTCTCCAGTGGACCATGTTTTGTTAGAACTCTCCACCACGACTCGTCCATCTTGGATGGCCCTATATGGCATGGCTCATAGTTTTATTGAGTTAGACAAGGCTGTGGTCCCTGTGATCATATGGCTTAGTTTACTGTGATTATGGTTTTCAGTCTGTCTGCCCTTTGATGGAGGATAAGCAGCTGATAGGAGAGACTGACTGAGGGGGAAACTGGTTCTTGTTCTGATGGGCGGGGCCATGCTCAGTAAGTCTTTAATCCAATTTCCTGTCCATGGGAAGGGCTGTGTTCCCTCCCTGTTATTTGACCTGAGGCCAAACTGGTGGAAGTAATGAAGATAATGGTGACCTCTTTCAGAAAGTCCCATGCACACACTGCTACACTCACTGACCCCAAGCCTACAGCAGGCCACCACCAACCCATATCTCCACCAGAGACTCCTGGACACACACGAGCAAGTCTGGGTCACTCTTATGGGGTCACTCTCCTGGGGTCACTCTCTTGGTGGGCTCAAGGTTCTGTTTGTGCCCTCTAAGAGTCTGTTTCCCCAGTCCCACCAGGTAATGTCCGATGCCGTGAAGAGCAATACTGCATAGGAATCTGGAATTTTAGGTCCATGAATCAAGGCAAATTGAATGTGGTCAAACAGAAGATGAAAAGAGTGAACATCAACATCTTAGGAAGCAAGAGAACTAAAATGGACTGAATAGGTGAATTTAACTCACATGAGCATTATATCTACTACTGTGGGCAAAAATCCATTAGAAGAAATGGAGTAGCCATCATAGTCAACCAGAATCTGAAATGCAGTTCTTGGATACAATCTCAAAAAAGACAAAATGATCTCTGTTCATTTCCAAAGCAAACCATTAATCACAGTAATCTAAGAATCTAAGTCTATGCCCCATCACAGTAATCTAAGTCTATGCCCCAACCAGTAATGCTGAAAAAGCTGAAGTTGAGCAGTTCTATGAAGACCTATAAGACTTGCTAGAATTAACACCCTAAAAAAGATGTCCCTTTCATTATAGGGACTGGAATGCAAAAGTAGGAAGTCAAGAAACACCTGGAGTAACAGGCAAATATGGCCTTAGAGTACAGAATGAAGCAGGGCAAAGTCTAATAGAGTTTTGCCAAAAGAATACACTGGTCGTAGCAAACACCCTCTTCCAACAACACAAGAGAAGACTCTACACATGGACATCACCAGATGGTCAATACTGAAAACAGACTGATTATATTTTTTTGCAGCCAAAGATGAAGAAGCCCTATACAGTCAGCAAAAACATGACCAGAAGCTGACTGTGGCTCAGATCATGAACTCCTTATTGCCAAATTCAAACTTAAACTGAGGAAAGTAAGGAAAACCACTTGACCATTCAGGTATGACCTAAATCAAATCCCTTATGATTATACAGTGGAAGTAAGAAATAGATTGAAGGGATTAGATCTGATAGACAGAGTACCTGAAAAACTACGGATGGAGGTTTGTAACACTGTACAGGAGGCAGAGATCAACATCATCCCTAAGAAAAGGAAATGCAAAAAGTCAAAATGGTTGTCTGAGGAGGCCTTAAAAATAGCTGTGAAAAGAAGAGAAGTGAAAGGCAAAGGAGATAAGGAGAGATATACCCATTTGAATGCAGAATTCAAAATAGCAAGGAGAGGTAAGAAAGTCTTCCTCAATGAAAATGCAAAGAAATAGAGGGAAAAGATAGAATGGGAAAGAGGAGAGATCTCTTCAAGAAAATTAGAGATACCATGGGAACATATCATGCAAAGATGGGCTCGATAAAGAAGCAGAAGATGTTAAGAAGAGGTGGCAAGAAGACACAGAGGAACTATACAAAAAAGATCTTCATGACCCAGATAACCACAATGGTGGAAACACTCACCTAGAGCCAGGCATCCTGGAATGTGAGCCATGGAAGTGAGCCATGGAAGCATCACTATGAACAAAGCTAGTGGAGGTGATGGAATTCCAGTTGAACTATTTCAAATCCTGAAAGATGATACTGTGAAAGGGCTGCACTCAATATGCCAGCAAATTTGAAAAACTCAGCAGTGGCCACAGGACTGGAAAAGGTCAGTTTTCATTCCAGTCCCAAAGAAAGGCAATGCCAAAGAATGTTCAAACTACTGTACAATTGCACTCATCTCACATGCTACCTGAGTAAAGCTCAAAATTCTCCAAGCCAGGCTTCAACAGTATGTGAAATGTGAACTTCCAGATGTTCAAGCTGGTTTTAGAAAAGGCAGAGGAACCAGAGATCCAATTGCCAACATCCGCTGGATCATGGAAAAAGCAAGAGTTCCAGAAAAACATCTATTTCGGCTTTATTGACTATGCCAAAGCTTCACAATAAACTGTGGAAAATTCTGAAAGGGATAGGAATACCAGACCACCTTACCTGCCTCTTGAGAAAACTGTATGCAGATCAAGAAGCAACAGTTAGAAGTGGACACGAAACAACAGACTGGTTCCAAATAGGGAAAGGAGTATGTCAAGGCTGTATACTGTCACCCTGCTTATTTAACTTATATGCAGAGTACATTATGAGAAATGCTGGACTGGATGAAGCATAACCTGGAATCAAAGATTGCCAGGAGAAGTATCAATAACCTCAGATAAGCAGATAACACCACCCTTATGGCAGAAAGTGAAGAAGAACTAAAGAGCTTCTTGATGAAAGTGAAAGAGGAGAGTGAAAAAGTTGGGTTAAAACTCAACATTTGGAAAACTAAGATCATGGCATCTGATGCCGTCACCTCATGGCAAATAGATGGGAAAACAATGGAAACAGTGACAGACTTTATTTTTTTGGACTCCAAAATCACTGCAGACGGTGACTGAAGCCATGAAATTAAAAGACTCTTGCTCCTTGCAAGAAAAGTTATGTCCAATCTAGATAGCATATTAAAATGCAGAGACATTACCTTGCAACATAGGTCCATCTAGTCAAGACCATGGTTTTTCCAGTAGTCATGTATGGATGTGACAGTTGCACTATAAAGAAACCTGAGTGCTGAAGAATTGATACTCTTGAACTGTGGTGTTGGAAAAGAGTCCCTTGGACTTCATGGAGATCCAACCAGTCCATCCTAAAGGAAATCAGTCCTGAATATTCATTGGAAGGACTGTTGCTGAAGCTGAAACTGCAATACTTTGGCCACCTGATGTGAATAACTGACTCACTGGAAAATACCCTGATACTGGGAATGATTGAAGGTGGGAGGAAAAGGGGAGGACAGGGGATGAGATTTTTGGATGGCATCACCAACTCAACAGAAATGAGACTGAGTAAACTCCAGGAGTTCTTGATGTACAGGGAGGCCTGGCATGCTGCAGTCCATGGGGTTGTAGAGTCAGACACGACTGAGCAACTGAACTGAACTTTACTGGGACACATTTGAGACTAAAATCAGCTAAGATAAAAGGAATTAGTTAGGACTATCCTAGGTAAAGTGAGATACAGATCAACCATTCTATTATGTTGGTGCAACCTTAATTACAGTTTTGGACAGTGAATTTTAAATAATTTTAGCTAGGCTCAAATACATTTTTATTCATCAAAACAGGGAATCATTACAATCAACACATTTTTGTCAAGGAGAAATAACTTTGTTTTTCCTGTAGTGCAAAAGTCCATGCCTCAGGATTCGATAAACTCTTAGAAAGCATTTTCTGCCTCCTGCTGGTTGTAGAAGCATTTTCCCTGCAAAAAGTTGCTTGAAGAAATGGTTGGTTGGCAAGAGGTCAGGTGAATATAGAGGATGAGGCAAAACCTTGTAACCCAATTAATTCAACTTTTGAAGCATTGGTTGTGTAACTTGCTGAAAAACTGGGCCCTGTTAATCAATGCCAGCTGAAAGCATTGAAGTTTTCGATAGTTATCAATTTGCTGAGCATACTTCTCAGATACAGTGTTTTCACGAGGATTCAGAAACTTGTACTGAATCAGACTGTCAGCAGACCACCAACCAACCATCAAACACTGACCGTGACCTTTTTTGGTAAAGTGTCTGCCTCCAATGTGGGAGACCTGGGTTCAGTCCCTGGGTCGGGAAGATCCCCTGGAGAAGGAAATGGCAACCCACTCCAGTATTCTTGCCTGGAGAATCCCATGGACAGAGAAGCTTGGTGGGCTACAGTCCATGGGTCACAAAGAGTCGGACACGACTGAGCAACTTCACTTTCACTTTGGCTTTGGGAAGTGCTTTGGAGCTTCTTCTCAGTCCAACCGTGGAGCTGGTCATCACTGGCTGTCATATAAAATCCACTTTTTGTCACATTTCACAATCTGATGCAGAAATGGTTCATTGTTGATGCACAGAATACGAGAAGACCACACTTCAAAAATGACGATTTTTTTTTTTAAACTGCAGTCAGCTTATGATGTGTCCACTGATCAAGTTTTCTCACCTTTCCAATTTTCTTCAAATGCCTAATGACTGTAGAATGGCTGATGTTGAGTTCTTCAGCAACTTCTCTCATAGTTGTAAGCGGATCAGCTTCAATGATGCTCTCAACTGGTTGCTGTCAACTTCTGATGGCCTGCCACTACACTCATCTTCAAGGCTCTTATCTCCTTTGCAAACCTTTTTGAACCTTCACTGCACTATATGTTCAGTTAGCATTTTCTGGGCCAAATGCATTTTTGATGTTGTGAGTTGTTTCCCCTGCTTTATGACCCATTTTGAACTCAAATAAGAAAACTGCTCGAATTTGCTTTTTGTCTAACAACATTTCCATGGTCTAAAAGAAATAGCAAGTAATGTCATTAGCAAAAAAAAGAAATGTAAAGCGAGAAATATGAATTAAAATGATGTATAACTTAACCACATTAAATGTATTTTAATATCAAATGTCAAACTTCAACAGTGCAAAACCGCAATTATCTTTGCACCAACATAATGAAAAGCAAACAATGCTTTCAACTTCAGGACATCCTTAATACCAAGCAAAAAATCCTGTTAAACCCTAAGGATTCTGTTTAATTCTTGCTGTTTTAATGAGCTATTCTGTAACACAACACAAGCAAAAGTTAACAGAAAGCTATCAAGACACTTTTTTGAGCGAGTTATAAAACCCAAAATTATCCACAACTTCATCTTACCCTAGGACAACTAGTGTTTTTAGTGTGTTCTTACAAAAGTTGAAACAAGTATAGAAATTATAACAATAGCAATCAAACTTAAGATCAGCTACTAATTCTCACTGTGTTTCTATTTAAAAGGTACACAAATATAAAGAGTAAAGGAAAGATTTCAATCATATTTTAAATATTTCCTTTTTTCTAACTTTAATTTTTTTTTTTCACAAAACTTGATCCTAGAGTTGATTAGGTATGTCAAGTATATAATTTAAAAACACAACTAAGTTTTCCTTACCTTAAAAAAAAATCCTTTTTATGATTGGATTTTACTATTCCACCACAAATCTAAAGATTATTATTTAGAGTGTAAGTAAAATATAGACTGTATTGACATGGTCGAGGAATCATGAGAGTTTGAAAATCCATTTACATCCATTCATCATGCAAATTATTATGTATGTTATTTTTTAAAACATTTTAAATTAAGAAGTTGGCTAGCCGCTCAGGCAGGGCCTCAAAAGGTAACAAATCTAGCATGAAGACAGTGGTTCAGGTCTTATTTTTAACTCCATGGGTCTTGAAATCCAGTAGTATCAGTGTCTCAAGTGTACTAGGCCTGATTTAAGAATTAAGTCACAAAAATAAAATTGAAAGATGTTCCTGCTTTGCCAGACAGTGGTGGATAAATACTGACAAAACCTTACTATATGGCTTCTCACAATCCATGTAGACAACTTCTCTTCTGCTAACACATTATTTGTAAAGATTATGAAACAAATGATTAGGTAACAGCAGGTATATTCTAATTCAATCATGCATCCTAATTACTATAATTAAACTATGATTTTTCATAAATCTAAGCAACAGATTTGAAAACTATCATTTTGTCACATGGCAAATTTTTTCCATAAGGAGAGTCACACTTTGAGGCTGAAACTAATAAAATCTATGTCCAATTACTTGAGAGAGCGTTACTAAAGGCTCCATACCAGAGCCATCTCCAGAGCACAACTCCAAGAAGCATCGTCAAGCCAAATACCAGAGCACTGTTATGCAGCCAGTCTTGGCCATGTACACGCATCTTATAAGCGAAGTTGGGGATAAAAATATACATCTTGAAAATTTTTCGGAGAATTAAATAGGAACTATAAAGTAGCTAGCAGGAACTTATAACTGGAATTTCCTATATATAATAACCTTAGTTTAAAGGGAAGACAAACATTAATACTGTGATGAATGCTAGAGTAGAGTATTCATATCCTTACCTTGGCTTTCATCTATTATCTGAGTTAGAGACATGTTTCTTTTTTTCTCCCATATCAAAGAATGTGTATAAAGCAAAGCAAAAGTCAGTACTTTCTATGTATCTATAAAAACACTTATTCCATATTTTATATACTTGCACTACTTGTAACTTTGTTGCCAACAGATCTCAAAAAATCCTTTAAGTATATTCCATAGTATCTACCTGAGTTAGAATTAAGTACTACTGGAATCATCTACTTAAATTCTGATTCTTCTACTAGATTTAAGTTCCATGAGGAATCTTAAGTCTTGATTGTGTGTCTTCACTGCCTTATATTATAGGCATTTGATAAACAATAGATGGAAAAAATAAATTATTCAAAAATCTGATATTTGCACACTCAATGCTCTAACTAATCCTCATTATTGGAGTTCTCCCAAAAATGTCACATCTACTTAGAAATTGCCTCAAATTATCAAAATAACAGAAATAAAACAAGAATATTGCTTCTTCCCTTTCCAAGGCCTTCCTACATCCCTTTCCAAGGCCTTCCTACATCCCTATCTTCTAAACACTGAAATCTTAATATTTAAGCATCAGAAAATAAGTCAAAGTAATTTTTCTCTTTTATCACTTCAAATCCAAAGAATAATCACATCCATGACATCAATGGCTCAGATGTTAAAGAATCTGCCTGCAATGCAGGAGACCTGGGTTCGATCCGTGGGTCAGAAAGATACCCTGGAAAAGGGAATGGCTACCCACTCCAATATTCTTGCCAGGAGAACTGCACGGACAGAGAAGCCCAGTCTACAGTCCTTGGGGCTGCAAACAGTAGGACATGCCTGAGTGACTTCCACTTTCATGACATCAATGCCTGAAGAAAAATTTTTGCAGGCTTGTTAAAAGTGCACCTCAATTCATTACTTGTCTTCTCTGTTTCTATCCCAAATCCTATTCAGGAATGACACCTTATCAGATAAGGTTAATTTCATGAATATGCACTAACCAGTTCTCAATCTCACCATAATGGTACATTTAAAATTATACATAATGTCCATTTCTGGATAAAAAATGGAGTACCTTAGACCAAAACTTCCAGTGAGAACAACTAAAGCAGCCTGATGACAAGGAAAAGAAAAAGTTTCGAGGTGTCAAAAAATTGCTAAGGCAACCAGGACTTGACAGACCAAGGTCCTGAAGAAGGAGGAACAGAGGAGAAGTAAGACAATGCTTCAGCCATTATTTCCTCAGGGTATCTAGCAATTCCCCCAAGGGAAGAAAAGAAGGATTGAGGAAATGGGGCAAGCAGAAAGTTATTAGTAAGTAGCCAAACAAACAAACAGAAACAAAAGAACAAAAACCAACTCAGCAGCATTTCTGGCAATCTCACGAGAATAGAGGAATAAAAATAAGAGACTTAAGGTCCAGAATCTGGCGAAAAGATAGGGTCAGAAACTGCAGCCTAATATTCTGGCAATTTTTCATCAAAACTTTTTGGCTCAGACGGTAAAGCATCTGCCTGCAATGCGGGAGACCCGAGTTCGATTCTTGGGCCGGGAAGATCCCCTGGAGAAGGACATGGCAATCCACTCCAGCACTCTTGCCTGGAAAATCCCATGGACAGAGGAGCCTGATAGGCTACAGTCCATGGGGTCACAAAGAGTCGGACACGACTGAGCGATAATTAATTAATTAAGAGGATAAAAAGCCAAGCAGAAAGCCAATGAAAAACTAAGTGTAATATTTAGAAATCTCATAATACTGAAGAGAAATTAATTAGAATTTAGAACCCACCGGTGGGGAAAAGTCCCAGTGAACATATCTATGCTCTCAGTGGGAATCCCTGGAGGGCTAACCATAAAAGCAAAGTAAACAAGATGCATACGAAGCACTGCTCAAAATGGAGCCCAGACTCTAATGGAAAGGTAAACTAGCCTTACAAAGACAAAGATTAGAGTTTAGGATCTACCAAGGGAGAAATCCAAATGAACACACTTGACTCTTGCTTGAAAGCTCTGGGGGGTTATAGCCTGGGGGTGGAGAGGGGACAATGAGAACCCTGCAAAAACTACAACCCATCCTGAATCATTGCAGTCTCTATGACAACTTGCCCCCACTTTATTTTCCTAGCAAAAAAAATAAAAAGTAAACCCTTTGTAAAAGAAAATATCATCCGGAGCCTCTACGTTTTTTAATACACAATTTGCAATATTCAACAAAAGACTATACTGAGGAACAGCCAGTAGGATAGTAAAAAAGGAAAAAAGGGGCATTGGCTAGAATGCATAGAAATTAAGACAGCTTCCTCATTTCTCCCCTTTTTGCCTTTTTTTTTTTTAAGAAAAAGCAATCCTGTTATTGCTTCCCTGCTGGCTCAGATGATAAAAAATGTGCCTGCAATGCCGGAGGTCTGGGTTCGATCCCTGGGTTGGGAAGATCCCCTGGCGAAGGAAACAGCAACCCACTGCAATGTTCTTCCCTGGAGAATCCCATGAACAGAGGAACCTGGCAGTCTATAGTTCATGGGGTCGCAAAGAGTCGGACATAACTGAGCGACTAACACTTTCACTTTTCAATCATATTACTAAGCAGAAACAGGGAGACAACATCTTACATTTTTTGTTGTTGTTACACAGTATTCAACTTGGTACTGAATCAAATGTGATAATAAAGAAAAAACTTTACTTTTAGCTCTCAAAAAAAAAAAGTCTGGGCCTTGGTATTTACCTAACAGGGTTAAAAAATAACATCCACATGAAAACCCTGCACATAGCTGTTTATAGCAGCTTTATTCATAACTGCCCAAACTTGGAAGCAACCAAGATGGCCTTCCGCTTGTGAATGGATAAACTGTGGTTCACCCAGACAATGGAATATTATTCAGTGCTAAAAACAAATGAGCTATGAAAAGATTGAGAAGGAATTGAAATACATAGTACCAGTGAAATAAGTCAACATGAAAAGACTTCATAATGTATGATTCCAACCACATGATACTTTGGAAAAGGCAAAACTTTTGGAGAACGTGAACAGGGCAGTAGTTGCCAGGGGTCAGAGCAGAAGAAGGGATGAGTAGGGAGAACATAAGGTATTTCAGAGGCAGTGAAATTACTCTGTACCATATTATAGTAGCTGACACATGTTTTTATACATTTGTCCAAAACGAGAGAGAGTATACGACTAAGAGTATATGCTAACGTAAACTGTGGTTTGGGGGTATTAAAAATACGTCTGTGTGGGTTCATCCACTGTAACCAATGTACCACTCTGACGGGGATAATGATAATGGGGGAATCTAAGGGTTTATCTAGGGGAAGAAAGCACATGGAAAATCTCCATACCCTCCTACTTTTGAGATGACCCTAAAACTACTCTTAAAAAAACAAGTCTATTAACAAAAATTAATAAAAGTACCAGGAATGCCAAGATCCAGGACTATACTGACAGAAAATCACACAAAAATAAATAAATTAAAAACAAACTCAAGGGGATCTAGATTACGGGAGTAGGTAGAAAAAAATTTAAACTATGAAAATATAAGGAAAAAAATAAGAGAATTTCAATAGAGCATTAAAACCTAGTAGAGTTATACTAATACCTAACAAACTAGACATTAAGGCAAGAAATATTACTAGATACATAAAGAAACATTTAATGGCGAGGGAAAATCTCAAGGAAGAAGCAGCAATTATAAATTTATATGCACTCTAAAATTAAAAACAGAACTTCAATATGATTCAGCAATTCCATTTCTGAGTATATGTCTGAAACAAATCATAATGTCAAAGAGATACCTGCACACCCATCAATGCAACATTATTTACAACAGCCAACACGGAAACAACCCAAGTGCCCACTGACACATGAATGGATAAATAAAATGTGGTCTGTGTGTGTATATATATATACACACACCAAGGAATATTTTTCAACCATAAAAGAGGACATCTACCATTTGCAACAATGTGGATGACCTCTAATGGGCATTATGCTAAATGAAATAAGACAAACAGAAAAAGACATGATGTCACTTATATGTGGTATCTAAAAAGTATCCTAAAATACTAAATTCATAGATACAGAGTAAAGACTGGGCGCTGCCAGAGACGGCTGTGAAAGGTGAGTGTAATGAGTGAAAAGAGGTCATCAGGTACAAACTTCCAGTTAGAAAATAACTAATCACAGTGTAACTGCTTATATGCATTACAGCTTATATAGTGACTATAGCTTATAAGATCAAACAGACGACCCTTGAACAACATGGGAGTTAGATGCACCAACCTTCAACATAGTTGAAAATCCACCTATAACATTACAGTAGGCCCTCCAATGCTGCAGTTCCACATCCATGCATTAAACCAATGGCAGATCAGATAGTACTGCAGTAACATTCACTGAAAAAAAATCTGCATATAAGAACCTGTGATGTTCAGAGTTCTAACAGAACTAGAAGAAATTAAGAGGAGGTGGCAAGAATACACAGAGGAACTGTACAAAAAAGATCTTCATGACCTGGATAATCACGATGGTGTGATCACTCATCCAGAGCCAGACATCATGGAATGTGAAGTCAAGTGGGCCTTAGAAAGCATCACTACGAACAAAGCTAGTGGAGGTGACGGAATTCCAGTTGAGCTGTTCCAAATCCTGAAAGATGATGCTGTGAAAGTGCTGCACTCAATATGCCAGCAAATTTGGAAAACTCAGCAGTGACCACGGGACTGGAAAAGGTCAGTTTTTATTCCAATCCCAAAGAAATGCAATGCCAAAGAATGCTCAAACTACTGCACAGTTGCACTCATCTCACAAGCTAGTAAAGTAATGCTCAAAATTCTCCAAGCCAGGCTTCAGCAATATGTGAACCATGAACTTCCAAATGTTCAAGCAGGTTTTAGAAAAGGCAGAGGAATCAGAGATCAAATTGCCAACATCCTCTGGATCATGGAAAAAGCANGAAGATCTTTTTTGTACAGTTCCTCTGTGTATTCTTGCCACCTCTTCTTAATATCTTCTGCTTCTGTCAAGTATACCTCAATAAAAAAATATTAAAAACAATTCTTTAGTCAGGAGGAAAATTATTCCAGACATGATAAAAATGCAGTAAGGAAGGAATGAAGAACACTGGGAAAATAATAGTGTGTGTATGTATAAACACTGACTTTAAAAACAATAATGTTTGTCAAATTTAAATATAGAATTAAAATACATTATAACAATAACAACGGGGGAGAAACTGCAATAGAGTTTTAGATCCTCACAATATAAGAAAACTGGTAAAGATAACAAAATACATTTTGCTATGTGCCTACTGTAATCTCTAAGGTAACCTCTAAAAGAATAAAAAAAATATTACCTAATAACTTAATAGAAAAATATAATAAAAGTTGCGATTACTTCAAAGAAAAGCAGATGAAGAGAAAAACACAAAATACATGAGACAAACAGAAAACATCCACCAAGACAGTAGATATAAAACTAAGTAAATCGGGTGATGTCAATCAATGGCAGTCAGAAGTTCCTAAAATTCTCCTCCTATACAATAGCAACAAGAAATTGACCCCAAAATTTCAGCAAAAAAGTAAATATACAAGGTGAGTGAGTGAAAGTTGCTCAGTTGTGTCTAACTCTTTGTGACCCCATGGACTGTAGCCCACCAGGCTCCACTGTCCATGGAATTCTCCAGGCCAGAATACTAGAAGGGGTAGCCTTTCCCTTCTCCAGGGGATCTTTCCAATCCTGGGATCGAACACAGGTCTCCAACATTGCAGGCAGATTCTTTACTGAGCCACAAGGGAAGCCAAGATGAGGTGAGGGATATGCTAATTAATGCAACTGTGGTAATCCTCTCACAATGTACAGGTATATCAAATCACCACACACTGCACTTTAAATGTGTTAAAATTTTATTTGTCAATTATATCTCACCACAACTAAAAGAAAACAAAGTAACACTGATAACTTCTTAGCTTACTGTGTACATGAAAAGGTTATTTTTTCCAAATTATATTTAGTATTCTACCTTGTAAGTCAATTTTTTATGCTGACACACCTTTAATTCATAGTCACGAAAAGGATCAGATACTCCAACTACAATGAAATGCTTTGACTAAAAACATAAACTGCTAAAGCTGCAAATATAACAAATTGAAATGTGTTAAGAAATAGGCATTTCTTAAAACAGATTTTTAAATAGACATACTTATCCCAACCAAGAGCTCTTATTTCTCCAATAAGGCTTGAGTAGAACTTGGGAGGAGGAGGGAGTACATATGGTTCTTTTTTATTCTTTAAAGCAACTTCCTGTTTAAAAGAAAAAACGTTAATGAGCTGTGGAATGCTACACAATGAATTATGAGTACCTGACTACAAAACACAACTCTTGCACCTCATTAATATGCCCATTATTTTTATAGAGAATCCAGCTGATTTCCCTCCTCATAAAAAAAAAAACAGACAAAAAAAGGCGTAAAGGACTGCACCAAAGGTCATGTAAAAATGTCAATTATTATACCATACAAACTTAATATTGAAATGTCTAATATTCTCCTAGACTATCATGTCTATCACAGATGAAAAAGGATCACCAAAAAACAAAGCAAAATCCTCATCCTCAAGGCTTTACTATTTTTTTACCCCTGTGGATATAATGTTTGATAGAAAGAAACATGTACCTTTAAAGAAAAGCCTGAAGTCCATGTACATGGCCTAGACCGATATATTTCTACACCATTATGATAGCTTTCCTCCAGGCTTTTTAGGAATCTGACACCTGCATTTGGGGTAGGGGTCAGCTTGCTTAGGAGGAAAAAAGTTAGATAAGGAGAGGGTAATGTAGACTTTACTTAGGAAAAGTATACAAATTAGGTTATTCTACACAATGATGGTTTATTGTGGGAGAAGGCAATGGCAACCCACTCCAGTATTCTTGCCTGGAGAATCTTGCCCTAGGAGTCGGACACGACTGAGTGTCTTCACTTTCACTTTTATGCACTGGAGAAGGAAATGGCAACCCACTCCAGTACTCTTGCCTGAAGAATCCCAGGGACAGAGGAGCCTGGTGGGCTGCCGTCTATGGGGTCGCACAGAGTCGGACACGACTGAAGAGACTTAGCAGCAGCAGCAGCAGCAGCAGCATGAATCACATTCTTACAAACAAAAATCCTTCTTTATCACAATAAATAGTTAACCTGTTTATTTCCTTTACTGAATTTCATGCTGTATTACTCCCAAACCAGCAAAGTATTTTGCCATCTATCTGGTTAGATCACAGCTTCTTTCCTCACTAAACCTACCTATGACATCTTTAAGATGATTTATGTTCCCCTGAACAAAACAAATTTACATCTTTTACAAGCAATACAAGCATCACTAGAGTTGCTGAGGCTGAAAATTACCAATTACTTCAAAGGTGTTACCCTGGACAGTATCTTACTTGGAAAGTAAAAAATAAATGTACATATGAATTACACAGAGGTTCATATGGCTTGGATTATTAAAAGGTCTTATAAAAAGCAGACTTCCCAGATGGCTCAGTGATAAAGAATCCACCTGCCAATGCAGGAGACACAGGAGACCCAGAGCTCAATCCCTGGGTCTGGAAGATGCCCTGGAGAAGGAAATGACAGCCCACTCCAGTATTCTTGCCTAGAAAATCCCAGGTACAGATGAGCCTGGCTGGCTACAGTCCATGGGGTTGCAAACAGTTAGACATGACTAAGCACATTATAAAAATTAAAGAAATAAAAATTTTTAAAAACAGATATAATAACAAAACAACATATGAACAAGTCTAAAATTATAAAGATTTCTGGTAACCCTAATAAAAATACATTTTTATTCACTTAAATATGTTTATTAACATGGATAGAAGGCTACTAAATTAACACTAGAAAAGACTAGATTTTTACAAAACAGCATTTCAAAAATCAGTACTGCTAACTGAAACTACTTAAATACAGTTCTAAATCTGCTTTAGGATAAAAACAAACAAACCAAACCCTGAAAGCTGGTTAGTAAGGCCTAGCATGTCAATTTGAATTAGAAAGGAAGCTCCTAGAAGACAAAAAGTATACTGCCTTTTCATAAACTACTTAGTGCTGTATATAAACAACCTGATGGTCCACAAAAATTATTAGTATTAAGATTCTCCTGTTACAAATACTACTAACAGGAGTCAGTATAGTTCCTATACTTACAAACATGTAAGAGTTACACAGTATTTCTCTGGAAATTTTTTTCAATTCAAAAATATTAATTACTGTTATTCATGTATACTGAAGATAAAAACAAACTTGGATAATAATGTACTTGGATAAAAGAGTACTTTAATCCTAGATTTGTGACATTTGCTAACTCTGCCTTCTACTTTGGGTCAGACAAGTTATTCCTATTCTAGAACCATAAGAGAGAAAAGGGCAAAGACAGAGAAGCAAAGTGGTCTTTCTGGAGAATGAAACAAAGGTACTTAGAAGAAAGAACACAGGTTTTACAAACGAGGAGTTTAGATCCTAACTTTAAACAATTCCAAGTTTTGAGGCCTTAGGCACTCAGTGGCTCAGCTCTAAAAAAGGAATAAAATAATCTACCTGTTGAGTTCTTTTAAAATATAATTGTTCATTTAATAAATATGTATCAAACTCCTACTACACGCCTAGTTAGCACTAGGAAACTCCAAGAGAAATTTAACAAAATGTCCTGAAATAAGTTCAACAGCTACTCATTTCATTTGAGCAACTATCTCAATATTTTCACCAGGGATTATATTAGGTTAACCCTATTACTAATAATACAACCCAATAAATAAACTAATAATTCTTACATCTTTAGGTAGACTGCCACAAATGTGCAATAGTATTACCAACCCTGTCCATAATTTTAGAGAGTTAAAGTATAGGATCTTATTTAGAAAAGCAAAAACAAATGTACTAAACAGACTACTGTGAACTAGAGATCAATCACACTATTTTAAACTAATGAGTATTTCTTCAAAATTAAATGACCATGAGAGCTTAAAGTTAGCTTCATAGTAAAGCCTAATGGGCCACATAGTTTTACTCTGGTTCTCTTAGTCTTATTTGTATAGCTGATCAAAATTTAAGATAAAAAGTCAAAAGAAACTTTTTTAACTTTTGTCCAATGTCAAGGAGATGTAAACCAAAATGTTTCACTACTTCAACTTATCTTTTTAAGGTTATCATGTTGTAGCCTTTGACAAAATTTACAATGAATTTTGATAAACCTTATTAACTAAAGTTTACAAATTTATAAGTCAAAATTTAAACTTTAGAAAGTGACTTTTTAAATACTTTCATTTGATCCCAAACTTTTCACCAAAGCCTTTGTCATGAATATTAAAAAAAAGAATTCAAAACAAATCTACCAAGTAAATTAAGTTTTCAATACGTGGCAGCTGCTGCTAACAATAAAAAGAAAACAGAACCACAAAGAAATAACAAAATGCTTTCAGTTGTTAGTAGAAATATAGTGGCACTGTAATTTTATAAAACAAATACAAGATTTTATAGATATGAGGAATACATAAGTAAAACATAAAATTATAACTGTGTTAATACTCAAAGTGGAAAAGAAGAACTAAAACTAGAATTACCACATGACCCAACAATCCTACTCCTGGGAATTTAACCAGACTAAATTAACTCAAAAAGACACAAGCACCCTATTTTCATAGCAGCACTGTTCACAATGACCAAAACATAGAAACAATCTAAATGTCCATCAACAGATGAATGGATACAGAAGATGTGGAACATGTATAAAATGGAGTACTACTCAAACTATTAAAAAATAATAATAATAATGCCATTTGTAGCAACATGGCTGCAAATAGAGATTATCACATTAAGTGAAGTCTAAGAAAGAGAAAGACAAATATGGTATGATATCATTTGTACGTGGAATCTAAAATCTGGTCAAAATGAACCCATCTACAAAACAGAAACAGACTCATAGAAAACAGATTTGTGCTTGCCAAGGAGTAGGAAAGGAGGGAGAGAGATGGCCTGGGAGTTTGGGTTTGGTAATACAAGCGATTACATTTAGAATGGATAAAGAAGGTCCTACTATACAGCACAGGGAACGATATACAATATCCTGTGATTAACCATAATGGAAAAGAATATTAAAAAAATGTACGTAAGTGCACACCTGAGTCACTCTGCTGTACATCAGAAACTGGCACAACGCTGTAAATCAACAGTACTTCAATAAAAAAGAAATACTAGAAATGAAAACTCAGATTTAAGAGAAAAGAGATACAAGCATAAAAGTCAAAGAAGTAAAATCCCTATGCCAGATGTGAATTGAAAATATTGAAAACAGGTAATAGCAAAGGTCTGAATAGTCAAAGCTATGGTTTCTCTAGTAATCATGTATGGATGTGAGAGGTGGACCATAAAGAAGGGAGTGCTGAGTGCTGAAGAACTGATGCTTTCAAATTGTGGTGCTGGAGAAGACTTCTGAGAATCCCTTAAACAGTAAGGAGATCAAACCAGTCAATCCTAAAGGAAATCAACCCTGACTATTCACTGGAAGGACTGATGCTGCAGCTCTGATTTTTGCCAGGTGATACAAAGAGCAGACTCACTGGAAAAGATCTTGATGCTGGGAAAGATTAAGGGCAGGGAGAGAAGAAGGTGACAGAAAATAAGACAGTTGGATGGCATCACCAACTCAATGGACCTTAGTCTGAGCAAACTCTGGCAGACAGTGAAGGACAGGGAAGCCTGGGGTGCCACAGTCCACGGGGTCACAAAGACTGCCTGAACAACAAATAGCAATGAACATGCCAGTTTCAAGACTGTGGCATCCAAATACCATTTCCTACAAAGAAACCATATCTCTTTGGTAAAACAGGATAAGTGAATGAAACTGAGGCAACTGGTGCCACAAAGCGAAGTTTAGATTGTGTTAAAGGAACTCAGGAGCCAACATGAAAGGACTTATATTGACCAAAATTGGTAAAATTTAAGCATTAAAAAGAATAATAATCGCAATGGACTAAAGTTAATCAAATATTTTAAAATACACAGGTTCATAATACTAAAAAAATCATTAGTTCCCTTTGAATTCATAGGCACCAACTCATTATTCTTAAAATTGATTTTTAAAACAAGGGAAAAAAATCAAGCACTTATCCTCAATCCAGTATGGGCAAGATCTCAAATTTACCAAATAAATGATAAGGGGAACTTCTGTTCTGCAAAATTTTCAGCTAATAAATGTAGACGATAGATTTTTTAAAATCACCATTTGCGACCCCTAACAAAACAGTGGATGTTTAATGACCATCACTGGAAGCTAAAATCAGTAGGTGATAGGCTGATATATTGGATGGATCTAAACCTATTGATTAATCTTAACTCTATTAAATGAGGAACTACCAGACACCACGTACCTCCTATGCAGAGTAAGAAGTACAGAGCATAAAGAACTATTATCAGGAGAAATGAATGCAACTTCATTCAGACCTCTAATTTAACTGCCAAATTACAAAAAAAAAAAAAAAAATGTAGAATATGTTAAAAGATAGAATGAATATCTAATGAACCAAATTCAGAATGTAGGAAACCTTTTAAAATGTTCCAAGTCTCCTTCTCCTAAAAGAGTAGGTAGGTAAAGAAATATCTTAGGCAAAACTTTGAAGTTTGCTCATGGGTCCATGGGTATTTACTGTAGTCTTCCTTCTTTTGCTAATCAAGTATCTTATGTACCCATGCACGCTAAGTCGTTTCAATCATGTCCAACTCTTTGCGATCCCATGGACTGTGGCCTGCCAGGTTCCTCTGTCCATGGGAATTCTCCAGGCAAGAATACTGGAGTGGGTTGCCATGCCTTCCTCCAGGGGATTTTCCTAACCCATGTCTCTTATGTCTCCTGCATTGGCAGACAGGTTCTTTCCCACTAGTGCCACCTAGGAAGCCAATTTATGCACAGTTAACCGAATAATCAATATATAACTATATATATACGTAATGAAGCTTAACAAGGTTTTCAGAAATCTGTAATTGTATATGAAATCATTTATACATTGTATTGTATCTTTAAGAGTGATTTTTAAATCTCTGTTGATGTTACATTCTCTAACAGACCAGAAGTACACTTTATTTCTTCACAACCTGTCCAAGTCTAGCATCAAGTGTACCCATCAAATTGGTTCTTACACAGTTTTATTCCTCTTGCAGTTCCAGAAAAGTACCATCCACATTTATGCACGAGTAAAATAAAACATTAAATGACTGAGAGTTGAGAAGTTTTAAATTCTAACGTTAGTTTTTAAAGGAATTAAAAAACCACATCAGATCTACAGAGTATAATGGCAGTGTTAGAAAACAAATTCTTACCAAAAGCATCTTCAACTCCATCATAAAACTCACTAGATCAGGAGACTGCTGCATTCTCTAGACCAAAAAATATTTTTAATTAATTTCATGTGTACAATGAATACTCCATGCACTAGAAATGGAAATTTTTTAAAAGTCCATATAAATATTAAAAAAAAATTTAGCCATCTTAAAAGTATAAGAATTGAATTATTGGTCATCAACACTATTATTTCTACCAATTTCATTCTGAAAGAGTAATCAAAGCCCTGAAATCTAATTTGGTGAGATATGCTGAATTATGTAAGCATGGCACTTAAAAGTCTCACACATTACTCTATTTCTTCAGCACAGACTACTGTCAAGTTTAGCAAATCTAGCAAACCACAGCACTATTAAAAAAAAATAGTATGACTGGAATGTCAAGAGGAGTATAAAATATAAAAATCAGGCAAATCTGTACAATTAAATCTAGTTAGAATAATGAATTAACTAATCAATAATACTGTCTATTTTAATTTTTTCTTTGACCTTAAAGACTGCCGATAAAATTGTTAATTTTGTCCTTTCACAACTAACCTGTATTAATTCAAAAGGAGTCAATCTTTTAATAAGGTAAAACAGTTACAATAATATAACAAAAAGTAAATAACTTCTGAAGTACAATGTTAAAGTGTCAGGGCTCCATTTCCTAGAAATCTTTGATTCTTAAAAGAAAATTATTACAAAATAAAAGTGAAAAAATTCTCATTAAAATTGCTTTATTAAATAAATCTATATCATTTCTCTGCTTGAAATCAAAATAATCTTATTTTTGCTATTTTTTCTAATGCACTGCACTACCACCACACGGTTCTGAAGCTGATATCTAAATTTCAGTTTTTAGAGGAGAAAAATAATAATCTAAAGTATTCAACAATACACGAGGCATATGATTCATACCTTAAAGTAGCTTGGTAAGGCACATGTTTGCAGAACAAATCTTTGACTTTCCCTTCTTCTATATATTTTCCCTGTAGTTGACTAGTGATGAGTAACAAATTATTCCAAAAGTGTGCAAACTACAGCTCAGAGGCTAAATCCAGCCCAATAGCTGTTTTTATAGAGTTGTAATGAAATGCAGCCATGCCTATTCATTTACCTCTTGTCAAAGCTCCTCTGTGCTACAAGGGCAGAGCTATGTAGTCATAACTGAGATCTTAGGGTCCACAAAACCTGTAAAATTTACTACCTGGCCCTTCACAGAAAAGACTGCTGACCACATCTCCCTTCTTTCTTCATTAACTCACATTTAATGAAGTTAAAAATGATACCAGGAAAGAACAGTAATGTTCACCTGGACTTTGGAATAAAACAGACTAAAACTAATACTGGGTTCTATAGTATTGGAGGGCAGGTAGGGGGAGATACATAACTGGGATTTTTTCTAGGAGCTCTCTTGGTGAATTGGTGGAGAAAAACTTATGAATCTTAAGTCTTCATTAAGAGTTTTTCTTCAAGCTATTTAGCTATCTCATTAGATTCATTTCTTAAACTTTAGCATACAACATAGTCTCAGTGAAAGGGGAGGGGACGGTGGAGAGAACACAAAGAGAAATCATGTAAAAATTCTCTTAAAAATATGCTGTAATTATATTGCCAGCAATGACAGTCTACTTTCTACAAATCAAACAATTTCCTGTATTTCTTTGTGGTTCAGTACTGCTTTAAGTGAGAGTAACTGTCATTGTCATTTACCATTGATAACCTGCTTTAAGACAGAGAAAACAGAAGATCAGGAAAAACACACAAATTAATAAACCATTCAAAGAAAGGCAGCTCTATTTACATCTACTTTTCTACAAGAAGTATTTCATTATTTTCAGTTGCTTCAGTAACTGATTTGCTTGTTTCTCTAATCATTAAAAGAATTTTCAGGAAGAAGAACCTAAACATTATGAATAACTGAATCTGGGTGGGGATGTGGGTAAAGTGGGTGAAGGGTGTCAAAGTATAACTTATAAATTAAAAAAAATTAAAAGTAACTAAATAAATCCTGCCTATATTTCATCTATCTGCCTTTACATCTACCCTTACTATATATGCACGCCTGATCCTAAGTGATTTCCACCCCACTTTTCTGTTGCTAATCTTGCACTACAATCACATTTTTACCACAGATAACCTACAACTCCTAAATGGGTCCTGGGATACTTTTGGTACCACCACTATTCAGGAAGAGAGAGTGAATGCATTTGAAGGTCCTGAAGTCCCAAACATGGAAATAAAGTTTCAACACAAATGCTACCGGGAAATGTGCTAAGGATTTTAGACAGAAAATACTTTACAGAAAATATAGTTCCATAAAATGGTTGATAGAGAAAAACCCTACAGACTTCAGCAACAACTAAACCAGTGTGTTATAACACTTTGCAAAATAGGTTTTAAAAAGAGCATATTTAGTAACTTCCTAACCTCGCTTGGCAAAATGTTTGTCCGGCAAGGTCTTAAAAATAGCTGAGAAAAGAAGAGAAGCGAAAGGCAAAGGACAAAAGGAAAGATATACCCATTTGAATGCAAAGTTCCAAAGAATAGCAAGGAGAGATCAGAAAGCCTTCCTCAGTAATCAATGCAAAGAAACAGAAGAAAACAATAGAATGGAGAAGACTTGAGATCTCTTCAAGAAAATTAAAGATACCAAGGGAACATTCCATGCAAAGATGGGCACAATAAAGGACAGAAATGGTATGGACCTAACAGTAACAGAGGCTATTAAGAAGAGGTGGCAAGAATACACAGAAGAACTATACAAAAAAGATCCTCATGACCAAGATAACCATGATGGTGGGATCACTCACCTAGAACCACACTTCCTGGCATGTGAAGTCAAGCAGGCCTTAGGAAGCATCACTGTGAACAAAGCTAGTGGAGGTGATGGCATTCCAGTGGAGCTATTTCAAATCCTAAAAGATGATGCTGTCAAAGTGCTGCACTCAATACACCAGCAAATTTGAAAACCCGAGCAGTGGCCACAGGCCTGGAAAAGGTCAGTTTTCATTCCAATCCCAAAGAAAGGCAATGCCAAAGAATGTTAAAACTACCTCACAATTGCCCTCATCTCACATGCTAGCAAAGTAATGCTCAAAATTTGCCAAGCCAGGCTTTAACAGTACATGAACCATGAACATCCAGATGTTCAAGCTGGTTTTAGAAAAGGCAGAGGAACAAGGGATCATATTGCCAACATGCGTTGGATCACAGAAAAAGAAAAAGAGTTCCAGAAAAACATCTACTTTTGCTTTACTGACTATGCCAAACCTTTTGACTGTGTGGATCACAACAAACTGTGGAAAATTCTGAAAGAGATGGGAATATAAGACCACCTGACCTGCCTCTTGAGAAACCTGTATGCAGGTCAAGAAGTAACAGTTAGAACTGGACATGGAACAACAGACTGGTTCCAAATAGGAAAAGGAGTACGTCAAGGCTGTATACTGTCACCCTGCTTATTTAACTTATACGCAAAGTACATCATGAGAGACGCTGGACTGGATGAAGCACAAGCTGGAATCAAGATTTCCAGGAGAAATTTCAATAACCTCAGATATGCAGATGACATCACCCTTACTGCAAAAAGTAAAGAACTAAAGACCCTCTTGATGAAAGTGATACACACAGTCAAAGGCTTTGGCATAGTCAATAAAGCAAAAGTAGATGTCTTTCAGGAACCCTCTTGCTTTTTCGATGATCCAATGGATGTTGGCAATTTGATCTCTGGTTCCTCTGCCTTTTCTAAATCCAGTTAAACATCTGGAAGTTCACAGTTCATGTGCTGCTAAAGCCTGGCTTAAAGAATTTTGAGCATTACTTTGCTAGCGCTTGAGATGAGGGTCAATTGTGAGGTAGTTTGAACATTCTTTGGCATTGCCTTTCTTTGGGATTGGAATGAAAACTGACTTTTTCCAGGCCTGTGGGCATTGGTGAGTTCTCCAAATCTGCTGGTGTATTAAGTGCAGGCCTTTCACAGCATCATCTTGTAGGATTTCAAATAGCTCACCTGGAATTCCATCACCTCCACTAGCTTTGTTTGTAGTGATGCTTCCTAAGGCTTTGCTTGACTTCACATGCCAGGATGTGTGGCTCTAAGTGAGTGATCCCATCATTGTGATTATCTGGGTCATGAGGATCTTTTTTGTATAGTTCTTCTGTGTACTCTTGCCACCTCTTCTTAATAGCTTCTGCTTCTGTTAGGTCCATACCATTTCCGTCCTTTATTGTGCCCATCTTTCCATGAAATGTTCCCTTGGTATCTCTAATTTTCTTGAAGAGATCTCAAGTCTTTACCCATTGTATTGTTTTCCTCTATTTCTTTGCACTGATCACTGAGGAAGGCTTTCTGATCTCTCCTTGCTATTCTTTGGAACTCTGCATTCAAATGGGTATATCTTTCTTTTCTCCTTTGCCTTTCACTTCTCTTCTTTTCACAGCTATTTGTAAGGCCTCCTCAGACAACCATTTTGCCTTTTTGCAATTCTTTCTCTTGGGGATGGTCTTGATCTCTGCCTCCTGTACAATGTCACGAACCTTCACCATAGTTTTTCAGGCACTCTGTCTTTCAGATCTAATCCCTTGAATCTATTTCTCACTTCCACTGTATAACTGTTGGGAATCTGCTTTAGGTCATACCTGAGTGGTTTAGAGGTTTTCCCTTCTTTCTTCAATTTAAGTCTGAATTTGGCAATAAGGAATTCATGATCTGAGCCACAGCTTCCAGTCTTGTTTTTGCTGACTGTATAGGGCTTCTCCATCTTTGGCTACAAAGTATATAATCAATCTGTTTTTGGTATTAACCATCTGCTGACGTCCATGTGTAGTCTTCTCTTGTGTTTTTGGAAGAGGGTGTTTGCTATGACTAGTGTGTTCTCTTGGCAAAACTCTGTTAGCCTTTGACCTGCTTCATTCTGTACTCCAAGGCCAAATTTTCCTGTTACTCCACATATCTCTTGATTTCCTACTTTTGTATTCCAGTCCCCTATAATGAAAAGGACATCGTTTTTGGGTGTTAGTTCTAGCAGGTCTTGTTGATCTTCATAGAACTATTCAACCTCAGCTTCTTTAGCATTACTGGTTGGGGCACAGACTTGGATTACTGTGATATTGAATGGTTTGCCTTGGAAACGAACAGATTTCATTCTGTCGTTTATAAGATTGCATACAAATACTACATTTCAGACTCTTTTGTTGACTATGATGGCTACTCCATTTCTTCTATGAGATTCTTGCCCACAGTAGTAGATATAATGATATTAATTAAATTCACCCATTCCAGTCTATTTTAGCTCGCTGATTCCTAAAATTTCAACGTTCACTCTTGTCATCTCCTGTTTGACCACTTCCAATTTGCTTTGATTCATGGACCTAACATTCCAGGTTCCTATTGATATTGCTCTTTACAGCATTAAGACTTCACTTCCATCACCAGTCACATCCACAACTGAGTGGTGTTTTTGCTTTGACTGCATCTCTTCATTCTTTCTGGAGTTACTACTCCACTGACATCCAAAAGCATATTGGGCACCTATCGACCTGGGGAGTTCATCTTTCAGTGTCCTATCTTTTTGCCTTTTCATACTGATCATTGGGGTCTCAAGGCAAGAATACTGAAGTGGTTTGCCATCCCCTTCTCCAGTGGACCACATTTTTTCAGAACTCTTCACCACGACCCATCCATCTTGGGTGGCCCTACACAGCATGGCTCATAGTTTCATTGAGTTAGACAAGGCTGTGGTCCCTGTGATCAGATGAACTAACTACGCTAACTTAAAACAAATCTTTTTAAAAAAAGACTTACCTGTTGTACTATGTGATGATATCCATTAAGTACTGCTTTCAGCTGCCAACTACATAGTAATCTAAAATTTTAATGGAACAGAATTGTTTGTTCATTGTTTAGAATTAAAAGGAAAACAATATTTGTATGCTAACTCTAATATGTACATACATATAAAAGAATGACATAAACATAATTCTGACAAGTTAATAAAATTTTTACCACTAGTACTGTTGAAAATCATGTCTTTGAACTGTTGGTACTAACTTTATTTCAAAATATAAATGACTGCAATCAGCAAATGACATGCAAACAAACAATACATTTTTTTTAATTTTAACATATCCAAAGCAATGTTTTCTTGAACTGGGTTATTTTCCAAGGTAGGTTAAATAAAACCAACAGTTTTGATCATAATTTACAGAACTTGTATTTGAGAAACCAAATGCATTATAATAATCTGTGTTAGTGCTGGCTTAGTCGTGTATGCCTCTTTGAGACTTCGTGGACTGTAGCCCCATAGGCTCCTGTGTCTATTATAACAATCTAATCTTCCTTAAATTCCAGATTAAGGACATACATACTTTTAACTGTGTAAGTAGTGATAAATTAATGTTCATCTATCTACTGGCTCACCCTCAGCTGCATTCTTAACACTGTTAGGTAACTCCTCTAGAAATGCTTTTACTTATCTAGAAGTAGAAAGTCTGAGTTTTCCCAACCATGATCTTTTCAAACCATCATGACTCTCCTTTTCTGATCTGCTAACCCACATCCTCTCTGCTATCTCCTGTCACAGGGGCAGAATAGCTCATTCAACTGCCCATGGGGAACCCCATCTTCAAATGTACTTTCCACCTCCTGCCACCAACTCAGTCACATCAATTTATTAATTACTCCTTTACTGTGGTATCCTTACTTTCTGCTAGAGTTTTTTCCCCTGTAACTTGTTTAAGCAAATCTTATTTTTAAGAAAACATGTAATTATAACTCTTCCTTGACTACACACCCTTCTCTAGCCACTCCTGTTTTTCAAAGTAGTTTATACGGTTTATATTTCCTTTCTACCCACTCCAAAAGCCCCAATACAAGCCGACTTCAACCACTACATGAAATGTGCAATCTAACCTGACCCCTTTGCAACACTAAGCACTGTTAACCACTCTTTTAAGCTGCTCTTTTTTTGGTTTCAGAAACAACTGTCCAGGTTTTCCTGTTAAATCTGGTCAATCCTTTGTCTTCTTTCAAGGTCTTCCTTATTTACCACACCTTTAAATATTGTTATGCCCTCAAGATTATGTCACTAGCTTTCTCTTCTCACTCTATCCATGCAGGAAAACCTATCCACAGTCATGGCCCCAAATCTCATGCCTACTGTGACTTCACACATCTCCACTCCAAGCTTCATGCTTAAGTTCCCCGCCAAAACACTGCTGCTGCTGCTGCTGCTGCTAAGTTGCTTCAGTTGTTTCCAACTCTGTGCGACCCCATAGACGGCAGCCCACCAGGCTCCTCCGTCCCTGGGATTCTCCAGGCACGAGTACTGGAGAGGGTTGCCATTTCCTTCTCCAACCAAAATACTACTACCTACTAAAATCTCCTGTTCATACTTCACATCTGATATGCCTTAAAACAATTCCCCTTCAACTTCTTCCATCTGTGACCTCTTCTCTAGCTTAGTGATCTGAGTTAGGAATTTGCAAAGAATCCCCCACTCCTGTCTCCCTCTTATCTCCCACTTCTGATCAGTCACAAAATCCTGTCAGTCCTACTCGTAACTGTCTCTGGATTCTTCTTCCCTTCCTACCCTCAGAAAAATTTTGGAGCAGAAATTAGATTTTAGGTGCTACCTAAATTTCTATTCTCATCTCCTGACATTCCTTGAAGGGCTGTCAGTACCTATAGCCCATGTTGACACCTAATTTCTATCAGGGCAGAACTGATGTTGTGGGGCTTCCCATGCCTGAACATACACATAATTAACAGCAGTCAAAAAGTTGGAAACGAAATTTTCTAATTATTTTCTATTCTCCAAATATTTTCACTTGTTGTTTACTGCTTTAAATAAAAAGTAAATTAGACTGTGTTGCTGTTGAAGAGCACTTCAACACCACAGAAAATCATTTAAAAAGCACATTGATTTGCAAAAATCAGAAATGCTTCTGGCTAACTAATTAATGAGCAGAACTCTAACAAACAGAATCAGCTTATACAGATGTGACTGCCCATCCCACCAAGATGCCTGTAGAGTATATAACAAAACACGACATTACCTGGCATTCCTCAGCTGTAAATCTTTGGGCAGCAATAGTCTAAGGTGGAAATCTCTTCCCTGTGGAAAATATTAAAAAGGTTCACTCAAATTANGAATCAGCTTATACAGATGTGACTGCCCATCCCACCAAGATGCCTGTAGAGTATATAACAAAACACGACATTACCTGGCATTCCTCAGCTGTAAATCTTTGGGCAGCAATAGTCTAAGGTGGAAATCTCTTCCCTGTGGAAAATATTAAAAAGGTTCACTCAAATTAAGAGAAGTCAATCAGAATCACATAAAAAAGGCAACATTTTCCTGTATTTTCTAAAAGGTATCAACTTTATTCAAATACTTGTTAAAATACAAGCAACAAAATAGTGCATTTAAGGGAAAATAACTCAAAAATATGTCAGAAAATTTTGTGATTACTAGGTAATCAAAACACTGAGAAAGGATTTTGTTTTTAAAGAAAAAGCCATTCACATAAATAAGAAATACTGACAAATTGTTATGCAGACATAAAGGAGAAAGTTAAATGCTATTTCTTAGGAAATAAATTCAAGAAAAAAGAAATTCCATCAAACTGATTTGAAGATAGGAGAAAAAAATCATGACATACCCCATATTTGTAGTTTTCCAAATTTTAATAAAGTAAAAATATTTAAATAATCTTAATATACAGACATCAGAGAAATATTTTCATAAATCAAAGTATATTTAGTTCTCCTACACTTGCAGACCTTTAGTAAATAAAATCCTTGAAACTGTTATTTATTTTAAATATTCATTAACTATAATCTGAAAAAACTAAATTTTACTTAAAAGTCCTTCTAAGGAAAGGACAGTTCTCTGAGAAATATACTGTTTTACTTTCTTGAGAAAGTGAATGGGAAAGCAGGTTAAACTTTGTACCTTAAATAGCATAATACACATGAAATCTAAGCAAAGGTAAGCAGAAAAAGACAAACAGAAATATAATCTTTTACTCCAACAGTATAAAATGAAAAAGAGTAATAAAATTCTTGAAAAACAATTACCACGAGAATTTTATCAGAATCTCCCTCAAAGCAGTTTCGAAAATAGAGGAACACAATTAAATGTACCCCATAACCTTTACTTTCATGGTAATATTGCAGTTCTGACTTTCATTACATTTAAATGTCCTTTAAAAAAATGAAACAAAATGTACTACTGACCTTTTCAAAAGGTCAAGTAACAATAATTCACTATTTCATTAAACCACTAAAAAGTATTATGTAGTAACTTTAACCTAACTTTATAGACACCCCACACATAGGTGTAAGAACAATCTGGAATTCAAAATTTACATGAAAAATAGTAAAACTACTCTACTCAACAGTTACGTAAAATAATAAAATTCCAAAGTCCCTTATTTGCAAAATCTAACCATTTTAAAAGTCAAATACCATGTCACATGTCATAATACTGATTCAAGAAAATGTCTAAAATTATCTTTTTTCAGTTAAATCATAGGGAAAAAATATGTTAACTGCTCTCATGAAGAATTTCCAAATTTACAGCAAACAAAAGTATCAACAGTTGCCTAAATCTAAATATGTCTACATACCATTCCCAAAAAATATGTACATCAAAATTAAGAGCAAATAGAACCACAAAAATCCCGTCTTAGGCAGAGGCAGAAGAGAACTGTATAAACTTCAAAACTGCCTGTAAGAAGAAAAATACAAACCACTTTCCAGTGCCTTCCATCCTGAGGCTCCTACATCAAGTCCTTTGAGAGAGCTAGGGGATTCAGGAAATTTAAAAAAAAAAAAAAAAGGAAAGAAAGAAACAGAAAACAGAAGAGGGGATTAGATTATGTGTGAAAAATAAAAAATTAGCAACATAAAAGTCAAGGACCTCATCTTGGATAAGAACTGTAAAAGCAGAAGATGGTAAAAGGGCTATCCTTTGGAAACGGTGTTAGGAGGAAAAAGTAGCAACTATGGGAAACTGAGGGTCTTACATAACATTAAAAATGCTGGATTCTTCCTCCAACACTACCAAAAAAAAACCATCCATCAAGTAAATTGCATTTTGCAAACAGAAGAGAGTACTGTTTTAAATTAGAGTATAGTTGCTTCCCTGGTGGCTCAAAGGGTAAAGCATGTGCCTGAGATGTGGAAGACCCAGGTTCGATTCCTGGGTCAGGAAGAGCCCCTGGAGAAAGAAATGGCAACCCACTCCAGTATTCTTGCCTGGAAAATCCCATAGACAAGAGGAGCCTGATGGGCTACAGTCGATGGGGTCGCAAAGAGTCGGACACAACTGACCGAGTACACTTACACTTACTTATTTATAGTTGCTTTACACTGCTGTATCAGTTTCTGCTGTACAGCAAAATGAATTAGCCATAGATATACATATATTCCTTCTTTTTTTGCATCTCCTTGCTATGTAGATCCAAAGAGGGTATTCTTGAGGAATTTAACAAATTACTGCAGCCAACGGTTGACAAACACAAAGATAATGTCTCCATCAATACTAAGCTCAGTTCAGTTCAGTAGCTCAGTCATATCCAACTCTTTGCTACTCCATCACCAATTCCCAGAGCTTGCTCAAACTCATGTCCATTGACTCGGTGATGCCATCCAACCATCTTTCTCTGTCATCCCCTTCTCCTCTTGCCTTCAATCTCCCAGCATCAGGGTCTTTTCCAATGAGTCAGTTCTTTGTATCAGGTGGCCAAAGTATTGGCATTTCAGCTTCGGCATCAGTCCTTCCAATGAAAATTCAGGAATGATTTCCTCTAGGATGGACTGGTTTGATCTCCTTGCAGTCCAAGGGACTCTCAAGATCTTCTCCAACACCACAGTTCAAAAGCATCAATTCTTCAGCATTGAGCCAAAGTTTATAGTCCAACTCTCACATCCATACATGACTACTAGAAAAACCATAGCTTTGACTAGATGGACCTTTGTTAGCAAGTAATGCCTCTACTTTTTAATATGCTGTCTAGGTTGGTCATAACTTTTCTTCCAAGGAGCAAGCATCTTTTAATTTCATGGCTGCAGTCACCATCTGCAGTGATTTTGGAGCCCCCAAAAATATAGTCTGCCACTGTTTACATTGTTTCCCCATCTATTTGCCATGAAGTGATGGGACCAGATGCCATGATCTTAGTTTTCTGAATGCTGAGTTTGAAGCCAACTTTTCCATTCTCCTCTTCCACTTTCATCAAGAGTTTCTTTAGTTCTTCTTTGCTTTGTGCCATAAGGGTGGTGTCACCTGCATATCTGAAGTTATTGATATTTCTCCCAGCAATCTTTGATTACAAGTTGTACCTCATCCAGTCCAGCATTTCACATGATGTACTCTGCATATAAGTTAAATAAGCAAGGTGACAATATACAGCCTTGACATACTCCTTTTCCAATTTGGAACCAGTCTGTTGTTCCATGTCCAGTTCTAACTGTTGCTTCTTGACCTGCATACTACTATGACCTGCTAACCTACTATGAGACAAAAACAAGATATGAAGAGAGAGGTGGGAGAGGGATTCAGCATGGAGGGGACATTATATATACCTATGGCTGATTCACACTGATATATGGCAAAAACCATTCACATTACTGTAAAGTAATTGTTCTCCAAATAAAATAAATATATAAATTAAAAAAAAAAAATAAGAACTGAGACATTTCAGGTGATGACAATCCCTCAACATAAACAAAAAACACAAGGCATAAACAAATTACAATACTGAATTAAACATTATTTGGTGAGTATTTGCACCCAGATTCAGAAATTTTAAAACCTCATAACAGAAACTAAAGGGGAAAAAAAGACAAAATAATATTAAAATGGAAGGACAAATTAAGAGCTATTCAAAGAAAAATAGAGTAAAATAAAAATTTCATAAAAGACAAAAAGGTAAGAAAATGACCATATGAGAAAAAAATTAAAGACCACTTGAGAGAAGCAACTGAAGTGGAACACAAGCAGGAAAAAAAAACCCCAATAAGAAAAACATCAAATAACATATGGGAAATAGAATAATACTGGCACCAGATCTCAAAACAAGACTTTAAAAAGCCACAGTGGAACAAACTTTTAACGTGAAAATGCTCACTTAATAATATATAATTCAGTATTCCTTTAAGAAACTGAAAGGGACGTCCTTTAGTTTATATAATGGAACAACAGGGAAGGATTTATCTTCCCATGTTAACTAAAAGATTGGACAAAATATTTGAAACAATGATTTTTAGACATCAAACTACAGGCAGCACAGGACAATGACCCCTGAAAGAAGGGAAACAAAGGAGAAAAGTCTCTGTAATTGGCCAGCCTGGAGAATTTTCAGGCTGCAGGGCAAGGACGAAGAACCAAATAGAGCCTAACATTTTCTATTATTTGAGAAGACAGGCATGAGTAAGGGGAGCCAAGGCATGTAGAATTTACCAGGTACAGTACAAAAGAGGAGAGAAATACATGGAGAAAAATTACACAGAGAATAATTCTACAGAACTTCAGAGAATTCCTAAAAAGGATTCTTCCACTGAATACTGATTGCCACAGGATGTGAGACTACCTAAACATGGGGAGATAAGAGAATATATCGAGGCATTCACACAAGGCTAAAAGAAATCATGTTCTTCTGCCTTATGATCCAGCAATCCCACTGCTGGGCATACACACCGAGGAAACCAGAATGGAAAGAGACATGTGTACCCCAATGTTCATCACAACACTGTTTATAATAGCCAGGACATGGAAGCAACCTAGATGTCCATCAGCAGAGAATGGATAAGAAAGCTGTGGTACATATACACAATGGAGTATTACTCAGCCGTTAAAAAGAATACATTTGAATTAGTTCTAATGAGGTGGATGAAACTCAAGCCGATTATACAGAGTGAAGTAAGCCAGAAAGAAAAACACCAATACAGTATACTAACACATATATATGGAATTTAGAAAGATGGCAATGATAACCCTGTATACGAGACTGCAAAAGAGACACAAATATAAATAACAGACTTTTGGACTCTGTGGGAGAGGGAGAAGGTCAGATGATTTGGGAGAATGGCATTGAAACATGTATACTATCATGTAAGAAACGAATCGCCAGTCTAGGTTCGATGCAGGATACAGGATGCTTGGGGCTGGTGCACTGGGATGACTCAGAGAGATGAAATGGGGAGGGTGGTGGGAGGGGGGTTCAGGGTTGAGAACTCATGTACACCTGTGGCAGATTCATGTCAATGTAGGGCAAAACCAATACAGTATTATAAAGTAAAAAAATAAAATAAAAATAATTTTAAAAAAGAAAACAACAAAAAAAGAAATCATGTTCTAACCAACCAGAGTGGAAAACCTTGTACTAAAAGAGCTATTAAACAGTACTCTTCAGAGTGTTGTCTCAGTGGTACAACCAAATCTCTAGGCTCAAGTCTGTTCTGTTTCAGCTTAACAAAGCTTAAAAGTAAACTTTGGAAAGATTTGCTGTTTCCAAGTAATTTAACAGTTGTCATTCAGTCACTCAGTTGTGTCCAACCCCTTGCAACCCCATGAACTACAACATGCCAGGCTTCCCTGTCTTTCACTATCTTCCAAATTTGCTCAAACTCATGTCCATTGAGTCAGTGATGCCATTCGACTATCTCTACTTGTTGCCCCTGTCTCCTCCTGCTCTCAATCTTTCCTAGCATCAAGGTCTTTGACAATGAGTTGGTTCTTTGAAATCAAGAATATTTAAGACAACAAAAAATTTCATACAACCAGTGGAATGCACAATGTACGTCAACCAATCAAAATATACCAGGTATGCAAAGAAGCAAGAAAATAAGATTAAAAAGAGAAAAATCAAGAGAAACAAATACAAAAATGGCAGATGATAGACCTTCCCCTCCTACACTTAAGCAGTTATAACTGTATTATGTTATGTTCAGGAAGGTAGAGAAAAGCATCAGTATGCTAAACAGACACAAAAACACACAAAGACCCAAGTTGAAGAGATGAAAAACACAATGTCTGAGATGAAAAATATGTTACAATGCATTTATTAACAGCAGATTAAACACTGAAAAAATATATTTGTGTACCTGAAAACACAGAAGTAGAACAGCCAAAGAAAGCAGAGAAACTGACTAGAAAATAGAAAAAAAAAAAAAAAATCAATGAATTATGGAACAATTTAAAGTGGCTTAATACACATGTATTTGGAGTCCCCAACATAGGAAGCAGGAAGGAACAAAAAACTTTTTTGAACAAATAATGACTGAAGTTTTTCCAAATTAAATGAAAATACAGATCCAAAAAGCACAATAAACCCTATGAAGGAAAAACATGAAGACAACTACACCAAGGAACATCACAATCAAATTGACAGAAACCAGTGAGAAAAATATTAACAAACAAAGAAAAACAATATACGTACAGAGGATCAAAGATAAAGATAAAAAGTATAGATTTCTGATACATAATAAAACAAGACAATGAAACAAAACTGCTAAAGCACTAAAACAAAAAGTCAACCTAGAACTTTATACCCAGTGAAAGTATCTTTCAAAAGGCCAAATAAACAATTTTTGAGACATAAAACAGCTGAAGAATTCATCACTAGCAGATATGCACTACAAGAAATGTTAAAGGAACAAGTTTAGGGAGAAAGTAAATGAGTCCATGGGTAGCAAAGACTTGGACATGACTGAGTGACTGAACAACAATAACGACAAAATAAAACAAGATGGAAATCTGGATGTACAACAAAGAGTATCAGAAACAGTAAATATATAGATAAATATAAAAGACCTTTTTCTTATTTTTTAAAATCTCTTTAAACCATAATTAATTGTGCCAAAGCTGGAATTACTTAAGCAACAAATAACGTAGTGCTAGAATATAATTCAAAATATAAAATACCTATATGTCCATACTGATATAAATGATTGAATTAAGAAATGGAGAAATTAATTTCCCATACAGAAGAATTCCAGATAAATTACAACTGACTCTTGAACAACATGAGTTTGAATTGTTCAGGTCCACTTATACATAAGTTTTTTTTTTTTTTTTCCTTAGATTAACTACATACTGTAGTACTATACAATCTGCACTTGGCTGATTTCACAGATGGATTTTCATGCCCACAAGGTTTAGCACACTTAAGCCTTGCGTTATTCAAGGGTCAACTGTCTATAGATACCCCACTTCAAACGGGAGGCAGAATAATTCCCCACTTCTTAATAAGGGCTGCTCATAGTGACTTCCTTCCAAAGAATACAGTATGGAAAAAGGTGGGGAAAAAAGCGACTTCCCAGTAGGGAAACCTACAAACACAACTTCAGCTAAGTGATCAAAGTCAACATCAACAGTGATAAATCATGTTGATAATATGTACCCTTAATATGATGTGATGAAATGGTATCTAAACCTTGTGATGTTTCTCTCAAAAACCCATAAAGCCTAATCACAAGAAAAAAGGCAAATCTTAGTAGAGCAGTGTCCTACAATAAACTTGAGTAGAATTCCTCAATTAAAAGGGTCACTTCATAACCATAAAGAAGTCAGAGTCATCAAAAACAAGGAAGGTCTAAGAAATTATCACAGCTCAGAGAAGCCTTCATGGCAAATAAATGGGGAAACAATGGAAACAGTGAGAGACTTTATTTTGGGAGGCTCCAACATCACTGTACTTGGTAACTGCAGCCACGAAATTAAAAGACACTTGCTCCTTGGAAGAAAAGCTATGACAAACCCAGACAGCATATTAAAAAGCAGAGACATTACCTTGCCGACAAAGGTCCATCTAGTCAAAGCTCTGGTTTTCCCAGTAGTCATGTGTGAATGTGAGAGTTGGACTATAAAGAAAGCTGAGCGCTGAAGAATTGATGCTTTTGAACTGTGGTGTTGGAGAAGACTCTTGAGAGTCTCTTGGACTGTAAGGAGATCCAACCAGTCCATTCTAAAGGAAACCAGTTCTAAATATTCATTGGAAGGACAACACAAAAGAAGACTCTACATGTGGACATCACCAGATAGCCAACATGGAAATCAGATTGATTAGATTCTTTGCAGCCAAAGATGCAGAAGCTCTACACAGTCACCAAAAACAAGACTGGAGCTGACTGTGGCTCAGATCATGAACTGCTTATTGCCAAATTCAGACTTAAATTGAAGAAAGTGGGGAAAAAAACTAGATCATTCAGGTATGACCTAAATCAAATCCCTAACAGGAAGTGAGAAATAGATTTAAGGGACTAGATCTGACAGACAGAGTGCCTGAAGAACTATGGACAGAGGTTCGTGATACTGTACAGGAGACAGGGATCAAGACCATCCCCAAGAAAAAGAAATGCAAAAAAGCAAAATGGCTGTCTTAGGAGGACTTACAAATACCTGTGAAAAGAGAAGCAAAAAGCAAAGGAGAAAAGGAAAGATATACCATTTGAATGCAGAGTTCCAAAGAATAGCAAAGAGAGATAAGAAAGCCTTCCACAGAGATCAATGCAAAGAAATAGAGGAAAACAATAGAATGGGAAAGACTAGAGATCTCTTCGAGAAAATTAGAGATACCAAGGGAATATTTCATGCAAAAATGGGCTCAATAAAGGACAGAAATGGTATGGACCTAACAGAAGCAGACGATACCAAGAGGGGGTGGCAAGAATACACAGAAGAACTATATAAAAAAGATCTTCATGACCCAGATAATCACAATGGTGTGATCACTCACCTAGAGCCAGACATCCCGGAATGTAAAGTCAAGTGGTCCTTAGGAAGCATCACTACAAACAAAGCTAGTGGAGGTGATGGAATTCCAGTTGAGCTATTTCAAATCCTAAAAGATGATTGTGTGAAACGGCTGCAGTCAATCTGTCAGCAAATTTGGAAAACTCAGCAGTGGCCACAGAACTGGAAAAGGTGAGTTTTCATTCCAACCCCAAAGAGCAATGCTGAAGAATGCTCAAACTACCACACAATTGCACTCATCTCACATGCTAGTAAAGTAATGCTCAAAATTCTCCAAGCCAGGTGTCAGCATTACATGAACTATGCAGCTCCAGATGTTCAAGCTGGTTTTAGAAAAGGCAGAGGAACCAGAGATCAAATTGCCAACATCCGCTGGATCATGGAAAAAGCAAGAGACTTCTAAAAAAAACATCTATTTCTGCTTTATTGACTATGCCAAAGCCTTTGACTGTGTGGATCACCAGAAACTGTGGAAAATTCTGAAAGGGATGGGAATACCAGACCACCTGACCTGCCTCTTGAGAAATCCAAATGCAGGTCAAGAAGCAACAGCTAAAACTGGACATGGAACAACCGACTGGTTCCAAACAGGAAAAGGAGTAAGTCAAGGCTATATACTGTCACTCTGCTTATTTAACTTATATGCAGAGTATACCAAGAGAAGTGCTGGGCAGGAAGAAGCACAATGTGGAATCAAGACTGCCAGGAGAAATATCAATAATTTCAGATATGCAGAGGACACCACCGTTATGGCAGAAACTGAAGAGGAACTAAAGAGCCTCTTGATGAAAGTGAAAGAGGAGAGTGAAAAAATTGGCTTAAAGCTCAGCATTCAGAAAACTAAGATCATGGCATCCAGTGCCATCATTTCATGGCAAATAGATGGGGAAACAGTGGAAACAGTGGCTGACTTTATTTGGGGGGGCTCCAAAATCACTGCAGATGGTGATTGCAGCCATGAAATTAAAAGATGCTTACTCCTTGGAAGGAAAGTTATGACCAATCCAGATAGCATATTCAAAAGCAGAGACATCACTTTGTCAACAAAGGTCCATCTAGTCAAGGCTATGGTTTTTCCAGTAGTCATGTATGGATTTGAGAGTTGCACTATAGAGAAAGCTGAGGGCCAAAGAATTGATGCTTTTGAACTGTGGTGTTGGAGAAGACTCTTGAGAGTCCCTTGGACTGCAAGGAGATCCAATCAGTCCATCCTAAAGGAGATCAGTTCTGGGTGTTCACTGGAAGGACTGATGTTGAAACTTAAACTTCTCTGGCCACCTAGTGTGACAAGCTGAGTCATTTGAAAAGACCCCAATGCTGAGAAAGATTGAGGGCAGAAGGGGATGACAGAGGATGAGATGGTTAGATAGCATCACCAACTCAATGGTCATGAGTTTGGGTAAACTCCGTGAGTTGCTGATGGACAGGGAGGCCTGGCGTGCTATGCTTCATGGGTTGCAGAGTCAGACAAGACTGAGGAACTAAACAAACTGAATGTAGTTGGAAATTTCAATACCCCCTTTCATTAACTGAGCAACTACAGAAACTCAGTAAGGATATACACAACTTGAATAGCATTATGAACCAATCTGACCTGACATTTATAGAACACTCTACCCAACAGCAGCATAATGTACATTCTTTCCAAGTATACACAGAACATTTATCAAAATAAACCATATTCTACACTATAAAGTGAGATCCAATAAATTTAACAGAATTCTTATTATATAAATAATATTGTATCTACACTATAAAAGAAAAAATGTCTCATTATCAAAGACCTAATCTTCCACCTAAACAAATTAGGAAATTTAAGATCAGGAATCAATGAAACAGAAACAGAAAATACCAGAGAAAAATAAAAAATCAAATTAGATTCTCTGTAGAGATCAGTAAGACTTACAGGTTTCTATCCAAATCCATCAGGAAAAAGAAGAGAGACACACACTAAGTACCAATATCAGGAATGGACATGAGAGTATATTCATAATTTCTTTGCCACTTCTACCTTAAAGCATTGGTGCCTCATCTCCTTTTAATATGGATCGGATTTGAGACCTTGCTTCTAACAAACAGAATAAAACAGAAGTAAATGTGTAACTTTAGAGGCTGGGAGAGAAAAAGCACGGTGCAGCTTTCTGCTTAATTTCTCTGTTTTATCAGTCACTCAGGGGGAAGACAGCTGCCCTGTTGTGATGACAAGTCAAACAACACTGTGAGAGGTCCACATGGTGAGGAACTGAGGCCTCTGTCAATAGCAGTAAAAAATTGAGTCCTCTTATCTATAGCTAGTCAAGGCTATGGTTTTTCCAGTGGTCATGTATGGATGTGAGAGTCGGACTGTGAAGAAAGCTGAGCGCCGAAGAACTGATGTTTTTGAACTGTGGTGTTGGAGAAGACTCTTGAGAGTCCCTTGGACTGCAAGGAGATCCAACTAGTCCATTCCAAAGGAGATCAGCCCTCGGTGTTCTTTGGAAGGACTAATACTAAAGCTGAAACTCCAGTACTTTGGACACCTCATGCAAAGAGCTGACTCATGGGAAAAGACTGATGCTGGGAGGGATTGGGGGCAGGAGGAGAAGGGGACAACAGAGAATGAGACGGCTGGATGGCATCACTGACTCAGTGGACATGAGTTTGTGTGAACTCCAGGAGTTGTTGATGGACAGGGAGGTCTGGCGTGCTCCAATTCATGGGGTCAAAAAGAGTCAGACGTGATTGAATTGAACCAAATCTATAGCTGTGTGAATAAGCAATCTTGGCAGCAAAATTTTCTTGCCCTAGTCAAGTCTTTAGACAACAGACATCCTGGTCAAAATCTTCACTGTAATCTCAGGAGAAACACTGATCCAAGATCATCCAGCTGCTGTTGCTGCTGCTGCTAAGTCACTTCAGTTGTGTCCAACTCTGTGCAACCCCATAGATGGCAGACCACCAGGCTCCCCCGTCCCTGGGATTCTCCAAGCAAGGACACTGGAGTGGGTTGCCATTTCCTACTCCAATGCTGAAAGTGAAAAGTTAAAGTGAAGTAGTTCAATGGTGTCTGACTCATTGTGACCCCTTTGTCTATGGGATTTTCCTGGCAAGAGTACTGGCGTGGGGTCCCATCACCTCCTCTGTCATCCAGCTGAGTCACATCCAAATTCCTGATCCACAGAAAAGGTGAGATAATTTACTGTCTGTTGTTTTAAGGCACTAAGGTGTGGAACAGTCATATACAGCAAAAGGCAACCAAAATAGGGAGCATCATTACAGATCCCAAAGCCATTAAAAGGATAATAAGAGAATATCATAAACTTTTAAACCAATAAATTCAAAAATCTAGATGAAAATTCTCAAAGGAAACAAACTACCAAAGCTTACTTGAGGGGAGATAAAGAATCTGATAACAGAGAAAACAACTTTTAATCACCCACAAATAAATTTTTATTTTTACAAACATCACTGTTTATTCATAGTGCAATAAAATCAGAAATAGCAAATTAAAATGAAAAAAGACATTCCATGAGAGAAATTTTAGATCTTCTATTAAATAACTCCCATGTGCAGGGAAACTACAAATTAAAATTAAGTTCTAAAAAATAAAACATACATGTCAGCATCTACAGGATACCTTTAAAACGGTAATGAGGGGAAAATGCAGATTGTTAAAAACACATAAAGAAAAATATTGTCTCACTGGCCAAATCTGGGACAACTTAAACATCAAATAGGAAAGAAAGGATTATAATCCATTAGATAAATTACTTTTAAAATCCATAAGCCTGATATAAATAAGTGGCAAAGGGAAAGTCACTCTATCACAGAATGCCAATTAATAAATATAGAAGAAAGAAAATCATCATTGGGAAACATCAATTAACTGACTGGAACAAGAGTCAGTGGCTGCTACAATAGAGGTGATGGGGAGGGAAAAGAGTTTGATGTCTCAAAGTAGCTTCCTCTAAGTCCTTAATAATTACAAGAGGAAAATCTGGCAGATGCCACCTTAAACCTGTGATCAGAGATAACATGATCAATACTGAGACCTGCTGACATCCCATGCCCTAAAAAGGACATGATATTCTTTCTGTGGCATGTGTGTCAGAACTGCATAACTTGAATTCAACGATGAGGAAAGAGTCAAATCTAAATTGAGGGACATTCTACCTAATGACCAGCCTGTGCCCCAAAAATGTCAAGTTCATGAAAAACAGAGGAATACTAAGGAACTATTCCAGATTAAAGAGACAAGACAACCAATGCAATGTGACACTTTACATCAGATGGTTAGGAGCTGGGAAGGGGTATAAAAAACATAACTGGCAACAGTAAAAAAAAATTCTGAATTTGGACTTCAGATTAGATAATGGTATTATATGATGATTAAATTTCCTGATTTTGATAATGGTACTGAGGCTATGTTATGGGTGTGTCCTTGTTGTCATGAAATACACACTTAAGAATTCACGAATAAAGGAGAACTGTGTCTGTAACTTAATCTCAAACTGTTCAGGGAAATAATGTGTGTACACACCCACCCACATACACATCAGAATAAATCAAATGAGGCAAATAGAAAATAATGAATCTCCTCAAATGTATACACAAATTTTTCCTACATCCTTGCTATGTTTCTGTAAATTTGAAATTATATACAAGACAAATATTTTTAGAAAAACCCAGCTCCACCAAAACAAGTGTTAAATAAGATCTTCAGGTTAGGATTTCAACAGCTGCTTAAGCCAAGTAAAATGAAAATTGTAGCTATAAGAAAGGATCCTAATAAAATTTCATCTAATCTGACTACTGATGGCTACATGTTTTCTAAGAGGCTTCAGCAGATACAAGCAATCTCTCTTCAACTTTTCTAAATGTTGTGAAAATTTTCAACTCGGTAATTCAAGACCAATACTTCCAACTGGGGGAGGAAAAGGTGGATTAACTTTATTTCAGAAGTAACAATGAAATTTAACCTTTCGTGATGAAATCTACTTTCTGTGATGGTCACAATGAATTTGAAAACAAATGAAGTTCAAGTGTGTGGTCTATAATCTTTTCTTAATCCGCGTTATTTAGGATTAGTTCTACACCTAATATTCTTAGGAATAGGTAAAATTTTCATTTAGCATGTGAATTTAAATAATTCACTCAATATTTTTTATGTTTTGAGGAAACTTCAAAACATGTGGTAATTGCTAAAACATGGCCCCTATCCTCAAAAAATATGTGCGCTAGTTGGTGAGAGGGTGAATTTGTCCAGAAAGCAGTCTATATTCAGAATTCTAACCTAAGGTAGCTTAGTAGAGGAGGAAAACCTAGGAGTGGCATTAGATATACTGAGTTTAAAGAAGTCTGTTGCGATCAAGGACAAGTAACTTAATCCCTCCCAATTCCCCATGCCGTGATTCACTCAACAATAAAATTAGATTTTTTTTTTTTTCTGCTTCAAAAGACTGAGGATTAGGCGAGATATTGTAGTTGGAAAGCGCTGTGTAACTTCAAAGCCCTACACGTGTTTACTATGTGTAATAAACTCCACNGATCAGCCCTGGATTTCTTTGGAAGGAATGATGCTAAAGCTGAAACTCCAGGACTTTGGCCACCTCATGGGAAAAGCTGACTCATTGGAAAAGACTTTGATGCTAGGAAGGATTGGAGGCAGGAGGCGAAGGGGACGACAGAGGATGAGATGGCTGGATGGCATACTGACTCGATGGACGTGAGTCTGAGTGAACTCTGGGAGTTTGTGATGGACAGGGAAGCCTGGCGTGCTGCAATTCCTGGGTCGCAAAGAGTCAGAAACGACTGATCGACTGAACTGAACTGATGGTAATTCTAGAGGTTCTTAACGTTTGAAAAAGTCACCAGCCTCTTTTCTAAAATACACCATTTTACATTCTCACCAGCAGTATGTAAAGTTCCAATTTCCTCACATTCTCTCCAACACATGTTATTATATTCTTGTTTCACCATAGTCCTCCTAGTGGGTGTGAAGTGGTATCTCATTGTGATTTATTTGCATTTTCCCTATTGCTAATGATATTGAGCATCTTTTCATGTGCTTAATTCACCATTTGTATATCACTTTCCCCTCATTTTCTGGTTCTCAGCATGAGACTACCAAACTACAAACACGCTGGGGTGAAAGTGATCGGAATTCTGGGCCATGCTGAGCCTGGGGTATAACCTCCACCCTATGATTGGGGGCTGTATGGAAGAAGGGATTTTGTGACTTCTTGGCTACACTTGCCAGAAATTAGCCTCTGCAACTCAGAGCCAGAGGAAATAAGTGGTGGCCCACCTCTCTGTGAGATATTGTATCCCTCAACTGTGAGCTGAGGGGGAAAGGAGCTCTGTCTTCCTGATAATGAAGAGGAATATTTAANGGGGCTGTATGGAAGAAGGGATTTTGTGACTTCTTGGCTACACTTGCCAGAAATTAGCCTCTGCAACTCAGAGCCAGAGGAAATAAGTGGTGGCCCACCTCTCTGTGAGATATTGTATCCCTCAACTGTGAGCTGAGGGGGAAAGGAGCTCTGTCTTCCTGATAATGAAGAGGAATATTTAAAATTTTACATAACCTCCTGCTCTTTCTGCCTCTGTAACTCAGCTTGCTCCTTGCAAAGTCTGGATCGCATAGGTCTCAGAAAGTGGGGACTCACAACACTAGGAATTGGAGTTTATCTCACTCACCCTTGTCCTGCTCTTTGCAATCACCCAGCTCCTGCAAACCCACAAACCACTTAATCATGCCTGTCCGTGTATAAAAACTCTAACTCTTTTGTTCGGGGCTCAGAACTTGGAGTGTTAACTCCTCTGGGCCACTGGCAAAATAAACCTGAGTTCTCCAACTCACTGAGTATGGTGTTTGGTTTCTTGAGTACTGGTTTCTGTAACAGTAATACAATCCAAACTGGAGATACCATCATATTGAGCTAAGGAAGCTGGGACAAAGAGAGAAAGCAAATCATGGCTCAAGTTGATATTTTTGAATAATTATTTCTTCCTGCAATGTATTCCCTTAGAAAAATTTCCAGAGGCATTAAATGCTTTTTTAATGCCTTATTTACTAGAATTTTCAGACTCTCCCTGCTTAGTGTACATATCACTGAATTTGCTATATTATTCCCTGGAACAAATACTTCTGAAATCTCTGTGGCTAAATACTAAAAAAAGAAAAAAAAAAAAAAAGCTTATTTCCTGCTCATGCTACATTCCAATACAGGTTGAAATGCTTATCACAGCAGGGACCCCGGCTGATGAAGACTATTTCAGCATGTGCTTGCATAGTCACTGCAGCAGAGGGAAGGTAAAGATAGATACCAGGAGTTAACGTCTCCTGCAAGGAGTGAACCACGTCATTTCACATTTCATTGGCCAAAGCAAATAACATGGACACCTCTTTCTTCAAGGGAGCAGAAAAGTATATGCTCACTATGTGTGTGGAAGCAGAACCAGGATTTTTTTAACACCTCTATTGATTATCACACAGTGAATATCCTTCTGATTATTCTTTTTAGACTATGTAAAGCTGTAGAATCTTGGAAAATTTTGAGGGAGGGATAGAGTGCGAAATGCTTTTTTCTCCCTAATACAGCATTTAATGTCTACTTGGTGCTTAATCGCTCAGTCGTGTCTGACTCTTTGTGACCCACGGACTATAGTTCATCAGGCTCTTCTGTCCATGGAGATTCTCCAGGCAAGAATACTGGAGTGGGTTTCCAGGCCCTCCTCCAGGGGATCTTCCCAACCCAGGGATCGAACCCAGGGCTCCCCACAGCAGGCAGATTCTTTACTGTCTGATCTACCAGAGGATTACCTACTTTAGGTAATTCGTTGGAAATAAAATAAGTGATTATATTTGTGCTCAGTTTGTGGAGCAGTGCGTTAAGATCACATTTTGAGACACACACACCCTTCAGTGGTGGCAGAATAATAGTGGTCAATTCCACCTCACTGGTGTCAGTAAAGGCTTAATAAGTGAGTTACTTTTAGATCAGTCTAAAACTATGAATGTTAGGGCTTCCAGAATCCACCTGCCAATGCAGAAGATGAAAGGGATGAGGGTTCAATACCTGGGTTGGGAAGATCCCCTGGAGGAGGAAATGGCAACTCACTCCAGTATTTTTACCTGGGAAATTCATGCATGAAGAGTCTGGTGGGCTACAGCCCGTGGATAGCAGGAGTTTGACGTGATCGAGCAGCTGAGCATGCACTCATGCACGTGATCTGTGAGTTATGTGTCCACCAGGTGAAATAAATTATCCCGCAAGGAAGCTGAATAAAAGTTACAGAAACAAACAGCTTAGAATATCTGAGAAACTGCCATGAGATGCTTACAGATAAGGGGTGGGGATTGGCAAGAGGTAAGGCTGAGCAGGTAGGAAAGAAACACATGAGTAGGCATTTGGGATTGATCCTAACAATAAAGCAGAGCTATTAAAAGCTTTTAGTCTGGAAACGAATCGAATAAACTTCACTTTTAGAAACGTTTATCAGAGAGCTCTGTGGAACATGAATTAGAAGCCGCAGAACTAGAGGCAGTAAGACCATGTAGGAGATGATTACCACAGTACAGGGAAGGTGCTGAGGAAAAAGTTATGAGAACTCATGTTCAGTGAGGTAGATCCTGCCTCTTGGAAATCTTTTAGCTCTTCCTCTTCATCCAGTTATAATAGCTGGGGTAGTTCTTTGCTCACTCCTGGACCCTCTTCGCCATATACTCTCTCCCTTTAATGATTCCCATCTAGTCTATGAAGGTTAATGTCTTTCCATACACTGATGACTTCTAAACTTATCTTTCTCACTACAGACTTCAGACTTGCCTGCCTAACGACCACATAATATATCCACTTTAGATGCCTAATTGTCATCTCAAATTGTTGTGTCAAAAATGGACCTCCAGAGGCTTCCCTGGTGGTCCAGCGGTTAAGGTCTCAACTCTATAATGGTGGAATCAAGTCACCACCTGATACCTCTTTAGCTAAAAGCCATATGTCCATACATTATGTGTTGACTGAGGTACTGCAATATGAAGTACAGCACCAAAAGTGTTGGATACAAATCTAACCAAGATTTTGGATGTAACTTCCAGTTTACTGGTTTAAGAAAAAAAAAAAAAGAGAGAGAGAGAGAAACAAGTTGAATGAGATCAGAAGGAAAAGATCAGGCAAGTTCAGAAGGCCAAGTATGAGTGAAAGTGTTAGTTGCTTAGTCATGTCCAACTCTTTGCAACCTTGTGGACTGTGGCCTGCCAGGCTTCTCTGTCCATGGAATTCTCCAGGCAAGAATACTGGAGTGGATAGCCATTCCCTTCTCCAGGGGATCTTCCTGACTCGAGGATTGAAATCATGTCTCCTGCATTGCAGGCAGATTCTTTACTTTCAGAGCCACCAGGGAAGTCCCAAAGTAAACCAGTTTCTTCACCCAGACAAAGGTATGGGGGGAAAAAAGGCAAGAGGAGAAACGATGGTTCAATTTTAAAAAGAGACTTAGAAACAACACTTAAGAGCAATTTGAAACGTTGTTTGAATGATAATTTGAATAAACCGATTGTGCATGCATATGCAACGGTCCTGGAAAAAAGAGATTTCTGAATGGGTAAAGTCTTGAAGTGCATGCCTGTTAGTCACTTCAGTCTGACTCTTTGCAACCCCATGGACTGTAGTCCACTGGCTGCTCTGTCCATGAGATTCTTTAGGCAAGGTTACTGATATGGGTTGCCATGCCCTCCTCCAAGGGATCTTCCCAAACCAGGGATCAAACCACGTCTCTTGTCTCCTGCACCAGCAGGCAGGTACTTTACCACTAGTGCCACCTGGGAGGCCTAAGGTCTTGATAATGGTACAAATATCTAAGACTAGGCATAATAAAGAGAAATTGGTATATTTAGTATATAACATGTTAAGATGTAAGTTCTTGTGGAAATTTTATATAGAGATGCCCATAGACCAATTGTTTTCAACCAAGAGCAATTTTTGACCTGCAGGTGACATTTGGCCATACCTGGAAACATTTGTGTTTGTCTCCTGGGAAGGTGTACAGCACTGCTGAAATCTAGTAGGTAGAGGCTAATGAATGGCCATGCACAAGACAGCCACTCACAATAAAGAATGAGCCAGCTCAAAATGCCAAAGTTGCTGAGGTTAAGAAACCCCATGAGAGGCAATCAAATGTCTACACAAAGAATGTGGAGACCAAGGTTGCTTTGTTTGCTTTGGCCTGGCGTATGGTAAGCTCTAATATTTGATGTGTGCTAAGTTGCTTCAGTCATGTGTGACTCTTTGTGACACTTTGGACATTCGCCCATCAGGCTCCTCAGTATTCTCCTGACAAGAATACTGGAGTGGGTTGCCATGCTCTCCTCCAGGGGATCTTCCCGACTGAGGGATTGAACCCACGTCTCTTACATCTCCTGCATTGGCAGGTAGGTTTATTACCACTAGTGCCACCTGGGAAGCCCCTAGTATTTGATAACCCCCTTTATATTGTATAAATCTCCAGATTCTTCAACAACTGGGGGAAAGAGACAAAAAGAGAAATACTGTGTCAAGTGGGCTGAGGCTTAGATGATTGGTCTTAGATTTTATAAATGTACATCATTAGCATATAGGTGATATTAGGAACATTGGGAGTGAATGAGAACTTCTACAGCAGTGGTCCTTGAATCTCACTGTGGACCAAAACCACTGGGGCAATTTTGAGATGACAGAGATGCTTGGTCTAAGCCCAGAGATTCTGAGTTAAATCTCAGGTGGTAGGGTGAGGGTGATAAGCCTCATATCTTTAAAAACTCTTCATATCCACTTCCCACTCAGCGCGGCCGAGAGGAGCTACCCCACGTCGGAGGACAGAGACAGCGGCTGAGAGCCCCGGGCTGTGGCGGCGCAGGAACAGCTGAGAGGAATCACCCCACTTCCGAGGTCAGGGGCAGCAGCAGAGAGTGCCAGGCTGGGACGGCGCGGGAACAGNTTGCATTTCTTTTCCATGGGGATGGTCTTGATCCCTGTCTCCTGTACAATGTCACGAACCTCCGTCCATCGTTCATCAGGCATTCTATCTATCAGATCTAGTCCCTTAAATCTATTTCTCCCTTCCACTGTATATTGAAGCTCTTAATTTTAACCCACCATTAATCTACTTTTCAATTTCGTGCCATTTGAAGACTCAGTTCAGTCACTCAGTCATGTCCGAGTCTTTGAGACATCATAGACTGCAGCACATCAGGCTTCCCTGTCCATCACCAACTCCTGGAGCTTATTCAAACTCATGTCCATCGACCCAGTGATGCCATTGAACCATCTTATCCTCTGTCATCCCCTTCTCTTCCTGCCTTCCATCTTTTCCAGCATCAGGGTCTTTTCCAATGAGTCAGTTCTTCATATCAGTTGGTAAAAGTATTGGAGTTTCAGCTTCAGCATCAGGCTTNCAAACTCATGTCCATCGACCCAGTGATGCCATTGAACCATCTTATCCTCTGTCATCCCCTTCTCTTCCTGCCTTCCATCTTTTCCAGCATCAGGGTCTTTTCCAATGAGTCAGTTCTTCATATCAGTTGGTAAAAGTATTGGAGTTTCAGCTTCAGCATCAGGCTTTCCAAAGAATATTCAGGACTGATTTCCTTTAGGATGGACTGGTTGGATCTCCTTGCAGTCCAAGAGACTCTCAAGAGTCTTCTTCAACACTGCAGTTCAAAAGCATTAGTTCTTCAGCACTTAGCTTTCCTTATGGTCCAACTCTCACAGCCCTTAATGACTACTGGAAAAGCCATAACTCTGACAAGATTCACCTTTGTTGGCAAAGTAATGTCTCTGCTTTTTAATGTGCTGTCTTGTTTGGTCATAGCTTTTCTTCCAAGGAGCAAGCATCTTTTAATTTCATGGCTGCAGCCACCGTATGCAGTGATTTTGGAGCCCCCCAAATAAAGTCTGTCACTGTTTCCATTGTTTTCCCATCTATTTGCCATGAAGAGTTGGGACCAGATGCCATGATCTTAGTTTTGTGAATGTTGAGCTTTAAGCCAACTTTTGCAGTCTCTTCTTTCACTTTCATCAAGAGGTTCTTTAGTTCTTCTTCAGTTTCTGCCATAAGGGTGGTGTCACCTGCATATCTGAGGTTATTGTTATTTCTTCCGCCAATCTTGATTCCAGCTTGTGCTTCTTCCAGCTCAGCATTTCTCATGATATACTCTGCATATAAGTTAAATAAGCAGGGTGACAATATACAGCCTTTACGCACTTCTTTCCCTATTTGGAACCAGTCTGTTGTTCCATGTCCAGTTCTAACTGTTGCTTCTTGACCTGCATGCAGATTTCTCATGAGGCAGGTCACGTGGTCTGGTATTCCCTTCTCTTTCAGAATTTTCCTCAGTTTCTTGTGATCCACACAGTCAAAGGCTTTGGCATAGTCAATAAAGCAGAAGTAGATGTTTTTCTGGAACTCTCTTGCTTTTTCTGTGATCCGATGGATGTTGGCAATTTGATCTCTAATTTGATCTCTGCTTTTTCTAAATCCAGACTGAACATCTAGAAGTTTATGGTTCACGTACTGTTGAAGCCTGGCTTAGAGAATTTTGAGCATTACTTTGCTAACATGTGATTTGAAGACTGCATTATAGTAATGTGTACTTGTTGATGTTTCTCTGAAAGACTTTTCACTTATTTCATGTGCATTTGTTTTGTTTCCCTACCCAAACTAAAAATTGCAAGTACTCTGTCTTTTCTTTTGTACTCTGACATGATGCATTTACCAGTGAAAATTTATTTTAAAAGGTTTTAAAATAATTAAGGATATTTAATTTGATTTCACTCACATAGATAGGTTCTGAATTGTTAAATCCAGGATTTCACTAATAAGTTTAAACTTTGTATTTTTATTTGCAGTGAAAAATAAAAGTTTGAATTTTAATTTTGTGTTTCTGTTTCATGAAACATCAACTAAATCATTCTGCAAAGGTATTTTTTCCAGGAGGCAAAAACAGTGAACTTTAAAACTCAGAAGTACTGGAACCAATAGAATACACATTTAGAATGCTTTACTTTAACTTGAGATTCATCAGAGGAGCATGAAAATATACAATTAAGATTATGCCATGGAAGGAATAACAGTAATCATTTTTTACAGAAAATCTTATCCATAAAATGCTGCAACCGTCACTAAAGAGGAAAATGTAAATTAATCTAAGGTGCTAATAAAATAGTCTTGTACCATAAATTATTTTATTCTTTAAGTGTCAACAATGTTAGTTAATTTACTACTAATTTTTTTTTCATAAGGTCCTCTTACAAACTGAACCCTTGAGTTCAAATAGATTTCATTTTGACAAATGCTGGTTTATAATGTGACAGAAAATATTTCTCCTAGAAAAATCACTTTGTTTACTCCATTCATAAAAGATTTTGGCAGGGTTTGATAAACTCTATTATTTTAAACAAACCTCAAAATAACTTGCTATTTGCTTTAGGCTTATATATCTTCTGGGATGTATCAAAGATTCTGAGCCTTACATTTTAAAAGACTTTTTTACCAACAACACATGTACCTGAAAATAATTTAGCATTCAAGAAACTGTCCATTTTAACCTGTTCAAAGTAGATCATTTAAGTCTGATGTGGAATAATAGTTTAAGCTTTTTAAACTTAATACAATTTAAATGTCCACTTGTAAATTGTAGATGGATTATTCATTTGTGATGGGTTATATAGATGGGTACATGTGTTGTTGTGTACCAACAACACATGTACCTGAAAATAATTTAGCATTCAAGAAACTGTCCATTTTAACCTGTTCAAAGTAGATCATTTAAGTCTGATGTGGAATAATAGTTTAAGCTTTTTAAACTTAATACAATTTAAATGTCCACTTGTAAATTGTAGATGGATTATTCATTTGTGATGGGTTATATAGATGGGTACATGTGTTGTTGTGTACCAACAACACATGTACCTGAAAATAATTTAGCATTCAAGAAACTGTCCATTTTAACCTGTTCAAAGTAGATCATTTAAGTCTGATGTGGAATAATAGTTTAAGCTTTTTAAACTTAATACAATTTAAATGTCCACTTGTAAATTGTAGATGGATTATTCATTTGTGATGGGTTATATAGATGGGTACATGTGTTGTTGTGTACCAACAACACATGTACCTGAAAATAATTTAGCATTCAAGAAACTGTCCATTTTAACCTGTTCAAAGTAGATCATTTAAGTCTGATGTGGAATAATAGTTTAAGCTTTTTAAACTTAATACAATTTAAATGTCCACTTGTAAATTGTAGATGGATTATTCATTTGTGATGGGTTATATTAAATGGAAAACTAGACAAGACAGACAGTTCTTCTGATCTCTTTGTTACTGGACTCTGTAAATGAGAGAGGAAAACACCAGGAGAGGAATCATGATGCCAGTTTAAGCTACGGTCTCCCAGATGTGCATATATGTGTGTATTGCATGTATAATATACATATTTATATGTGGCAATATATTGATTTTATGACATAATTTGGTGCTTATTATGAAATTTTTATAACAGATTCTAAAAATGAGATTAACGACTCACTATAACCATAGTGCATGGGTGCTAAGTCACTTCAGTCATGTCCAACTCTGCGATCCCTAGGCTGTAGCCTGCCAGGCTCTTCTGTTCATGGGATTCTCCAGGCCAGAATACCGGAGTGGCTTGCCATGTCCTTCTCCAGGGGATCTTCTTGACCCAGAGATTGAACTTGTGTCTCTTGTGTCTGGTGATGGCAGGCAGGTTCTGTACCACTTCCTGGGGCACTACCAGGGAAGCCCCAACCACAAATTAAAGCTTAGAAATGTTCATTATTTGACTTCTATTAAAATTGACTTTTATATAAAATTTTAGCTATTTAAAGTTATTTTAGGACTTATATTTTAAGTCTGGAAATTCAGGTAAAATTGCTTCAGCTTGCTACTTTAGGTTTTTAATATAGGCCCTATTTGTTTTTCATTTAACTTTTAAGAAAATATCCCAAAGATCATTTCTAATCTCACCTGCTAACAATAGACACTCTTTAACTGCTGTGTCTTTTATTTTGCAAGAACAATCTATATCTACACTGAAGGTCAATTTCTGTTGCCACATATAAAGATCAATTAGGCATGAAATCTAGTGAAATTATTTCTTGAAACACAATCTGATAGTAGCAGCTTTCAGGGAACAAAACTGTATCATATCATAAATGTTATCATAAGTTAGTAAGTTTAATTCTGTATATAAAAATTGTACTCATTCTAATTATATATCATGAAATTACATTATTAATATGTTTGTAAAGGCTAGGAACATTTATATTTCATTCTATGTTGTTTTTTAGTCGCTGAGCTGTGTCCGACCCTTAGACATCCTGTGAACTACAGCACGCCAGGCTTCCCTGTCCATCACTATCTCCCAGAACTTGCTCAAACTCATGTCCATTGTGTTGTGATACCATCTAATCATCTACTCCTCTGTCTCACACTTCTCCTCCTGCCTTCAATCTTTCCCAGCATCTGGGTCTTTTCCAATGAGTCAGTTCTTCACATCAGGTGGCCACAGTATTGGAGTTTCAGCTTCAGCAGCAGTTCTTCCAATGAACACTCAGGCTTGATTTCCTTTAGGAATGACTGGTTTGCAATCCCTGTAATCCAAGGGACTCTCAAGTCTTATCCAACACCACAGGTCAAAACCATAAGTTCTTTGGCGTTCAGCCTTCTTTATGGTCTGACTCTCACATCCATATATGACTACTAGAAAAACCCTATCTTTGACTATATAGGCCTTTGTCAGCAAAGTAATGTCTCTGCTTTTCAGTACTCTGTCTAGGTTTGTCATAGGTTTTCTTCCAGGAGCAAGTATCTCTCAATTTCATGGCTACAATGACTATCTGCAGTGATTTTGGGGCCCCCCAAAATAAAGTCTGTCACTGTTTCTGTTCTTTTCCCATCTATTTGCCATGAAGTGATGGGACTGGATGCCCTGATCTTCATTTCTTAAATGTTGAGTCTTAAGCCAGCTTTTCCACTCTCCTCTTTCACTTTTATCAAGAGGCTCTTTAGTTCCTCTTCTCTTTCTGCCATTAATGTGGTATCATCTGCATATCTGAGGTTATTGATATTTCTCCCAGCAATCTTGATTCCAGCTTGTACTTCATCCAGGCCAGGCATTTTTCATGATGTACTCTGCATATAAGTTAAATAAGGAGGGTGACAGTATACACCCTTGGTGTACTCCTTTCCCAATTTGTCCATTGTTACATGTCTGTTTCTAACTGTTGCTTCTTGACCTGCATACAGGTTTCTCAGGAGGCAGGTAAAGTACTCTGGTATTCCCATCTCTTTAAGAATTTTCAACAGTTTATTGTGATCTACACACTCAAAGGTTTTAGCATAGTCAATTCAGCAGAAATAGATGTTTTTCTGGAATTCTCTTGCTTTTTCTGGGATCCAACAGCTGTTGGCAATTTGATCTTTGGTTCTTCTGCCTTTTAAAAATCCAGTTTGTACATATGGAAGTTCTCAGTTCACATACTGTTGAAGCCTAGCTTGAAGGAATTTGAGCATTACTTTACTAGCATGTGAAATGAGTGCAATTGTGCAGTGGTTTGAACATTCGTTAGCATAGCCCTTCTTTGAAATTGGAATGAAAACTGACATTTTTCCACCCAAGACAGATGGGTCGTGTTGGAGAGTTCTGACCAAACATGGTCTACTGGAGAAGGGAATGGCAAACCTTTACAGCATTCTTGCCTTAAAACCCCATGAACAGTATGAAAAGGCAAAAAGATATGACACCGAAAGATAAACTCCCCAGATCACTAGGTGTCCAATATGCTAATGGAGAAAAATGGAGAAAAAGCTCCAGAAGAAATAAAGAGTCTGAGCCAAAGTGGAAACAACAGCCAGTTATGGATGTTTCTGGTGGTGAAAATAAAGTCCGATGTGGTAAAGAACAGTATTACATAGGAACCTGGACTGTTAGGTCCATGAATTGAGGTAAATTGGAAGTGGTCAAACAGGAGATGGCAAGAGTGAATATTGACATTTTAGGAATCAGTGAACTAAAGTGGAAGGGAATGGGTGAATTTAATTGAGATGACCATTATATCTATTACTGTGGACAAGGATCCCTTAGAAAAAATGGAGTAGCCCTCATAGCAACAAAAGAGTCAAAAATACAGTATTTGGGTGCAATCTCAAAACACCAGAATGATCTCAGTTCATTTCCAAGGCAATACCATTCAATATCACAGTAATCCAAGTCAATGCCCCAACCACTAATGCTGAAGAATTATTTCTGGAGACATAATAGCCTATTACAGTGAAACTAGTTATCTAACTAGTCTCCCAACTGAGCCCTGCTTCCACCCTTGGCCCTCTATTACCAACCCAGAAGCCTTTAAGATCCTTTTAAAATGGAAATCACATCAAGTCACTGTAAGAATCAAATCCCTCCAATAGCTCCCCATTTTGATCAAGCAAAAGCCAAAGTCCTCATCATTGGTTTACAAAGCTCCATCAGATTTCTCCTAACACCTCCTTTTTCTCTCTGATCCCTACTTCTACTATTCTTCTGGCTCACTGCTCGAGTCACATTGATGTTGCTTTTTCTTGAACAACTGGCATCCTCCTATCTCAGAAGCATCCTTCTTGTACTGTTATTTCTGTTGCCTGCAATGTTTATTTCCCACATGGCTTCTTCCCCTCTCCCCATCTTCAAGTCTTTTCCCAAATATCTTTTCAGTAAAACCTCTTGGTCAACTCTATTTAAAATTGTAGCCTACCTCCAGTACATCCTGTATTGCTTAGCCTGACTTAAATTTTTCCGTAGACTTATTATCTTCTAACAACTATAAATTTAACTTGTTTATTTTGCTTATTGTCTGTCTCCCCTCTCAAGAGTGTGTATAGACAGCAAGAAATAGGATATTTTTTCTGTTTTATTTTCTGTCATATCCTCAGCACTCAGACTAGTTCCCTGAACATATAGAAAGTCAAATAACTGTCTGTCGAATGAGTTGTTCCATACACAAATTTTACCTTAATTTTATCAGTTGCAGTGCAGCTCCTGAGCCTGAGCACTCTGGAGCTTGTGTACCACTAGAGAATCCATATTCTGCAATGACTGAGGCTGCATACCTCAACTAGAGAATCCGTGCACCACAAGGAGAAATCTCACATGGTGAAACTAAGACCTGACATAGCCAAATAAATAAAAATTTTTTTAAAGATAAATCTGCAGATGCAGACAAAAATGAATTTAAGAGATCTAAGTTAGTTTAGTGGATCATGTAGGTCTAATGGTTATTAACTGAACCCAGGTCATTATCCCTGGGGAATAATGCTGGATGAAGGTGACCATCACTGAAGACTTCATCAATTCATTTCTTGAAGGTTAAGGACATTTCCTAGTCTTATCTTTACTGAGTCATGGGTGGTGATTTGGAGCAAGAGGCAATTATCAGTCAGATATAATTAATCATGAAGTATTCTTAGTGGATACTGGCAACAGGGCCTACAGTACTAACTTGATAAAGTACTAACTAACCATATTACCTGATAAAGCTACTTAATACATCAGAGTCTGTTATTGCATGGACTTACAAACAGGTCCTGGCCACATGCACTTCTGTTTATACCAGAATCCAATGATGCCCATAGTTTAGGTAGAGTTCACAGGGAGCAGTGGGGGAGGAGAATAACATCAGGCCACACCAGTCAAATCGACCTTAGTGATTAGTGGGTTTCAGTTCAGTTCAGTTCAGTTTACTCCCTTAGTCATGTCCGACTTTTGGTGACCCCATGGACTGCAGCATGCCAGACCTCCTTGTCCATCACAAATTCCTGGAGTTTACTTCAACTCATGTCCATTGAGTCAGTGATGCCATCCAACCATCTCATCCTTTGCTATCCCCTTCTCTTCTCACCTTCAATCTTTCCCAGCATCAGGGTCTTTGCAAATGAGTCAGTTCTTCGCATCAGGTGGCCAAAGTATTGGAGTTTAAGCTTCAGCATCAGTCCTTCTAATGAATATTCAGGACTGATTTCCTTTAGGATGGACTGGTTGGATCTCCTTGTAGTCCAAGAGACTCTCAAGAGTCTTCTCCAACACCACAGTTCAAAAGCATCAGTTCTTCGGCACTCAGCTTCCCTTATTGTCCAACTCTCACATCCATACATGACTACTGGAAAAACCATAGCTTTGACTAGACAGACCTTTGTCGACAAAGTAATGTGTCTGCTTTTTAATATGGTGTCTAGGTTGGTCATAACTTTTCTTCCAAGGAGTAAGCGTCTTTTAATTTCATGGCGGCAGTCGCCATCTGCAGTGATTTTGGAGCACAGAAAAATAAAGTCCGACACTGTTTCCACTGTTTCCCCATCTATTTGCCATGAAGTGATGGGACCAGATGCCATGATCTTCGTTTTCTGAATGTTGAGCTTTAAGCCAACTTTTTCAGTCTCCTCTTTTACTTTTATCAAGAGGCTTTTAGTTTCTCTTCACTTTCTGCCATAAGCATAGTGTCATCTGCATATCTGAAGTTATTGATATTTCTCCCGGCAGTCTTGATTCCAGTTTGTGCTTCATCTTGCCCAACATTTCGCATGATGTACTCCACATATAAGTTAAATAAGCAAGGTGACAATATACAACCTTGATGTACTCCTTTCCCTATTTGGAATCAGTCTGTTGTTCCATGTCCAGTTCTAATTAGTGGGTTGACAGAGTTCAAAACAATCTCATCCTATCATATTCTTTTGCTTTCCTAGTACCTGCATGCTCATTCCTTCCTTCCATACTTTGTTTCTTTTTTCTGAAATATTTGAGAACCCAGTTGTAGAAGGCACAGGTGGAGCTACAGTAGTGAACAAGAGCCAACACAGCCCTTGCCTGGATGGAGCATAGATCTAGTTGGAGTTGTAGATATAACATAATACTATTATGCTATCTATTACCCTGGAGAAGTAAAAGTTGATAAGAAATATGGATTTTACCTAGTTTTAGGTATAAGCTATAGAGTCTCACAGGAAGTGGTCAGAGATGTGAAGGATGGATAGGAATTCATTAAGCAAAAGAGAGGAGTATCATATGTACAAATGTGGCAGTCTGAGGTAGGACGATACATGAGTCTTTCAAGAAACTGGAGTATAGGGACTTCCCTGGTGGTCCAGTGGTTAAATATTCACCTTGCAATACCTGAGACATGGGTTCAATCCTTGGTCTAGGAACCATGATCCCACATACCATGGAGCAAAGAAATCTGTGTGCTGCAAATGGTGCACCACAACTAGAGAGTCTGTGCACTGCAACGAAGTTCCCCCATTATACACAAAGACACCGCATGCCCCAACTAAGACCCAATGCAGCCAAATTAAAATGAAAAAGAAACTAGAGTATAAAGAATAGAAATGTAGAGAAGAGTAAAATGACTCCCACGTGTGAAGTAGGAGATGGTTCTTAGAATGGCTTACAGTCAATGCAAGGAATTTTCTATTTTATCACAAACATAATTTTGTGGGATTTTAAACAGGAATCTGACATGATTAGATATAATTAGAACCTGTTTTTTTAGGGGAAAAAATTATCCTGGGTATAATTTATAATATTTCTTGGCATATCAAATCTTAGTGGCTGTAGTGCTGTTGATGATAGGAGAGTGAAGGCAGAGACCATTTAAGAATCTAGTTAGACAATTGCTTTGCTAACTGCTCGCCAGGCCATTGACTGTCTCTAATAATAATCTGAAGTGAGATTTCCTAGGGCTATCTTTTAAATCATGTTTTTTTTCATATATTAGTGTAGCTAGGGAGTGATCCGTTGAGAGGCTATTGAAATAATCTGGGTAAGCCTGACGATGCTTGGACTGGAGTCGTAGTGATGAAGATGTGAAGAATGGAAGGATTCTAAAAGAGAATCAATAAGGCTTGCTGATTAATTGGCTATGAGGTGTTGCTGCTACTGCTGCTGCTAAGTCACTTCAGTCGTGTCCGACTCTGTGTGACCCCATAGACAGCAGCCCACCAGGCTCCCCCATCCCTGGGATTCTCCAGGCAAGAACCCTGGAGTGGGTTGCCATTTCCTTCTCCAATGCATGAAAATGAAAAGCAAAAGTGAAGTCACTCAGTCATGTCTGACTCCTAGCGACCCAATGGACTGCAGCCTACCAGGCTCCTCCGTCTATGGGATTTTCCAGGCAAGAGTACTGGAGTGGGGTGCCATCGCCTTCTCCAGGCTATGAGGTGAGATGGGCTTAATTGGAAGCACAGATGAGTTTTTACTAGGCTCATGGACTAGTTAGTGATTAGTGACTAAGAACTGATTAGTGATAAGAATTGCAGGTTCAGTACTGAATGTACTGAGATTGAGATACCTGTGAGACATCCAAGTGATAGGTAAAATGGACTCAAAGTTTGGAGGAAATCTGGGCTAGAGATACAGATGGGTGTATTTGTACATTGATGGTAGCTGAAGCTACTGGAATGGACAGAGAATGGGAGTCCAGACAAGTGTCAATATATTGAGTAAGAAAAGAAGAGGTTGCCTTGAGGAGCTCAAACATTTCAAGGTTGAATTAAAGGGAAAGGGTCATCAAAAGGCAGTGAAAATAAGTTATCAGAGAGGCGGGATGAAAACCAAGTAGCATCAGCCTACATGTTTATGGAGAAGATGAATGCAGGAGAGTTCTGAGGAAATAGTGCTGAATTCCTCCCTTATCAGCAGAACCCAGTGACCCCTGGCAGTGCATCTGCTGGGTACATTCATCCTGGGCTGTAGAAAGCAGAAATACACTATTCCAGCCCCCCAATACATATGCTCATTGCCCTCATGCTTAGTCTTGGATGTGAATGGCTCCTGCTGGTCTCTTTATCTAGGAGGCTGGCCCTGATAGTGAAAATTGGCAATTCATTGACATCCCATCATCCCCACCCTGCTGGCATTCTAGCCTACTTATCAAGAAGGGACCCTGGTCATGGGAAATGACATTCTAAGTTAGGTCCTGTATTGACAAGGCATGAAAGTCAATCCCTTCCTTTCCTGTCTTAGACATTATATGTTCACCACTCATGGGTAGGGGTTGAAGGAGTACAGAGGGGCAAAGAAGGATCAGGCATAGATCTAGAGTGCTTAGAGGAGACTACCTCAAGGAGGACTTCTCAACTTTAGTGTGTCCGTAAATTAACCTGGGGTTCCTGTTAAGATGATGATTCAGTACATGTGCTCTACTGCCTAAGATCTGTATTTTCAACAAGTTCCCAGGATATGGGAATGCTGCTGCCCACACTTTATTAGTAGTTTAGCTTATATAGGCAGGCTGCTGCTGCTAAGTCGCCTCAGTCATGTCTGACTCTGTGCGACCCCATAGATGGCAGCCCACCAGGCTCCCCTGTCCCTGGATTCTTCAGGCAAGAGTACTGGAGTAGATTGCCATTTCCTTCTCCAATGGATGAAAGTGAAAATTGAAAGTGAGGTCGCTTAGTTGTGCCCTACTCTTAGCGACCCTATGGACTGCAGCCTACCAGGCTTCTCAGTCCATGGGATTTTCTAGGCAAGAGTACTGGAGTGGGGTGCCATTGCCTTCTCCATATAGGCAGGCTAGCAAGCCAGAAAATAAAATAGCCATAATAATAATAAAAATAAACCGCTCTAAACAGTAGAGCAGAGCTTGATCAAGAAATGGATGTGATGCTATGCAAAGCCCTGATCTGACCTCTAGGTTTAGGAACAAGTCCTCCAACAAGATGTATGGCTGGTGATGCCTGATTGTTTAATCACTAAGTCGTGTCTGTCTCTTTTGCAAACCCATGGATTGTAGCCTGCCAGGCTCCTCTGTTCATGGGTGCCTGATTAACGTGCGTTAAAATTGATAAATGAAGTGTTCCACAGTTGCTGACTTCATGCTCCTTAGGTACTTTTTCATTTCTTGGGTCCCCAAACACTGAATCCAGGAGAGTTTGAAGCGCAATATATTTGTAAACACAGATACAAAGGAAAATTTCCATAGATTGGTAATGTCTTTAGCTGTGATTTTACTTGGCAATATAAAAGATATTCCTGGTGGCAAAGGCAATGAAGAAATCTTTCTGCTAAAAAAAATTGGAATCCACTTAAGTTTTGAAAGTATAATTTTATAAGGTATATATTATGCCACAAGTAATTATTCCTTTGTGTGTGAGGCAGCCTCAAAGAGCTGTATTTGGATCAGCAGTTAAATTCTAACATAAAATAATATAACCTCTACACCTATACAACTTTGTCTCTGTAAAGTAGGTTCAAAGTAAAAGAAAAAGCTGAAAAATATGGCATAAGGAGAGGCAGAGAAAAAAGGACTGAAGAATTATATAATATAAAGAGAAGCAGATAAGGAAAATTAAAAGGAGGACTTTTACAGGGGAAAAACAATTTTATTTTATTGTAAAGACCTAAATGAATAAAAGAAGACTTTGAATGTGAAGATGATTAAAAAAACAAAATCATTAGCTAAAGATATTTACACGTTTAGACTCTTTCATTTTCATTGTAATTTTAATTAGCTGGACACTGGGGGGGAAGAAAATGAAAGCCTACATCATCTACTTACTCTTTAAATTGCATTCCACCTTAATTTTCTGCTCTTCAGTTCTTAATTTTCTCTATTTTTGTTCTAAGTAATCCGGTTATCAGGCTAAAGTGATTTTCCCTCAGCTAGGTTTAGCATTCAGTACTTGCATCTGTGAACCAAAAGTTCACCCCATTGCTTTAGTTTTTATTATTTCAATAGCAAAAACTCTCTGCAGGTAATTTTTTTCTGGTTCTTTGTCTATACAGCAGGCTGCTTTGTATACCTATGACAGTTAGATGACTAATAACAAAGACTTCTATTTTTAAAACAATTATGCTCTATTTACACAGTTTACTCATAAGATTTAGAAGGCAGCAAGGCTTTAAAAATCTGTAGTTTCACTGTTCGTTAAAATCATTTTTTTGTGTATGTGCAAGCAAGTTGCTTGTTTCCATTTTTCTGACAAAATACGAGCCAAAAGAAAAAAATCAGTATTAGTTAATCACATCTAGGATTTATGTCTATGTGAATAAAATTTTCAAAAATAACATTGATATAAAACAAAGCACATCTGTTTAGAATAACCTACTTTAGAAAGGGTTTATCGTCAAGATATTATCTGGCTCTTTAGTAGGCTATTTATTTTGCATTTGTTAAAGAAAACAAAATTAGCATAGCTAACCATGTATTATGTGTCTCTCAGTTTGCCCTGTCTTCCAAAAGAAATTCACTTAAATAATGTGAAGTAACAACGCTGGAGTGCCTTGAGGTCTGAGAATGAAAGGAGCTATTTAAGTGGTGACAATTATTATTATTATTCTGCCACGGATAAAGAGTAACAATTGGCTTTTAAAACCATTGTGGATAATTTCATTTTGCTCTCCCATACCTCAGAGCACAGAGTGCTCAGCACATGTTATACACTCAAACTAGGATAACACATATACTGTGATAGGGAATAGAAAGTAATTATCTTAGTAATTAAACAGTCCAAATAAACACTCATCATAATCACTAGCAAATGTTATCAAGGCATGCTACAGAATTCTCTTACCTGCAAGTCTTTTAAAATAGGCTCTGCTTGCTCAGTCGCACCAGTCGTGTCCAACTCTTTGACAACCTATGGACTGTATCCGGCCAGGCTTCTCTGTCCATGGGATTTTCCAGGCAAGAATACTGGAGTGGGTTGCCATGCCCTTCTCCAGGGGATCTTCTCCATCCAGGGATCAAGCCTGCATCTCCTGTGTCTCCTGCATTGCAGGTGGATTCTTTACCACTTGAACCACTGGGGAAGCCCTTTTAAAATAGGCTACTTAGGTCTTTCGGGCATGGCTTATGGGTACCACTGAACAGAAGTTGATGACATTGATTAATTGTTCTGTCTACAATAAACCTCTTTGAAATGGATCACACCTGAAAGACCTTATTTAATGCACTACTGGAAAGATGTCCCAATTTGTTACAGTTTAGATTCGCTGCAGCTACACTGGGATTTTGTTCCACTATTTCTTGTCTTGCCCATTTTGCCTGAGACTTGTTGCAAGGCGTCTTCAGACTCTTGCATGAAAATCAACTAGAGTGCTTTCTAACTCTACAGATTCCTTAAGATCTGTTCTTCTCTGGGACCAAATGAACCCAATTTGTGAATCTGCTGACACTTGCTAAGATGAGGAAGGGCTGTTTGAGGAGAGAGTGGCATGGTATTCTCAAGTAGGGGATATTTCTCTCACTAGCTACTCCCTGCCAGATGGGTTGGGTGTATACCTTCCAGCTCTATACTACCCCTCACCACTCCTATCCTAACATTTAACAACAAATACAACTATGTTGTAATTGCTTGTTTAATTGTGAAGCCCCTTCTTGACTCTCAAGTCTGAAATGGCCTTGTGTTTCTTGCTTACTCTTAAGGCCTCAGAATGTAGTATAGTTCCTAGGACATGGCAAGTATTCAAAAAATACTTGTTAAAGAAATGAATGAATTAATGAATAAATTACTTAAAAAACAGCTTGAGTCAAACAAGTACAGTTTTAAAAAGAAAAAGAATTTATCTTTTTAGCACAATGAAACAGAGAAGAAATAATAATGTTGCTAACGATGATTAAATTATTGCTATGTATTAGAAATAGTTCTAAATGCTTTAATGGTAGTGTTTCATTCCTACAGCCTTGTAAGTGAAATACTACTAGTACATACATGCTCACTTATGGCTAATTCTTTGCAACCCCACAGACTGTAGCCTGCCAGGCTTCTCAGTCCATGGGACTCTCCAGGCAAGAATACTGAAGTGGGTTGCCATTTCCTTCTCCAGGGATCTTCCCAACCCAGTGACCAAACCTGTGTCTCCTACATCTCCTGCTTTGCAGGTGGATTCTTAACCACTGAATCACCTGGGGAGCCTAAAATAATACTAATAGTACTACTACATTTCAAAATAAAGGGAGGTCTAGCAACTTGTCCAAAGTCACAGATCTAGAAAGACAGATCCAGGACTAAAGTCAAGGCAACCAGATTCCAGAACCCACGCTATAAATTATTACTCTGAGTAGTACAGGCAATGACAATGGGACGGTGTTAGGAGGAGGCAGGGGAGGTGCTAAGAACAGGATTTGAAGGGAACTCCTCTGAGTAACTTGCTCCCTCTTTTTCTCTGAAATTTAAGAGGAGAGAGAGAGGAAAGGAAAGGACAAGGGTAGGGTGAGAGGTGGGAAACACCTAGTTCTTCATCAGCAGATTTGTGACCCATTCATTTCATTCATGTTTGATTCTGTTCCAGTCAAACGAGTGAAAAAGTCTCAAATCATCATTTAATCCATAATTTTTTAAAATCATTTTTTGAATATTAAACATATGAGTTATTCTTTATTAGAAAAAGAAATCTTTCTTTTGAAAGTAACTTGAATTTTTTTTCTGTCAAAGTAACCAACAATTTCTTTGCATATATGTATGTTTCTCTCTATATATACTTATATATATGTAAATGTTTTCTTAGTAAACCTTTAATCTCACCAATACCGTTATCATGTTTATGTATATCCTAAAACTATCCAATGATGTGGTAAAACAGCTAATTCACTTTTACTGATGATCATGAAAGCTTAGAAGAATTTAAGTTGATTCAGTCTCTAAACAAAAATTACAAAACTTGTATAAGGTAAAAAGAAATAACTTTTGATTTATTAGGCAACAGGGTTCAGGTACAGGATGTAGCAACAAAGGCATAGGAAATGTCATTACTTTGAAAAGAAATAAAAGAACAACAAGTTTAGAAAATTAACTATCAAATTACATTTTTTAAAGAGGGGCAGTTAAAATGTTGATGAACAAATATAAGATGATGACTCAGGGGCACTAAAAGTACGAAATGTGTGGTGGGTTCTACTAGATAATACAATAAGTACTGGGAGTTTCGCTTTATAACCCATTGTGATTAAACAGCATATTGCTGAAAATGCAGATACGATACTACCATAGTAAAACCAGCCTTTTAAAAGATGTTTCTAATTAAATCATGAAAAATCAAAAAGAAAATGTTGAGAGAAGCCATTTTGAAGATTTTTATTAATGAAACATTCATGGAGAAGAATTTATTAGACTTGAACTAGCAAATGCTAATGCCAGTGCACAAAATGATACATAAGCATTTTTTCCCCTAAAACATTCTTTCAGAGTAAAAAAAAAAAACTTTTTGTAATCCAAACATCTTTAGTTTTAGATAATTTAATTTCTAGTAATGAGAGAGTTTGATGTTTGAGTTAGTAATGCTTTAATTACTCTATATCTGTCTATCTAATAGTTTTTCTCAGGTGGTTTGGAGGGTATTGACTTTACTTGGAAATGTATATCAAAATATCAAGTGTAGATTTATTCCTAGTTTTTAAAGGAATCTCCATACTGTTCTCAATAAAGACTATATCGGTTTACATTCCCATCAATGGTGTAGTAGTGTTCCCTTTTCTCCATAGCCTCTTCAGTATTTATTGTTTGCAGAGTTTTTGATGATGGCCATTCTGACTGATGTGAGATGATACCCAATTGTAGTTTGATGTGATTTCTCTCATAATTAGTGATGTTGAGCATCTTTTCATGTGTTTATTGGTCATCTGAATGTCTTCTTTGGAGAAATGTCTGTTGATGAACCTATTTACAAGGAACAAATGGATACAGATGTAAAAAATGGACTTGAGGTTACAGTATTGGGGAAGAGAGTGGGATGAATGGAGAAAGCAGCATCAGGATATATACACTGCTGCTGCTGCTGCTGCTAAGTCGCTTCAGTTGTGTCCGACTGTGCAACTCCATAGACGGCAGCCACCAGGCTCCCCCATCCCTGGGATTCCCCAGGCAAGAACACTGGAGTGGGGTGCCATTTCCTTCTCCAATGCATGAAAGAGAAAAGTGAAAGTGAAGTCACTCAGTCGTGTCCCGACTCTTAGCGACCCCATGGACTGCAGCCCACCAGGCTCCTCCATCCATGGGATTTTCCAGGCAAGAGTACTGGAGTGGGGTGCCATCGTCCTCTCCAGATACATACACTATCATGTGTCAAATAGATAGCTGGTGAGAAGCACGGTATAACAGAGGGAGCCCAGTCTGGTATGTGATGGGCTCACACCACTCTGTGAAGACCTAGAAGGGTGGGATGGAGGGACGGGAGGGAGGCTCATGAGGGAAGGGATATATGTATATATGCAACTAATTCATTTCATTGCACAGCAGAAACTAACACGATACTGTAGAGCAGATATACCCAATAACAAAAACAAACCAAACCCCCAAATCCCTACAATCTCCTCTACTTAAACCCTTTCATGGCTCTTCATTACCTTATGTCCAAACTTGTTAGTCTTATAAGGCTCTCCTTGACCTGGCACTCCCCTATCTACTTCCCTGATCTCATCTCTAACTACTCCCAGCTTAATGGTTTAAGCATTAGGAACGCTAAGCGGATGATAGTTTTTCATGAACTTTATATTATGGTCTGCATACACGCTCATGCTTTTTCTGTGGCCCAAAGTGCTATTCTTTCTTTTTTAAAAAACTTTGTTTAGCTCTTATTCATCTTTCAAAATCTATTCCAGACATTATTCCTTCCAGCAACAACGTTTATTAACCAGCAGTTGTGAGAAGAAGAAAATCCAAAATGATTCACTTCCCAGGATAGACTGCAAAGGTAGTTTGGAGTGAGATTTTAAACATCCTCAGTGAGCAAGGTTTCACTCAGAAATATTTTATGCATATAAATACTATTGTGATAATCTATTTGGCCCCTTCGTTGTTTCTGTATTTTGTTTAAATGTCCTTATATCTTGCATTCAGATGGAAACAAAACCAAATAACTGGGTCAAAGTTAGTTTTCCTGTCTCTTTCTATAAACATATTACCAAATTATTTTCAAAGAGTTTTACAATTATAGTGGTAACCCACTCCAGTACTCTTGCCTGGAAAATCCCATGGATGGAGGAGCCTGGTGGGCTGCAGTCCACGGGGTCGCACAGAGTCGGACACGACTGAAGCGACTTAGCAGCAGCAGCAGCAACACCATAAGCAGAGATTTACTACATTCCCTCCAAGCATTGAGGACTCTTATGTTAAAACTTTCTTTGACATTTGTTAATTTAATAATGAAACAAAGCTGGGCTTTTTTGTGTCAGTCTGGATAATTTGCATACTTGTGGTACCGGTCATTTTCCCATATATTTACTAGTTGTTTAATAGTTCTTTATTCAGCCATCCTATTTTTATTTCCACGAGTTTTTCTTGTTCTCTGCTTGAACTTCTTTTATTTATTTATTTATCTATTTTAATATTTATTTCTTAGTTGGAGCTTGTGGGCTTAGTTGCTCTGCAGCGTGTGGGATCTTAGTTCCCTGACTGGGATCAAACTCACGTCCCTTGATTTGCAAGGCAGATTCTTAACCACTGGACCACCAGGGAAGTCCCTTGATTCTATTTAAATATCATCCCAATCATGCTTTATGGATACAGTGTTACACGAAATATTCAGGGGGTATTATCAAAGATTACTTTTCTTATTTTCTTTCGTCTGAATTTGGTCCTTTATTTGATGGTCATTTCTATTCATAGTTCGTGATCATTCTCTTTCACATCACTGTCTTCCCCTCAATGCCAAGTGATCCTTTTTTACCTATTTGTATTTAAGAATGTGACAAAAAACATAATGATTACGTGCTTTGTGTATGGGAGAAGTTTATCCACTGATAATCATGCTTTGCTTTAGGGTGAGTAGGTTGAGAGCCAGCCATTGAGCTGGGAGGCGCTAAAGCAAGGAAAGAACATGTTGCTATTGGGTAGCTCATCACTATTATTTCCTTGATAGCTCAGATGGTAAAGAATCTGCCTGCAATGCAGGAGACCTTGGTTTGATCCTTGAGTCAAGAAGATCCCCTGGAGAAGGGAATGGCAACCCATTCTAGTATTCTTGCCTGGAGAATTCCATGGACAGAGGAACCTGGAAGGCTACAGTCCGGGGGGTCTCAAAGAGTAGGACATGACTGAGCAACTAACACACACACACACACACAGATCGTCACACCCTTGTATTTTCCCCCAGAGAAGTGGTTCATATTTTTTGGAAAAGGCAACTCTGTTTTTGTTTCGCTTTTAAAACTTGGACAATAAACGCTTGACTTCTGGGGATGCTACACCTGTGTGCGTGTGTTCAGGTATATGCAGGAGGGAATGAGGGTGGAGAGAGAGAAAGTAGTGACTGAATTTTGTGTTCATGCTGCCGACCAGCCCTTTCTTTGCAGCTCCAAATCTCATTCCTTTTTGTTTGAGTCTAACTGTGGAGCTTTGCATTAGTCAGGTCCTGTTTTCTCTTCATTCTATCACCAGTCAACATTCTTCTACCCACCTTTCATTTTGCAAAAGTGGGCTGAAATTTCTCACCCACAATCTCTTTATTGTTGTGATATTTATCAGGGTTTTCACTTTTGGATATTGCTGTCAAAATAATTTGTTTTATTCTGAACTTGAGATATTTCTATTTTTAATTCATTTATATAAAAACTTCATAAATTTAAGGAGTTAACACATTAAGGAGTTTCTCTGATAGCTCAGTTGGTAAAGAATCCACCCACAATGCAGGAGACCTGGGTTCTATCCCTAGATCTGGAAGATTCCCTGGAGAAGGAAATGGCAACACACTCCAGTATTCTTGTCCAGGAAATTCAATGAATAGAGGAGCCTGGAAGGATACCTGGGGTCACAAAAGTCAGACATGACTTAGTGACTAAACCACCAACAACACATTAAAATTCTCATATGATACAAATATTTCCTTACCATCTTTTTACTTTGGTTTATTTTGATGTAAAGAAAGTTATGTTTGTATCTAGTCATCTCCCAGTCTCTCCTGTTTTATTCTATTGTGTCTCTCTTTGGAAAATTCTACTCATTTAAAATATTTATTATAATTAATTAGGTGTTCCCTGATATTTTTCGTGTTTTGCTTTCAATAACATTTTACTCCTTTAAATGTAGTTTGATATCTGACAACTTTTCAAACTTTTTGTATCCTTTTTTGGTAGAAAATTCTCTCTTCAAGCAAAATCTTACATGGAAATTTAATTGATAAAATGAGAAAATGGAATGATTTAAGTCAATTGGTATTGCATAGTTGAGGGGAGTCAGTTCACTCAGATCCATCTCTCTTGCTTTCATCTTGGTCCTATATTTGAGAGTGTCCTTAGTTTTTGAGAAGTAAATTAAAAAGCATTGGTATGTAATGTAAAGGAAAATTAAAAGCTGATCCTTCTTAAGTTGACAATTATCTAAAAACTGTCAGTGGTAAAATTACTTTTCTCCACTGGCTTATAAAACCTTTATGGCATATTAACTTATACGTAGTGTATATATATTAACTTATACATAGTGTACTCTGTTTGGAAGCTCTCTTTCTGTTGCATTAACCTATCTATTTTTATACCAGAACTTTATTGTTTTAACTAGTATAGAAATATTTTCATTTGTAATAAGGCTGATATACATTCATTACCTTTTTTTCCCAGAATTAAAAAAATACTGTTGCCAATGTATTATTTTAGAGGATCCTGAGAAAAGTTATATTGCCTTTGGGTGATATGATTTTCCACACACTGAAATTCTAAGTTATTAACTTTTGCTTTGATTCTCTAAGATCTTGTTTATTTTCGTCAAATTGTCCTGTTCTAGGCTGATAGCACTATGTTAAAATATCTTCAAATGATTGTATTTCTGGTCATCTCTTTTTGGTTTGGTGACAATGTTTTCCTTTAGGTATCGTATCATCCTGGCTCTGTGATCTGGCACTCAATCTCAGTCTCCATGTGATGACTGCCTCAGGTACGTCCAAATTCATCTGTGGGGCCAGTCCATTGGATGCTCGGAAAATGTGAAATCAGCAGAAGACTGGGAAGATCTTTTGATGAGGAAGGAATGATACTACCAACAGCCCTGGTAGATGCTGAGGCTGTTAGAACAGAAAGGCAGCCATGGGTGGTCAGGGTGGGCAAGGAGTGTATACAAAAGAATACATAGCCTGGGATGCGAGCTGGTATGTTTCATGAGAGAAAATATGAAGTTAGGAAGCTTGAGCAGCTTCAGAAGAATGCGGTAGAACCAAAAAGATATTAGCAAGAGACCGGGGAGGAAAAACACTGCGCTTGCTCTGCTGAGAAACCTGTTGGAAAAGGAAGGCCTGACTGTACTTTCATTTGAATTTGTTTCATTTTCTTTCTTTAAAAAATAAAATTATATTTTGGAATGGATGGAGAGGACTTTTTTTTAAAAAAAATTGAAGTATAATTTCTTTACAATGTTGTATTAGTTTCTGTTGTACAACAAAGTGAATCAGCTATATGTATACATATATCTCCTCCCTCTCGAGCTTCCCTCCCACCACCCCTCTACCTTCCCCACCCCGCACAACTCACCCCTCTAGGTAGTTACACAGCACCAAGTTGAGCTCCGTGCGCTAATCAGCAGCTTCCCACTGGCTATCTGTTTTGTACACAGTAGTGTATATACATCAATCCTATTCTCCCAATTTGTCCCATAAGGAAAAATGGGAAAAAAGGAATAGTCTCATAGTTAAGTTTGGCTGGTAAATTCAACTTTGTTTGAAATTAACACTGTCACTTTCAAGTTGCTTGAATTTGTTTTATCTCAGTTCTTTTTACTTTATGCTTGGCCTCTCTGTATTATTTTGTTTAAGCCATGTCCTTTGGAACCAGACAACTACTGGACAGAAAAAAATATTCAACGTGGGAATCTTCCCTTTCTAGTTAAATGAAACCATATATCTATGGTTTTGGTGGAGACCACTAGCTGTTCACTGAAGATAGGTGCCTCTCTCCTATAATGTAGACTTGTTGCCTGAAAGTCTGCTCAGCCCAAGGCTAAATCTTTGTGTGTCGTAAATGTGAGCAGAGGCGGCATGTCTTCTCTGTCCTCACTCTTTTCCCATATTGTAGCTGGAGGTCAATACTGAGAGTGACATTTGAAACTGAAGATGGCAGAACCCTGCCAGCTAATTCCCTGTAAGACTAGATGCAGCAACCCTTACATCCTTTATTGCTAATGAAAGAAAATGAAAGTTGCCTGGTCGTGTCTGACTCTTTTTGACCCGATGGACTATACAGTCCATGGAATTCTCCAGGCCAGAATACTGGAGTGGGTAGCCTTTCCCTTCTCCAGGGGATCTTCCCAACCCAGGGATTGAACCCAGGTCTCCCGCATTGCAGGCAGATTCTTCACCAGCTGAGCCACCAGAGAAGCTCTTTATTGCTAACATGCACACTGGATTCCTTTGTGAGCAAAAACCAGACGTCTAGTATGTAAAAACACTGAAATCTTAGAAATTATTCCAGTGGCAAATGTTATCCAAACTTATACGATTGTTCACTTTTTCCTATTTTTATGGTTTTTACTGTTTATTATTCAGTTAAAAGCTTCTTTGTAGTATGTACAGCACTATTCTATATTCTGTTGTATATGTCAATGATTTGTGAAGTAAATATCTTGTTTTAAAATATACTAATTGCCTAAGGCTAAACCCATATTTATCTTATTAGCAAAATTAAAATAATGACTGATGACTTTTTGTTTTAGGGAGACAAGGAATTTTGTGTTTTTGCAATCTACTCTAAAGCTTTTTCTTTTTACTAGTCCTGGCTAATTTAATCTGAATCCACACTTACCATCATTAAAAAATGTTTCATTTATCTGATTTTTAAATTCTATTTTTAATTGTGGTGACAATATAAACCCTTTCCTGATTACTTTTCTTTTCTCCACTTATTGCTATAATTTTCATTGATTTTGGTTCTTATTTCTCATCTCTATCTGACACAATTTACTGTTGACTCATTTTTTTAAGTGAGAACATCTCTTGGGGCTTTCTAGGTGGTGCTAGTGGTAAAGAACTCGTCTGCAAATGTGGGAGATGTAAGAGATGCACGTTCGATCCCTGGGTCAGGAAAGATCCCCTGGAGGAGGGCATAGCACCACTCCAGTATTCTTGCCTGGAAAATCCCATGGACAGAGGAGTACAGTGCATGGCGTCACAAAGAGTCGGACATGACTGAAGTGACTTAATACACATGCATGGACACCTCTTAGTAGCCTTTCAGAAATTATACCTTGCTGATAAATTTTCTATGGCTTTTGGTATCTGAGAATGTCTTCTGGTTACCATTGCATATGAAAAGCAATTTAATTGATTTTTAAAGTTATTGGAACATTGAACTTTTCTCTAAAAGTTCTATAGGAACTTCTGAATTTTCTCCTGATATTTTTTGCAGATGCTGGTCTAATTTTCATTATTTCTGACACAAATGTGTCTGCATGCATGTGTACATTGATCACTTACCAAGTTCTTTTGTCAGTCAAGAAGTTTAAGGTTTTGCCAGCCTATGTCTAGGTATTAATCTCTGTTTCTAATTTTTTTTCCTGCTACATATTCAGCTTTGTCGATCTCTAGCCTCTTGTCAGATCTTTGTTATTGTTGTTGTATCTTTTCTTACTGTTTGGGATTCATTTACTCCGTTCTTTATAACTCTTTAGATTCTAATTCACATTTTCTCTCTTTCTATAGTCACTTAGGTATCTGGGAACATTTCTCAAGTTTAGCCTCTGTGTCATTGATTTGGTTCTTTGTAGTCTTAAACCTTGAGGAGGGCATGGCAACCCACTGCAATATTCTTGCATGGAGAATCCCCATGGACAGAGGAGACTGCAGGGCTGCAGTCCATGGGATCACAAAGAGTCAGACACGACTGAGCGACTAAGCACAGCACAGTCTTAAACCTTATCTTTTCCCCTGTTTTTTAGTAAAGCTAATTCCATTTTATTTAATGTGATTTTCATCTTATTCTGTGCTTCCCAAATGGCACAGTGGTAAAGAACTGCCTGCTAATGCAGGAGATGCTATAGACATGAGTTCGATCCCTGGAGTAGGAAATGGCAGATAATCTCTGAAAGGTAGCTTGGGGTGCCCTGGACAACCAGGGAAGTGTTAAAATTTAGGCCCCCCACTTGGTCTTTGCTGGAGGGGATAAGGATTTTTTTCCTGTGACATTTGCTATTGTAGAGCAGTCATTTTCTAAACATTTCTGTCCTGGCTAGGCTACCTTTCTATTCCTTTGGCAAGACAGAACAGGCTTTAGGTATGGGTGTAGCTCTGCGTTCATTGGCATTTTCAGGCATTTCTCCACCCAGTCTGGAATACATGAGGCATAAAGAAAATCCAAAGAACTCATCACCATGTTCCTCTGGTCCCCAGCTCCCTACCTAGACTGTTTGTCTCTGCCTTTCAGAGTCTTATTATATTTGTTTTATATAAATGTCCAGCATTTTTAACTGTATGTAGTGGGACTCTTGCCTGGAAAATCCCATGGGCGGAGGAGCCTGGTAGGCTGCAGTCCATGAGGTCGCTAAGAACTAGACACAACTGAATGACTTCACTTTCACTTTTCACTTTCATGCAGTGGAGAAGGAAATGGCAACCCACTCCAGTGTTCTTGCCTGGAGAATCCCAGGGACAGAGGAGCCTGGTAGGAGGCCGTCTATGGGGTTGCATGGAGTCGGACACGACTGAAGTGACTTAGCAGCAGCAGTGGGAGAAATAGGGAAAAGGGCATTCAGTCGTATTTCAGGAAGCAGGAGTCTTTTGCTGAAAATTTAAAGATAAATAAGTAATAATGGGAGGCAATGAATTGTATGCACTTTTCCCCATTCTCTAGCCAAATCATCATAACTTATATTTTCAAAGAAGAGCCTTGAGATCCTGAATTATCCAGACACACAAGGAAAGACAGGTCACTTCTTTGAATGTGGTCAACCCATGCAGTCTTAGAACAGTTGATATTTCAATTCTACAGTTAATTTTCAGAATCATTTTTACTGCTTTCTCTACATAAAGCATTTGACTCATTTGTCTTTCAAAGGACTAGTATACCTTAATTTGCTTTCACAGCTTTGAATGGATTTTTATTCTTACCATTGCCTTTCAACTCATATAATTTGAAAACAAAATGCAAACTGTAAAACTCAATCAGTTTGGTCGCATTCTTTAATATCATTTTTTATATAATTAGCCCCCAAACTGTGTTCAATTACTAACAATTAATCTTATGCACTTTGAGGGACAGCACTAATTTCACACTTAGTAGTATTTTAAAAGAAGGTGGTACAAATACTATGTGAAAAAAGTTCCTCCCTAAGGAGTTATGCTTTATTATCACCAACTGAAGAATAAAAGTTCTTTTTCATTGTAATCCACTGTACGGTCCCATGTTTCTTTAAATCTAGACTAGTAGAATTGTATAACACACACAAACAGAATTACACACTCTTTAATTACAGGTTTCAGTGAGACTACCAGGCTCTTCATTTTTTTTTTTAATGCTAAATCTGAACATTTATTTTTATGGGTGGATTCTACCAGCCTCTTCAAAAAAGATCCTAAATTTTCCATGCTCTTTTGACAACCTTTTTGAGTTGGTATTCTTATCAGTGCTTTATGGTTAATTGGTTCTGTGACTGTGAGATGTCAAACAATGGAACCATAACAGGACAAAGAATGAGAACTTCAGCTGATGGTAAAAAATCATGGAAAATTCCTTATTAAATAGGAAGTGTCCATAGAAATCAAGAAATTCTAAATCACATTAATGCCTAATACAAGNCCCACTGCAATATTCTTGCATGGAGAATCCCCATGGACAGAGGAGACTGCAGGGCTGCAGTCCATGGGATCACAAAGAGTCAGACACGACTGAGCGACTAAGCACAGCACAGTCTTAAACCTTATCTTTTCCCCTGTTTTTTAGTAAAGCTAATTCCATTTTATTTAATGTGATTTTCATCTTATTCTGTGCTTCCCAAATGGCACAGTGGTAAAGAACTGCCTGCTAATGCAGGAGATGCTATAGACATGAGTTCGATCCCTGGAGTAGGAAATGGCAGATAATCTCTGAAAGGTAGCTTGGGGTGCCCTGGACAACCAGGGAAGTGTTAAAATTTAGGCCCCCCACTTGGTCTTTGCTGGAGGGGATAAGGATTTTTTTCCTGTGACATTTGCTATTGTAGAGCAGTCATTTTCTAAACATTTCTGTCCTGGCTAGGCTACCTTTCTATTCCTTTGGCAAGACAGAACAGGCTTTAGGTATGGGTGTAGCTCTGCGTTCATTGGCATTTTCAGGCATTTCTCCACCCAGTCTGGAATACATGAGGCATAAAGAAAATCCAAAGAACTCATCACCATGTTCCTCTGGTCCCCAGCTCCCTACCTAGACTGTTTGTCTCTGCCTTTCAGAGTCTTATTATATTTGTTTTATATAAATGTCCAGCATTTTTAACTGTATGTAGTGGGACTCTTGCCTGGAAAATCCCATGGGCGGAGGAGCCTGGTAGGCTGCAGTCCATGAGGTCTCTAAGAACTAGACACAACTGAATGACTTCACTTTCACTTTTCACTTTCATGCATTGGAGAAGGAAATGGCAACCCACTCCAGTGTTCTTGCCTGGAGAATCCCAGGGACAGAAGAGCCTGGTAGGAGGCTGTCTATGGGGTTGCATGGAGTCGGACACGACTGAAGTGACTTAGCAGCAGCAGTGGGAGAAATAGGGAAAAGGGCATTCAGTCGTATTTCAGGAAGCAGGAGTCTTTTGCTGAAAATTTAAAGATAAATAAGTAATAATGGGAGGCAATGAATTGTATGCACTTTTCCCCATTCTCTAGCCAAATCATCATAACTTATATTTTCAAAGAAGAGCCTTGAGATCCTGAATTAACCAGACACACAAGGAAAGGCAGGTCACTTCTTTGAATGTGGTCAACCCATGCAGTCTTAGAACAGTTGATATTTCAATTCTACAGCTAATTTTCAGAATCATTTTTACTGCTTTCTCTACATAAAGCATTTGACTCATTTGTCTTTCAAAGGACTAGTATACCTTAATTTGCTTTCACAGCTTTGAATGGATTTTTATTCTTACCATTGCCTTTCAACTCATATAATTTGAAAACAAAATGCAAACTGTAAAACTCAATCAGTTTGGTCGCATTCTTTAATATCATTTTTTATATAATTAGCCCCCAAACTGTGTTCAATTACTAACAATTAATCTTATGCACTTTGAGGGACAGCACTAATTTCACACTTAGTAGTATTTTAAAAGAAGGTGGTACAAATACTATGTGAAAAAAGTTCCTCCCTAAGGAGTTATGCTTTATTATCACCAACTGAAGAATAAAAGTTCTTTTTCATTGTAATCCACTGTACGGTCCCATGTTTCTTTAAATCTAGACTAGTAGAATTGTATAACACACACAAACAGAATTACACACTCTTTAATTACAGGTTTCAGTGAGACTACCAGGCTCTTCATTTTTTTTTTTAATGCTAAATCTGAACATTTATTTTTATGGGTGGATTCTACCAGCCTCTTCAAAAAAGATCCTAAATTTTCCATGCTCTTTTGACAACCTTTTTGAGTTGGTATTCTTATCAGTGCTTTATGGTTAATTGGTTCTGTGACTGTGAGATGTCAAACAATGGAACCATAACAGGACAAAGAATGAGAACTTCAGCTGATGGTAAAAAATCATGGAAAATTCCTTATTAAATAGGAAGTGTCCATAGAAATCAAGAAATTCTAAATCACATTAATGCCTAATACAAGTTATATTGATATAGAATTCTTTTATATATTACTGGCTTTTTAAAAATTATGCTGATTTTAATTTGACAGAGTATATCTTATTAGTGACTTGTATGTTCATAAGTATTTACACCTAATACTTGGTATCTGAAGATGATATCAAGTCTGAATCATATTAAAATAATTTTTAGAATACCATTTTGATTTCTTCTAATAATTCACAGTCAACTACTATGAATAAACCAAGTTCTGAATTATCTCCTAGTGTCAGAAAAACAAAGAATACATGTTGCCTTGTATGCACAGTGTTTAGCAAAATGTGCACAGTTACCATTTACTTCAGTCTTTCATGATTTTGACCTTTTAGGTGCTTCCAGTTAATAATTGGGTGATGAGGAGTTGTAGCCAATTTTAATGTTTGTAATTCATACTCAGATATGCAAATTGATGAGACATTATAAATTTTTTAAATTATAGGGACAATTTATAGTGCAAAGTGGCATAGCTCAAGGGGCTGGGCAATGGCCTGGGAACTCAGAGCTGTGAATTTTAATTTCGATTAATTCTCAGTGTGACCACAGGCATAGTACCTTAATCTCCCTGTATCTTGGATTAATCATCTATAATAAGTGTGTAACAATTTCCTTCCTGTAGTTGAGGTGAGGAATAACTATAAAACTGAATGGTTTAAAATAAAAGATTTTATATATATATATATATATATATTTACAAATAAAAGACCAATATGAGGCTAAAGATTTTACAGGTTTAAAGAGATGGGAATACCAGACCATCTTACCTGTGTTCTGAAAAATCTGTGTGCAGGTCCAGAAGCAACAGTTAGAACCAAACCTGGAACAACAGATTGGTTCCAAATAGGGAAAGGAGTACATCAAGGCTATGTATTGTCACCCTGCTTATTTAACTTATATGCAGAGTACATCATGAGAAATGCTGGGCTGGAAGAAACACAAGCTGGAATCAAGATTGCTGGGAGAAGTATCAGTAACCTCAGATATGCAGATGACACCACACTTATGGCAGAAAGCAAAGAAGAAATAATGAGCCTCTTGATGAAAGTGAAAGAGGAGAACAAAAAAGTTGGCTTCAAACTCAACATTCACAAAACTAAGATCATGGCATCTGGTCCCATCAATTCATGGCAAATAAATGGGGAAACAACAGAAACAGTAAGAGATATTATTTTGGGGGGCTCCAAAATCACTGCAGATGGTGACTGCAGCCATGAACTTAAAAGACACTTGTTCCTTGGAAGAAAAGCTATGACCAACCTAGACAGCATTAAAAAGCAGAGACATCACTTTGCCAACAAAGGTCTGTCTAGTCAAAGCTATGGTTTTTCCAGTAGTCATGTATGGATGTAAGAGTTGGACTATAAAGAAAGCTGAGTGCTGAAGAACTGATGCTTTCGAACTGTGGTGTTGGAGAAGACTCTTGAGAGTCTCTTGGACTGCAAGGAGATTCAACCAGTCCATCCTAAAGGAAATCAGTCCTGAATGTTCATTGGAAGGACTAATGCTGAAGCTGAAATTCCAACCCTTTGGCCACCTAATGAGAAGAACTGACTGATCATTGGAAAAGATCCTGATGATGGGAAAAATTAAAGGCGGGAGGAGAAGGGGATGACAGAGGATGAGATGGTTGGATGGCGTCACTGAGTTGGTAGGCATGAGTTTGAGTAAGCTCCAGGAGTTGGTGATGGACAGGGAGGCTGGGTGTGCTGCAGTCTATGGGGTTGCAAAGAGTCAGACACGCCTGAGCTACTGAACTGAACTGAAGCATTGTGTTGTGTTGTGCACACTTAGCTAAAACAAATGGCCCATTGTCATGAGAAGAATCCCATATCCCAATCTAGAAACTTTATTAAAGTGCGTGTAACATAGAAATAAAAATTTCATAATAGCTTGCAGACACTCACACGAACATTCATTACTAACTAAGCTTTATTTTTTGTTTCCTGTTTCCCAGAATGCTATCTAAATTTTCCAAATGTATAATAAGCATTTTAAAATGCTTTATTAGGTATACTTTTTGAAGGAAGTCTTTTCCCCTCTCTTCCTCGCAATGCCTAGGTTTTCATTAGCTACTTAAACTTTACACCAGGAAAACAAAAATTATACAAAAGAATTCAACTTAAAAGTAGGACATTACAAAAATCACACTCAGATTAATGGCAATTTGTAGCAAAGAGGAAATCTCTATTTTTAAACTTATCTAGTTGTCCTGCCTGTTAAATAATATACTATATCTTGAGAGCCACATAGTATGTATGCACAACTGGTGAGTTGATGTTGGAAGCTGAGTCTGTTTAATTTCCGTACATTGAAATATCCATCCTTTTAGCTTAATAAATAGCTCTGCAACATAGGATTTCAGCAGGGAGGCCATTCTCCAGTTGTGGAGCCATACAATTTGGAGTCCTTGTGTCTTCTAAAGCCTCCGTTGCATTGTGAAGCCAATATTTAGAAAGCTCTAGCAAACTAACACCTGTTAAACATAAATCACATACAGACATCTGCAACTGGACAAGCTCAGGAAGATATAATAGATCATATCCATGGAGAACCTCACAATGAATTAAGAAAACCTTAAACTTAATACTATAAGCTGACAGGTAGTCAGCTAACTGACTTATGAAGAACTGTAATGTAGGCATTAGACTGAATGCCAGATGGCTTCTAGAAGTCAAATTAAAAAAAGAAGAAGAAGAAACTGCAGTCAATGATAAGCACAGGTAGGGAGCCTGAGGAAGAAAATGCAGCGACTATGTTTTAACACACAAAGATGAACTATTATTTTCCACTATATTCTCTTTCTTTTGTTTCTCCCAGCCAGCTCAATGGAAAGTAGTAATGTTTGACTAGTTACAAGCCTAATACCAGATGCCAGTTTGAACAGGTGCAGAAACAAAGAATAGAACACTTCCATTTGGAACATCATCAGTTTTCCTCTTTATGGAGTCCCTGATATGCTTTGTGGGAACTCACCTACTAGGGTTCTTATTGTTATTCCCCTGCTTGGGAGAAATTCTATTTGTTGAATATATAGCATGTTCCCTTAGTCAATGGAAAGGCTTAAACAGAAGGATGGCTGTTAATTTATCTGGGACCTGGTGTAATTCCAAAAGGTCACCATGGTGAGAGGATACAGCACCGGAATTTTGAGAGCACCCTAAGTGGAAATTTGCCTTTTCCCTGTTACCGTCACCACTTGATTATAAAGTGCTATGACATACTTCTACCAGTGAAAGACGATGGCGATTGGCACCACCTATTATCAATGTTAAATGTGTGGTCAGTCAGTACTAGGGACTCAAACAAACAGGCAGCTGGTTCTATACAGCTGGTTGGGAAATTGGACGCAGGCAGACAGAGGAACACAATATCCCTCCTCTGTAGGTGGTCTCTGTTTCATTAGGTTTCCAATTGATGTTGCTGCACGGTAATCCAAAAATGTGTGATGGGAACATCACTCTCATTTTTCATTAACACTCTTTCACAAATGCATTGGAGGCAGGTAACAAAACAGAGATCTTTGCCAGGCTTACTTTTATCCTTTTGGAAACTATTGCATATCCAACATCTCTGCTGGGTGCTTAGTTTCTACTCTTTTAGAGTCACGGTTTGATATAATGAACTTCCTTAAGGAAGTGGTGGAAGTAGTAGAAGAGCTGCTAAACTTTGAAAGACAAATTTGGGAGTTGGGGATTAGCAGATGCAAACTATTATGAGAGAATGGATAAACAACAAGGTCCTANTTCAGGATAATGTTCAAACAGTGTATTTTGCTTACAATTTTTGTTTAAGTAAAAAAGATCTGTTGGATTTCAATAGTATGTGCATGGTATGATGAAACCCTTCGCTCCATTGGTGGGTTTCTCTCTCAGGGCTATATCTTTCTTGAAACCTTTACACCCCAGGTTCAGAATTGCTTGAGAGGTATAGTAGTCAGGCCTAAAACAGAGACTTTTAGAGTTTAACTTCTAGATTGAATGTGATGTTAGAAATAATGAAATAAATGGAGAGAGTATCATGGGTGTATATACACTAACATATGTAAGTAGATAGGCAACGGGAACTCAAACCAGGGCTCTGTAACACCTAGAGGGGTAGGATGNTTGCTTGAGAGGTATAGTAGTCAGGCCTAAAACAGAGACTTTTAGAGTTTAACTTCTAGATTGAATGTGATGTTAGAAATAATGAAATAAATGGAGAGAGTATCATGGGTGTATATACACTAACATATGTAAGTAGATAGGCAACGGGAACTCAAACCAGGGCTCTGTAACACCTAGAGGGGTAGGATGGGGAGGGATATGGGAGGAAGGTTCAAAAGGGAGTGGACATATGTACACCTATGGCTGATTCATGTTGAGGTTTGACAGAAAACAACAAAATTTTGTAAAGCAATTATCCTTTAATAAAAAAAATAAATAAATTAAAAGAAATAATGAAAACGCCACTGAGAAGGTGAATTACAAATTTAAATATCCAAATAATAGAATTTGGAGCATGTCTATGTTATCACAGGGGAACCAGGTCACTTGCCACAAATGATATATGTTCATTGATGAAATGAGAAGAAAAATATAGTTTGGGGGGTTTTGTAACAAAAAGTTAGAGTATCAGTTAGCACCTGCAATGCTGAAAGTAACAGAAAACCCCACTCAAAATACCCTACATGATAAAGGAGATTGATTGCTCAAGTAAGAGAAACCAAGAGGCAGGGCAAACTTCAGGGCTACTTGACGCAGAGGCTGTTGATTACTCAGGGTTTGCCTCTCTAGGTCTCTGTGGATCAGGGCAAGGGCCCCATTCCAAGTCTGCATCTCACTGAGGTGAGATGATGCTGCCTAGCCCCAGTGGACTTCTTTGCTTCCTTTCCAGTTCATGGGAGAAAAAATTTTAAGCCAGTCTTTAAGATTCTCCAGGGGCTGCAGACTAACAGTAGGATCAGCTTTCCCTAAAAATATGGACTATGTAGAGAAGGAATAAATACATAACCCTTTTACCCTCCCCTCCAAATTCTAGTTTCCGAAAGGAAGTGTAATGTGGGTAGATAACTAATATTTTTATGTTATAAAATTAGGCAGAATTTTCCAATTAGATTTGACATGTATCAGAGAAATACATTAGCATAATGCCCATGATTTTATTTAGGAAAAATATCAGGAAATTTTAAACTTTAAATGTTAGCATATGGAAGGATTTCTATTACAAGAGATATAGAAATTGAACCTTACAAAACATGAGGTTTGGGAGAAATGGAGAATCACATTTTTTTACTGTCAATAATATCGAGGAAAGGTATATAGAATAGTTGTTTTTTTTTTTTTTTTTTTTTGCAGGCATCACTTTAAATTTTCACATCCAATGACCCTCACTGCTTTTGTCTTTTGTTCTTTTTAGGCCATGGAAAAAAATGAAAACTCTTTTAAAAACTAACAATCAGAGCTGCCTGGTTGACAAGGGAGCCTTGGGTTTCAAGGAAACCCTGAAGCAAGGATTCTAAATCAAAGATTCAGGGGCAATTTGAGTTTGCGTTTAAGATCCGTCTGCATGTAGCCGTTGTCGGGTGTTATATTCAACTGATACGTAAGCACTGTGAAGAAATCTCTGTTACAATCTCTGATGACATTATAATACACTATATGCATTTCATAATATAATTGTAGATAGAAACTTGGTTTGCTTTATTCAATTATGACTGTTCCTTAAAAGCAGAACTTGAAAATTAACTTTATCTACATAATTGATCAGCCTAAGTATTATATATACTATTATATACTTAGCAATGAGCAGTGTCTTAAAATAAAATATATAGAAAATGAAATCCCTTCACAGAAGCTAATTATTTCTCATTTCAAGTAAGAAATATGATATGATGCCTTGAATAGCTGTTCAATTTATATGGCAAATTTTATTATACTGACCACTGTGGGGGAATTTCTATGATAAACAGCAACAACTAAAAAACCTAGACTGATTGTAATCCTCCTACCTCCAAATCAGAGAAGTGACTGGACTTAACCAGTGGAAAATAAGTTCTTGCGAGTTTGCATTTCCAAGGAGTTGCAGTTGGCTTTTCACGTAGTGGTTATTCTCCTTTTTTAAATGAACTTGTGTATTCACATTAGTAGCTAGGGGAAAGCTAATTTCTCCTTCAGTCAAATAAAAGTTAGAAAAGAAAGCTGAAGAAATTTGTGAGCATCCTTTCCTTTTTTGTGCTTTTAGGGAATGTGGGTGTATTTCTGTAGCAAAGGAAAACATTCTTCTCAAGAATCTTTGAATTTTCTACATAGACTTAGAAAACAGTGTTGCTAGCATTGTTTGCTTGAGTAATACTTTTCAGTCATATGCAAGCTGTTTTATTTGGGAGAGAGCTGCTAACTTAGATAAAACTTTTGAAAGAAAAAAATAAAGATTACAGTGACACATATACTTCTGAACCAGATTTTTTTGTTTGTATGGTCAGATACCATATGGATGGAATTTTTTCCCAATCTTCATTTTTCCTTCATAAATGTCTCTACAATACCAGCACAATTTGTGAAAATATCTTTTAATTATTAATCTAAACTAGATAACTCAAGTTCTAATCTATGTCACACATCTCTGCCTTTAAGTTTCTATTCATTTCATTTTTGAGGATACGTGGGCATCCTTGTTTAATTAGTAGTATGAGTGGTAGAATCTGAGGTCTCAAATTATTAGCCAAAGTCACTGGGTTATCTCCTTAAAGCTGATCAGATCGGTTTTCTTTCAACCATCCTATTACAGGAGGTTTTTGTAAACTAGTGTTATAAACGATTATTTTTAGTTAAGAGAAGCCCCAGGAAAGATTAAAAAAATGGGTATAAAGACATTCCAGTTCTTGATCTTATCTTTTTCTCATCTCAAGCTTTAGAGAGTCTTGCTGGAAGAACACAAGGAAAGGCAGGAAGGCTTCTTACAGATCTTTGAGACCTCCTTCCACTCAAATCCCAGGGGAGCTAGAACGCTATACCTCTGTGGTTCAAAAAGTCTTTGGACCAGAAAAGGGGCCTTTATCTGCCAACATTTCAAACATATTCAATCAAATATTGATCTAGAAAATCAGCTACTTTTTCCTCTAGCAAAGAAATTAAATTAGTACTACCTACTGAAGGCCTTATACATGGTCCTCAGGAAGATAATGATGGTACCCTAGGCTGTTCCTAGGATCAAAAGTTTATATGGACACCAAACTGATTTAACATTTTCTGTAATGCATGGAGACAAAAGGGTGAAAGATCTGCTTGCCAATAGTAATGTGCTGGAGATTATCTCATGTGGCGAGTCCTTGCATCAAGAAGCCAGGTTATGGTTTTCAAATCCATCTCATCTCTGAAAATAAAAGGAATGGAATGTGGCCTGTTTCACCTCACTGAAAGGTTTTCATCACCAGAAATATCTGATGGCTCTTATTCAAGTTGACAGGAGCGCATGTTTCTCTGACTCATAAACAGTCCTTCTCTCTATTGTGTCCTGTTTCCAAAGAGTACCGGATGTTATGTTATTAAAGAACAGGAGGTTTGTCTCCCTATTCTTCCATAAATATGAGGGTAACAAAAAAATGATAAAAAGCTTCACCAATCCTAAAATCTTTTGGAATAGCAAATGTAATTTATAAAATAATGTGTTTGAGTTAGTGTATGATAGAAAAGACAATTTTTAGCCTCTATATACTGAAAAATGTGACAGCCCAATTTTAATTAGAAATGTTAGGTTGTTTATCTCTTCCAGTGCCTACAGTTTATTTGTATGTTACATTTACTTACAGTCTTAAACAGTTCTTTTTCTGGAGATGTCTTTGAATTTTTCTTTACTTTGTCAAGGAAATGAGAATGGATTGTATACCTTACAAATTGAACAAGCACATATCAGAAGTTTCATAAATGAGTAAAACTAGGAAAACAAACTCTCCTTGGATCTTAAAATTGGAGTAGCCATGGCCATCAGCATTATGAACCCATTAATTACAAGGCAGCATTGCAGAGACTAAGTGTGTGGACACCCACTTTACTCAGCAAATTAATGCTTTTCAGGCTATGGGATTATTAGCTGTTTGACACAGAGGTTAGATTCTTTGGTAAGATGAGGTATATTTTGAAAATCTGGCACTAACTTTGGGTTTTTAATGCTATTGATCTTTTTTGGGAAGATCGTTTCAAACATTGTCACCGTGAGGTTACTTGTTAATTCTTTTGACTGAATTGACTGATAATGCAACCAAACAGTTTCTCTAAATTGACTTGTTTTAAGCAATGTGGTGACATAGTCAAATAATTATGGAAAGAAATAGTGTTCATCAGTGACAACTACTATCAGTCACTTTGTTAAGTAACAAAAATACAGCAATGACGAAAAATGTACATGGATCCTGCTCTCAAATAACTGCATAGTAAACATAACATTCCTTCTGTGATAAGAGATGAGAAGAGGTACAGACATTTGTTAAGCACCTGGTTTGGGCAGAGCATTTTGTTTATTCATAAATCAACATGGAAACTTTTATAAAGGTTAAAAAGATGAATTGCAAGCGGAAGAACTAAGCAGATCTGACTTAATGGAATTCATATAGAAAAAATGCATAAGAAGAGTTGTGCTTATGGCAAGCTTAGGAGGAGAGACCATGTGATGTGACTTTCCAAATAACTCAAGCAGTTTTGGAATGATTAACAAGAGTCAAGGGTATAGATTAAGGAAAGAAAAAGGCATCTGTGTATTTGACACTGGTCACGTGTTTTAGGCTCCTTTTCTGGGAAGTACAACTTAAAAGGGTCATTGAAAATCTGGTGGTATCCCAAGGAGCTGACCCTGTACAGTGAAAGGTCCAGAAACCACATCTATGAGAAACATTTGAATAAAGTGGGAAGCTTGGCAAAGAGAAAACAAGGGAGATTATGATAGTGTCTTTAAATAATTAATATGCTGTCATGGAAGATGAATTAGATAACGTTGTATAGCCATACGTGACCGATCTTAGACCAACCAAAGGGTGGAAGTTACAAGATTAGGTTTAACATTAATGATGAAGCTTTCAACAATAAAAGCAAGTTGAAAATGTAATGCGCCCCTTTGTGAGGTATGGATTCTATGACATCAGAAATGCTCAAGGAGTGGCTTGAATTAAAACATTTTTCAAGAATGCTAAGGAAAGATTAACATTAATTGAGGCACTAGATCAAATAATTTCTAAGGTCTTCCACCTCTGATTTTCTATGATTTTGTTTTGTTTGATGGAAAAATTTGTCTGTTAGAATGTAAAAATGTTCATTTTTTTTTCCTGCAGAAACCTAGTAAAAGTCTATCACTGTGAGAGAATAAATCCCACACAGTCTCTGATTTCCAGCTGCTGCAGCCTAGTAGACAGAATAAGCATTTGAAAACAAAGAAATGACTCAGGATGAATTCAGTGCTGTGACACAGTTATATGCAAACTTCTCTGAGAAGACAAGAGAGTATTCAATTCTGATGGAGGTGGTAACAAGGGAAAAGTAGACAAGCCTAACGGAACGGGCAGGATATAATTCTTCCTGCTTTTGTTTTCTTTTTAAGGTATGTGTGCATGCGTGCTCAGTTGCATCAATTGTATCTGACTCTTTGTGACCTTACGGACTGTAGCCCTTGGGGCTCCTTTGTCCATGGGACTCTCAGGGCAAAAATACTGGAGTAAGTTGCCATGCCCTCCTCCAGGGTTTCAAGGTATGGGTGAAACAAAAAGTCAGTGATCCAAAGCAAAGTGCATTTTGTTACCTTCTGCCAAGGTGCTTCAGTTTACTGTGTGATATTTGGACACAAGTTTAGTAAAGTATATTTCTGTATCTGTCCAATATTGAGTCCCATATTCAACACAGAGAATAGAGATGTAGGGCCTAGTTGTAGAGTCCATATGTAAGCTATAGAATGTGTATGTTTGTGTTGGGCATAATAAGCTTTATGGATATATAAACAAAATTGTGTTAATCCTAACACACTATATAACTTTTGCACCCAAACTATTTTATTTATTTTTATTAAGTACTTCCACTTGCAGATAAGCAATTTCCTTCCTCTATAGTGGTTTTAAGAAGGAAAACTCAATAACTTTATTGAAATTTAATGCAAAAACTATGTAATTTACCCACTTAAAGTACATAATTCAATTGTTTTTAGAATATTCACTGATACATACAACTATTACCATAGTTTTAGAACACTCTCATCACCTCAAATCCCACTCACTTCAGCTATGACTCCCTTTTCTTCTATCCCCTTCAGCCCTAAGCAACCATATATCTACTTTCTGAATATATTTGCCTATTCTGGACATTTTATGTAATATGTTCTATTCCGTGATTGGCTTTTTTCACTTAGCATTAACTTTTCAAAATTCATTTATGTTGTAGAATATATTGATATTCATTCTTTTTGTGTCTGAATAAAAATCCATTGTATGGGTATACAACATTTTGTTTACCCATTCCATCAGTTGATGGACATTTGGGTTGTTTCTAACTTTGGGCTATTACAAATATATTATTTATATATTTATTATAAAAAATGCAGCTACAGATATTTGTGTACATTTTGCATTTATCTGTTACTAGGCGTGGAATTGCTGGGTCATATGTTAGTTCAATGTTTAATGGTTGGAGAAACTTCTGTACTGCTTCCAAAGTGGCTGTGTCATTTTACATTCCCACTGGTGGTGTATGAAGGTTGCAATTTCTCCATACTTTTGTTATTCTCTGACTTTTTGAATCCAGCTATCCTAGTGAGTGTGATGTGGTATCTCATTGTGATAGTCCCTAATGACAAATTATGCCAAGTGTCTTTTCATGTGATTATTGGCCAATTGTATAAAATGTTGTTTAGCAGATATATGATTTGTAAATATTTTCTCCCATTCTATGGATTGTCTTCAGCTTCTCAATATTGTCTTTCAAAGCATGAAATTTTAAATTTTGATCCAGTTCAATCTATTTTTTCTTACGTTGCTTATGCTTTCTTGTCACATCTCAGAATCTAGTGCCAAATTTGAATGATGAAGATTTACCCCTACATTTTCTTCTAAGGATTGTATAGTTTTAGCTCGTACATTTAGGCTTTTGATCCACTTTGCATTAATATTTGTACATCATGTGAAATGTACATTACGTACATTGTGCATGTGGCCATTCAGTTGTCCCAGAACAGTTGTTGAAGAGGCTATTCTTTCCCCATTAAACAGACTTGGAACCCTTGTTAGAAATCAGCTGATTGTAGATAAATGAGTTTATTTCTAGACTCTTCATTCTAATTCATTGATCTTATCATTCTGCCAGTATCACACTCTCTTATCTCTGCTTGGTTTGTAGTAAGTTTGGAAATCTAGAAATACATGTTTTCCAATTTTATTCTTTTTCTTTTAAAAATTCTTTGGTTATGCTGGATCCCGTGCAATTCCCTATGAATGTGAGAAGCAGCTTGCTAATTCCTATTTAAAAAAAAAAACAAAAAACAAAAAACCACTGGGATCCTCAGAGGGATTGCACTGAATCTGTAGATCAATATTGGCAGTACTGCCATCTAAGCACAATAAAGTCTTCTGATCCATGAATATGGGATTAGTCAGTTCAGTTCAGTTGCTCAGTCATATCTGACTCTTTGTGACCCCATGGACTGCAGCATACCAGGCCTCCCTGTCCATCAACAATTCCCAGAGCTTACTCAAACTCATATCCATTGAGTCAGTTATGCCATCCAATCATCTCATCTTCTGTCATCCCCTTCTCCTCCTGCCTTCAATCTTTCTCACCATCAGGGTCTTTTTATAAGTCAGTTCTTCACACCAGGTGGCCAGAGTATTGGNCTTTGGCCACCTGATGTGAAGAACTGACTCAACGGAAAAAACCCTGATGCTGGGAAATATTAAAGGCTGGAAGAGTAGGGGATAACAGAATACGATAGTTGGGTGGCATCACCGACTCAATGGACGTAAGTTTGAGTAAACTCTGGGAGTTGGTGATGGACAGGGAGGCCTGCTGTGCTGCAGTCCGTGGGGTCTTCAAGAGTCGTACACAACTCAGCGACTGAACTGAACTGAAGTTTCTTCTGTTAACTTACTTGTTGTCAGTTAATTTGCAGGCCCCCAGTGACTGGACCTAAGTTGGAAGAAGTAGTGTATTGCTCTCAAAAGTGATGCAGTGAGTGGTGGAACGTAGGTAGTAGTGTGACACACCGAAGGTGGAACAGTTAAGATGCATAGAATTTCAAATGAAGATAGACACGATCCAGAGTAGGGAGAAGAGAAACATGATGTGAAGGCCAACTAGTGTCCAGAAATGGCTTTTCCAGGGAGCTTTGCATGATGAATTCATCACAACTCATGACTGCTTTCCAGTCTTAGATGCCCTAGTTGTTATTACACTTAGAAGTTATTCACTTCTCTCAGGTGAGCTTAATATTAAATAAANTAGACACGATCCAGAGTAGGGAGAAGAGAAACATGATGTGAAGGCCAACTAGTGTCCAGAAATGGCTTTTCCAGGGAGCTTTGCATGATGAATTCATCACAACTCATGACTGCTTTCCAGTCTTAGATGCCCTAGTTGTTATTACACTTAGAAGTTATTCACTTCTCTCAGGTGAGCTTAATATTAAATAAATTCACTGGACCATTTTATAAAACCTGATCATCATTGTTAATTTATATATGAAACAAATTCCCTATGAACCGGCAACCCAATCCTAAGGCTCAAGAGAAATGAAAATATACCTTCACAAAAAAAAACTACATAAATTTTAGAATACAATTCAACAGTAAAAAGGAGTTCCTAATACAGACAATAACATGGACAAATCTCAAAACCATTATATTGAACTAAAGAAGTCAGAAGAATTCTCATGATGTGGTTGCATTTACAGGCAAAACTAATCCACAGTGATAAAAATTTTTAACAGTTGCTTAGAGGAAAGGATGAGCAATTGACCAGAAAGATCCTCGTGGGAACTTTCTGCATGAGGGAAATGTTCTACATTTTGATTGGAGAGGTGAGCAAAGTATGGACAGCTCATGAAACTATACATTTAAAATATGAGATTTCTAGAAAGTGTAAATTTTACTGCAATAAGAAGATTATTGTAGACAAATACACACAAAGGGAGGAAACACCACCAAGGGGTGAATGTGAGAAAGTTGATAAAGTAGAAGAGTTGATTTGCAGCTGAATTTAATGTTTCGAAGAACAAATACAAGGAGCTGACAAAGAGAAAAACTATATGTATCAGAGTAGGAAAATAAGACACAGAAAAAGAAGCACAAACCACATATTGAAGACTTAGGTGAGTAGGGTAATTTGCATATTGTTCATTGTCCGAAGATTATAAGCATGAGAGACAGAATGGAATTAACTGGCCCTTAGGGTGCCAGAAGTGGCTGAGGACTCCTAGCAGCAGCCATCTGGGGTCCCTGCTGATTTGCCTATAGTGTGCTGCTGATGATGTACAAAATGATAGCGGCTGCCCAGAGTTATAATAGATTCAGTCTGGGACGCAGTGTCCTAGGAACCATGGCGGCCTGACTCCGGGGTGGAGGCCTCAGGAAGGCTCAGGCTTCCAGAGGAAGTGCTCTGCCGTGGCCACAACGGACTCAGCCTCATTTAAGATATAAAATGTCACTCTTCAGTCAGAGTCACGGCAGACTTGCCCCAAGGATTCTGGAGATTTAAGGGCATTTGAATAAACATAATTCACATTCTTAGCCAAAATCTGATTGGAACACTCCAAACATCTCTAGCCTGCCATACTCAGTCAGAAATCCCTTGAGACGTACTCCATTTCTGGCTCCCAATTAAGCTGAAACAAGAACAGCTTTTTGCATTACATTTTGGCATATTCACTCAACCCAGGTAGGCCAGAGATTAGTGAAAATAAAAACCAGCAAAGGAGTGAAATTGCCCTATCTTCTGAAAAGGGGGGAAGTTTGTTTTTGCAGTACTGGGTAATTGTTTGTGCGGTTCTGATTTTTCTGAATGGATAGTGTGATTTTAACTTTAATTTTTATGCTGAAACAGATTGCCCCCTAGATAACCTCTCCATGTACAGCACATGAATCTATACGATTTAATTCTAACATTTCCTGTCATGGTATTCTGAAATCTTAAGTCATTACTTCTTAAAAGATCTACTCAACATAGCATTTCTTTTCAAATTCCCTGGAAATCTCATAAAGAACTATATTATTGCCTACTTAGATTTACAAAATGAATTTCATGTTAGCTAGGTTTTTCCTAATATATTTTCACATATATTACTACAAATATAATGTATTTTTTGTAGATTCACATATCATGTCAGAATTTATGATTTGATTTATTGTGCCCCTAAAATTTCTGCCTCTTGAAAAACATTTTTCGGTAAAAAAGTTCATACTGGTGTTGACACATATAGAAAATGAATTTTAGCTTACAAAAACCTAATGGTTAAAATTTATAACCTATACAATTCTTAACAGTTTTTATACTTGTGCTTCCCTAACCGTCATTAAAATTTAATTTAAATTTATTTCGCATATGGGCATTTTTTGCTTGACTTAAATGATGTATTTTTGTATGCTTGGTATAATTTGTTGTGTGAGCTATTTTTAATGTCACTCATTTTGCCAGTTTAAAATATATGTTATATTTTCTGATATCATTCCTGTATTATATATTATTCATCTGAAATTTTAGAATTGTAGTTCTGAAGGCATAGTACTGAATTACTTGAATGCAATCAAATAATGCAATCAAATAATCAAATGTAAAAATTTAATTTTGAATGTACTTTTTATATAAAATATGTTTTTTAAATTCCTCTTAAATATTCATATATATAGTTTTGTACATGTAATGAATACACTTAGTGCAATGGTAATTATAAATTACACAGATAGTTGTACTTTGAAAAATGGCCAGATACACCAGCAATAGTTACCTCTGAGATGTTTTTTCTTTTTCCGCCGTTTTATCATTGTCCACACTAAGCAATCATCATTGTCATAGATGTCTGGTTATTTTTTCCTCTTCATCACTATAAGCAAGTTTCCTACTTTTTAACCACCAAACTGTGTTTAAACTTTTATTTCCAAATTGGCTTTTGAAACTTCAAAATCATTATAAAATAAAATAAAATGAAGCTTTAAATTCTGGTCAGATCTAGTTTCAAGGTACTTCACAGCTACAGCCACTTCTCTGAGAACTGTCTTTTACCACAGAAGTAACTTTTTTAAAGTTACCAAAAATGTTTACCATAGAAGTAACTTAAAAAAACATAGAAGTGTTTTTTCACTGTGATCATCAATTATGCAAAATTTGATTGGACAAAAGTAGGGGTGTCTGGTTAGAGTGAAACAAACCAAGAAGCTCAACTTGGCCAGAGCTATCCTCTTGAAGAATCCAAAAGAAAGAATTGAAACATGATTAGAGTGAGTCCACTGTAACAGCATTTGCCTAGAAAGTCATTTGCTTAGAAGGTTGGTGCTGATGGGTTGATGGAGGATGGGAGGGTACATCTTTGACCCTGCACATAAGGAATGGAGAAAAGGCTGGTCTGCATGGAGAGATAAATTAGAGAAGAGCACCAATAGTTCCCTAGAGACTCTTATGTGATGATACATAAAAGTTCCTGATAGATTTCTAACTCCTGGCCTGAAACCCTTGTTCAGCCAAGCAGTGCTTTCTACTTTTATGTTCTAGGGGATTCTCCATTCATTCTTTAATAAATTTATCTTTTTTCTTTGGTTGTGTGCTTGTGCACTCAGTCATGTCCAATTCCTTGTGATCCCATTGACTGTAGCCTGCCAGGCTCCTCTGCCCATGGAATTCTCCAGGCAAGAATACCAGAGTGGGTTGCCATTTCCTTCTCCAGGCGATCACCCTGACCTAGGGATCAAACCCAGGTCTCTTGCATCTCCTGCACTGGCAGGCAGGTTCTTTACCAGCTGAACCACTTAAATGAAATTTAAATTTTTTTATTTTATTTTTTTTCTTTGTCTCCAAGAAATCCTACCTAAGGTATCTGGATGAAAATAGCTCTATTAAACAGAACATAGAAGAATTATCAATACTACTTACCTAGGTTTGGGGTTCTAGGAATAGAAGTACTTGTGAAATAAGGAAAGAGTTTCAATTTTTCTCATGAGTTTCAGGCTAACTTTAGACAAAATTTAAAAATAAGCAACATATGAGCATGATACCTTGCTCCTCCTTTTCTGCACTCTAATCTCCTATTGTTCTTCCTGATGTCCTAAGCCCTTTACCACAAATTCCTATTTTGAGGAGGATAAAATAAATCTATGCAGTTTCCCAAAGTTTATAACACCCTAACACTGTTTGTTCTTTCCACTCAAAAAAATTGACATAGCATTAAATGGAAGGCATGTAATCCCTGGAATGTGAAATTACAACTATATCATGTACCTACAATTACCCTGTGGTCTTGGTCAAGTTTTTTGAAATTTTTAACCTCAGTTACCATACATATCTCTAAATCTAACTCATTCACATGTACTGTGATTTCAGTTAACAGTAGACAAGAACTCTGACTCAATTATTTTAAACAATAAGGCAGATAAATTTATTCATATAACACAAAATCCTAAGGGAGTCCAGTAACTCAAGTATTTAAATTAGTGACTAAATAACACAACTAAGGAACCTAGAACTTTCCATCTTTGTGTCACCCATTTTCAGCTTGGTAATTTAATAACTTTCTGGAAATAAGATGACTTCTGCAGTTCTGGTTTTATTTCCTTTGAATAAAAGAGAATAAAAGGCTTATGAAGCCTCATATGCCAATACGGGTATCCCGTTTTCAAAAGTGCACTGTGTACACTTCACTTTTCTGAAATACATTAGTACTTGTTTTCGCTAACTGGAAGAAATCCAAAGAATATTTTCATTTTTAGGGAGAAAAGTTGAAAAGGAAAAATAGTGTTCAGCATTTGTTTTGCAGGTGTAATTACGAGGCAGTGACACCTGTGATCAGCAAGACTGGCCGTGCCAAACTCCTTCCCGGAGGACCGCACTCAGCATCTCAGTATCCAGCTGTCATAGCTCTAAACTGTGTCTGTGAGCTTCTGTGCTTTATCTCAATTTATTTTGTGCATCCATTCGCAAGATGTGTCCTGAGGTAGTTGCATCTTCACTTGATGCCTTTTTGGTTTACGAAAAGTTTCATAGGAATGCTCTCCTTTCAGAGAGTGGGAAAATCGGTATAAGAACATCTGATGGAAGAAGGGCGACTGATTTCTTCCTGTGCTTTCTTTTCCTTCTTTTTCTTAAGATCAAAATAACCTTTTCTGGAAGCCCTTCAAGAGAACTCCTGCATATCTCTTTGTCCTGCAGCGAATTACATACTCACTCCAAATCAATGGTTAGTAAAGCAAATGAAAAAACCATGACCGATTTAGACTTTTCTTGCTTTAAGTCTGAGTCACAATGAGGTGTGAGAGGTACCCCAAGTCAGGGTTTTATGCAAGTGACAGATAGCAGGCAACTTACAGTGTCTTTATGTCATGTGACATTTACAAGTGTCACACTAGAAAATACATGTGATAAGTCTTTTTAAATTTTAAAGATCTGAAAAAAGGTATATATATTCACTGCTTTATAAATACTCTAAGAAGTAAAAAGTACTATTCTGACAACATAGTTGCTTTAAATTACTAGAAGGAAAGCAATTATATTAAACATGTTCAGACTAATACCCACTAACTTGTGAGTAACTATTAGCCCTTTAGGGGGCTTCCCCTATGAAATGAAAAGATGCTTGCTTCTTGGCAGAAAAGCTATGACAAACCTAGACAGCATATTAAAAAACAGAGGAATTACTTTGTCAAAACTATGGTTTTTCCAATACTCATGTATGGATGAGAGAGTTGGACTATAAAGAAGTCTGAGCACAGAAGAATTGAGGCTTTTGAACTGTGGTGTTGGAGAAGACTCTTGAAAGTCCCTTGGACTGCAAGAAGATCAAACCAGTCAATCCTAAATGAAATCAATCCTGAATATTCATTGGAAGGACTGATGCTGAGGCTGAAGTTCCAGTATTCTGGCCACCTGATGCAAAGAGCTGACTCATTGGAAAAGACCCTGATGCTGGAAAAGATTGAAGGCAGAAGGAGAAGGGGACAACAGAGAATGAGATGATTGGATGGCATCACTGATGCAATGGACATGAGTTTGAGTAAGCGCCAGGAAATGGTGAAGGACAGGGAGTCCTGGTGTGCTGCAGTATATAGGGTAACAAAAATTTGGATACAACTGAGTGACTGAACAATAGCAACAATTAGCCCTTTCTGGAGTTTCCCCAATGGCTCAGCCAGTAAAGAACCTGCCTGCCAATGCAGAAGACACAGGAGACCTGGGTTTGATACCTGGGTTGGGAAGATCTCATGGAGGAGGATATGGCAACCCACTCCATTATCCTTGCCTGGAAAATCCTATGGACTGAGGAGCCTGGTAGTTTACAGGCCATAGGGTTGCAAAGAATTAGACATGACTTGAACTGTGGTGTTGGAGAAGACTCTTGAGAGTCCCTTGGACTGCAAGGAGATCCAACCAGTCCATGCTGAAAGAGATCAGCCCTGGATGTTCTTTGGAAGAAATGATGCTAAAGCTGAAACTCCAGTATTTTAGCCACCTCATGCAAAGAGTTAACTCATTGGAAAAGACTCTGATGCTGGGAGGGATTGGGGGCAGGAGGAAAAGGGGATAACAGAGGATGAGATGGCTGGATGGCATCACCGACTCGATGGACATGAGTCTGGGTGAACTCTGGGAGCTGATGATGGACAGGGAGGCCTGGCGTGCTGTGATTCATGGGGTCACAAAGAGTCAGACACGACTGAGCGACTGAACTGAACTGAAAGTGACATAGCACAAGTACCCTTTTTGCTCCCTTGAAAGCTATTTGTATTCCAAGAAGAAGATGCTTCAGTTCAGTTCAGCTCAGTTGATCAATCATGTCCAACTCTTTGAGAAGCCATGAACTATAGTACACCAGGTTTCCTTGTCCATCATGAACTCCCAGAGCTTGACTCATGCCCATTGAATCGGTGATGCCATCCAACTATTTCATCCTCTGTCATCCCCTTCTCCTCCCTCCTTCAATCATTCCAAGAATCAAGGTCTTTTCAAATGAGTCAGGTCTTTGCATCAGGTGGCCAGAGGATTGGAGTTTCAGCTTCAGCATCAGTCCTTCCAATGAATATTCAGGACTGATTTCCTTTAGGATGGACTGGTTGGATCTCCGTGCAGTCCAAGGAACTCTCAAAAGTCTTCTCCAACACCACAGTTAAAAAGCATCAGTTCTTCAGCACTCAGCTTTATTTATAGTCCAGCTCTCACATCCATACATGACTACTGGAAAAACCACAGCTTTGACTAGACTCATCTTTGTTGACAAAGTATGTCTCTGCTTTTCAATATGCTGCCTATGTTGGTCATAACTTTTCTTTCAAGGAGCAAGTGTCTTTTAATTTCATGTCTACAGTCACCATCTGCAGTGATTTTGGAGCCCCCAAAATTAAAGTCTGTATTGTTTCCATTGTTTCCCAGTCTATTTGCCATGAAGTGATGGAACCAAATGCCATGATCTTAGTTTTCTGAATGTTAAGTTTTAAGCCAACATTTTCACTCTCCTCTTTCACTGTTGTCAAGAGGTTCTTTANGGAGCCCCCAAAATTAAAGTCTGTATTGTTTCCATTGTTTCCCAGTCTATTTGCCATGAAGTGATGGAACCAAATGCCATGATCTTAGTTTTCTGAATGTTAAGTTTTAAGCCAACATTTTCACTCTCCTCTTTCACTGTTGTCAAGAGGTTCTTTAGTTCTTCTTCACTTTCTGCCATAAGGGTGGTGTCATCTGCATATCTGAGGTTATTGATATTTCTCCCAGAAGTCTTGATTCCAGGTTGTGCTTCATCCAGTCCAGCATTTCTCATGGTACTCTGCATATAAGTTAAATAAGCAGGGTGACAGTATTCAGATTTCATGTATTCCTTTCCCATTTTGGAACCAGTCTGTTCTTCCATGTCCACTTCTAACTGTTGCTTCTTGACCTGCATACAGATTTCTCAGGAGGCAGGTCAGGTGGTCTGGTATTCTCATCTCTCTCAGAATTTTCCACAGTTGTGATCCACACAGTCAAGAGGCTTTGGCATAGTTAATAAAGCAGAAATAGATGTTTTTATTGAACTCTCTTACTTTATCGATGATTCAGTGGATGTTGGCAGTTTGATCTCTGGTTCCTCTGCCTTTCCTAAATCCACCTTGAACATTTGGAAGTTCACGGTTCATGTACTGTTGAAGCATGGCTTGGAGAATTTTGAATTTTGAGCATATCAGATGGTTAGTGAACCAATTAACTCACTGGTGAATAGATTTTCTGGATGAACCAGAGTTACCTGAAAAATGATGGCAATGTGAGAGAAATTATCAAGAAGGTTGGTGAAAACACACCCTCCAATTATCTCTAGAAACCACTTTCAAAAACTGCTCTCCTGAAGCATTTCCCCTTGCCACCAACTCTTCTCTTTCTCTTGTTCAGAACTCAGTGCTTCTGCCAAATGCCAACATTGTCCTATAGCCTTCATACGTAAGGGAGAGGAGTCATCAGTGATCTTAAAAATTCTTCTGACTGTATATGTTTTTGGATTTGGTGACTCTCTTTATCATATTTGGCACAGTTTGAAAATTTGGGGAATTTTTATCTTGCATAGTTTCAAGGTTATGATAGAAAATTTAGTGCTATTTGGTTTATTTTTAGTGTTGCTTCAAAGATCCTCTCTATCTGAAGACTTGTTTGTTCAGCCTAGTGAGAAAATAGGTATGATGACTAATCCTTATACAATCTGAAGTTTGGGCTCAAAGGATAAGCATAGTAGTACTAGAGGGCTTCCCTGGTGGCTCAGAGGTTAAAGCGTCTGTCTGCAATGCAGGAGACCTAGGTTCAATCCCTGGGTCGGGAAGAGCCCCTGGAGAAGGAAATGGCAACCCACTCCAGTATTCTTGCCTGGAGAATCCCGTGGACAGAGGAGCCTGATGGGCTACAGCCCACGGGGTCGCAAAGAGTTGGACATGACTGAGTCGCAAAGAGTAGTACTATGACCTGTGTGTTTTAAGACCACACGTATTTTGCTGAACACCAACTGAGCAGAAATTCCCTCATTACATTTACTTATATGGCCTAGTACATTCCCTATGGCTCTGGCACAATGGCTTTTAGAAAATAAGCTTTCAATAAGTCCTTGTGGATTTGAATAGAAAGGAACTGAATTGAAAAATGATCTCTCTGCTTCTTTTTTTTAAATAGTCCTCCTACCATTGACTTGGTAACAAAACTGCATTTTTTTACATATCACCAGAGTTCTGTCTCTTGTCATTCTCACGGCCCAAATTTATAGTCAGTTTTATAGGTCAATTTTCATTCCAATCCCAAAGAAAGGCAATGCCAAAGAATGTTCAAACTACTGCACAATTGCACTCATCTCACACGCTACCAAAGTAATGCTCAAAATTCTCCAAGCCAGGCTTCAATAGTATATGAACTGTGAAATTCCAGATGTTCAAGGTGGATTTAGCAAAGGCAGAGGAACCAGAGATCAAACTGCCAACATTCACTGGATCATCAAAAAAGCAAGAGTTCCAGAAAAATATCTACATCTGCTTTATTGACTATACCAAAGCCTTTGTGCAGATCACAAGAAATTGGAAAATTCTGAAAGAGATAGGAATACCAGACCACCTGACCTGCCTCCTGAGAAATCTGTATGCAGGTCAAGAAGCAACAGTTAGAAGTGGACATGGAAGAACAGACTGGTTGCAAATCGGGAAAGGAATACATCAAGGCTGAATATTGTCACTCTGCATATTTAACTTATATGCAGAGTACATCATGAGAAATGCTGGACTGGATGAAGCACCTGGAATCAGGATTGCTGGGAGAAATATCAATAACCTCAGATATGCAGATGACACCACCCTTATGGCAGAAAGTGAAAAGGAACTAAAGAGTCTCTTGACGACAGTGAAAGAGGAGAATGAAAAAGTTGCCTTAAAACTCAACATTCAGAAAACTAAGATCATGGCATTTGGTACCGTCATTTCATGGCAAATAGATTGGGAAACATTGGAAACAGTGACAGACTTTATTTTGGGCTCCAAAATCACTGCAGATGGTGACTGCAGCCATGAAATTAAAAGACGCTTGCTCCTTGGAAGAAAAGTTATAACCAACTTAGAAGCATATTAAAAAGCAGAGACGTTACTTTGCCAACAAAGAGACATTACTTTGCCATCTAGTCAAATCTATGGTTTTTCCAGTAGTCATGTATGAATGTGAGAGTTGGACTATAAAGAAAACTGAGCGCAAAAGAATAGATGCTTTTGAACTGTGGTGTTGAAGACTCCTGAGAGTCCCTTGGACTGCAAGGAGATACAACCAGTCCATCTTAAAGGAAATCAGTCCTGAATATTCACTGGAAGGACTGATGCTGATGCTGACACTCTAATTCCTTTGGCCACCCGATGCGAAGACCTGACTCATTTGAAAAGACCCTGATTCTGGGAAAGATTGAAGGCAGGAAGAGAAGGGGACAGTAGAGAATGAGATAGTTAGATGGGATCACTGACTCAATTGACTTGAGTTTGTGTAAACTCTGGGAGTTGGTGACAGACACGGAGCCCTCTGGCATGCTGCAGTCCTTGGGGTCACAAAGCATTGGACATGAACTCTGAACTGGATTGAACTGAAACATCTGTTCAGAGCATACTTGGTTGCATAGAAAGAATATCAGTCTGCTTTAGTGAATCTTTTTTCCCCTTTGGGTAGATCTTTCTCCTACAAGATCATATCAAGGACCAAAGAAAAGCAAAAATGTGATCTTCTAAATAAGCTTTTATCAAAATAAAATGTGACTTCATATTTTATTTACTTAAATATTAATTTCCCAGTAGTAATAGGAAAACTTTTTCTTTCATCAACTGTGAGAAAGGGTAAAATCTGGAACTAAAAAAACAAAAACAAGAAAAAGAAAAAACCTTTCTTAACAGCTTAAATCAGATTTAGATGCCAACTAAATTTTTTCTCTTATATTCCTGGAGTTGCAAATATATATAAATATTGTTTGGTAAAACATTAAATATATGCAAAGCAGTTTATAGAGCTAAGATTCAAATCCAGGAGATTTGGTTCTGAAGCTTGTATGCATATCTCTACAGTTTGGTCATTCATACCATGTACAAGTATCTGTGCAGACGAAGGAGAAGTCTTCAAGGTGAATATCTGCAATTTTTTTTTCCTGACCAAAACTGATTAAAACTTATAAAATGTGTTCATTGCTTCCATGAGAAAGTAATTATAAGAAGATGGTTCTGAGGAGGAAATTAATAGCAATAAAGAGACTTGCGAAGAATAATGGCACAGGGATAGAGTGAAGTTTTCCATTCAAGAGTCCTGGTTTAGTGAGCCTGAAACAGTCAATACTCAGCTGCTGTGGTCTGAGTAGGAACATAAAAACTCTTTTAGTGGAGATAACAGGAGTGAATTCAGCTATAAGGTGGGAAGCCTCTATCAAATTATACCTATCCGCATTTTTCTACAATATAGAAAAACAGACAAGATACTATGCAAATTTTCCCTTTTACTCACAGAGAATAGAAGGTGAGAAATTAGATAATTAAATTTCAAGATTAAATAGCCAGTCATTTGAAGTGAGCAATTTGAAATACCACTAGCTTCCTATGTCCCAGAATTACATGGATACTTGCAGTAACTAGTCATCACAGAGCTAGTTGAAGAGAGAGCAATACAGCTGAGTGATAATTTATTTGGAATAATTAATTAGCATTGTATTATAATAACATAACAATATTATATTAATTTTTATTATTTATTATTTATCACTCAGCAATACAGCTGAGTGATAATTTATTTGGAATAATTAATTAGCATTGTATTATAATAACATAACAATATTATATTAATTTTTATTATTATTTTATTTTTATTAATTATTATATTAATTTTAGAATGAGAGACTTGAACAGTTATCTAAAGGGTAATAAATGAATAAATCCTTTTTGCAATTAACAACTATGTTCTCAAAGTAAGAAAATACGGAGATCATTAAGATATGAACTGCATGGGCCACAGAAGACAGCTCATGTGAAAAATGAACAAATGAACAAACAAAGAGGATAGAATGATCAATCTGAAAGAGATCTCAAACTGGAGAAGAACAGAAATACTTCCTTTAGCCACAGCTGACTGACTTTGCTAAGTCAAGAGAATTTTACAGGTAATACAGGAATAGCTTATCATTTCACATAACTTGTCTAAATAATAAATCCTAGGTAGTCTTCATTCTATAAATGACAAAGCTATCACTCTAACTTTGTTTTGTAGTTTTATAAAGTTTGCCAGCAGGTACAGTAGGAAAATGATAGACTTTGGGGTTAGAAACACAAGTGTTCTTCTATGAGGTCTACTGCTCATTGACCATGCCCTTAGTAAAATAAGGATAATAATACCTATGGTGCAGGCTAAAGAGCACTTTTGTAGGAGGAACCAGAGATGAAAGTCTTCTTGGTGACAGGTGAAAGATCTTGAAGCTGAATCTGGAAAATAAGCATACTGTTTTTTATTAAACTTATTTGAAGTGATAGAAACTATAGGGAAGTTACAGATCACTGTCACTCTCAAGCCATTCATTGGCACCACTGTGGGATGCAGGCTTGGTGGGATGATTTTAGAGGTAACGGGATCATCGAATTCACTAGCTACTTAGCAGATGTTAGTTCTCTTCACTGTAACTCTTCTGTGAGTTCCGATTTTACATCGGTAGGCATTAGAGTGGAAATTTTTGATAACTGGAGGGAAAAAATCAGATCCGGAGAGCTGCACTTCCAACAGGCTAGCACTTGGAGAAGACCTGACCTCTTTCTATTTTTATTGGCTATATATAAAAAGCACCAGTTACTAGGGGCATGTGGAATTACAGATGAGAACAAAGAGGTTTCTAATATCAGAGTATCTTTTGTTCCTCTCTCTTTCTCTGTATTAACTGTGAATTTATGAAAATAAAACCACAAGCATAAATTTAGAAAATTTAGAAAAGACTAAGAATGCAAAGGAAGAAATAGCCCTCATAGATGATCCCGCTGTATAAATATAACCACTATCAACAGTTCATTCACTCAGCAATTCCTAGGAATGTCTTCTGTATATCATCTACCCTTCTGGCAGTGTGGTTACAATGACTAACAGTCTGTCTTCAAAAAAAGGATCCCCCCACCCCAGCTCTGTACCTTTAATATGTAGTGTGCAGGTTGAGAATTTATTTTGTATTCTCTCTACTGTTCTAAGTCTTTTTATAAAACACAGTATTTACATCATATAATAGGGAAGTGAGGTCTAGTTTCTCTGTTATTCCTATAAGCAGCAGTTAGGAGATAAAAGCACACTGCCCAACCAGGGTCCTCAGGAAGGGTGGGTCCGAGGTGAAGTTTCTTACAGAGGCCTTTCCCTGCCCTGAAAACCTGGCATTTCTCATCTGAGTTCATCTTTAAAGATGTCAGAGAGCTTTTGCAATATTTTACAGTATTTTCCATTAAAAGTGTGTCATGTAAATCAATCATGGCTTCAATTTTTCTGTCAGACTCTTATAACCTTAAACCAAAGCTTTCAAAATTAATCAAAAGAGTTAGTCAATTTAATTTTTCATGAGAGAATAACAATATGGGGTTTGTCTTCAGCTCTCTCAATCATAAATATTTTTTAATACATTTGACTTAATAAATGTTTACAAACAGGGCTTAAATGATGAATAATTTTTAAAAGTAAAGATTTAATTTCTGCAAAAAAGCTTATTGCTTTTTAAACACAATTTTCTTGTTTGTGTACTTTATGCAGAAAACTATTACAAAAATTAGAGGCTAACTATTCTACTTTCTTGATATATCCTTGGTTAAGATTCATTCGTTTGTTCATCTAACCATCCAACCACATAGCCTATAATTATTTATAGGGTATCTATAGGATTCTAGGCCTTTGGTTGGATGTGAGGGATACACAGTTAAATAAGAGCCAGTTAGTATCTGTCTAATGGTCAAGACAGACACATAATGAGAGGTTAAAACATCACCAGAGAAGTGATAACCACAGATACAAGTGAGTAAAGGAGGGGCTGGCACCATCCTGAGGAGCAAGGAAGGAAAGGTTATGGGAAGATTTTCTGGATGAGATGCTCCTGGGCTGAATTTCAAAGAAGTAGAATGAAAAGCTGAAAGATTATGGAGGCATTTTATTTGAAGAAAATCATGTGAGCCAAGCAAATTGATGAGACAGTGGAATGTGGACAGAGAGTACTTGAGTGTTAACCAAGGCCAAAGAGATGACTAGAAGCTGGACTATCAATTAAAAACTACTTGATAACATCAATTTGAATAGTCACGTGATGTGCTATCATAGCAGTGACTCATAATCTATGTACATGTTTCCCTAATGATTACTATCTTGATCATGTTTGTTTTTTCACTGTTATAAAGCAGTTCTGATGACAATTACTGTGCATAAGTTTTTGTCTACTTTCCTAATTATTTACTAGAGAAAAATATCTTAACTGCACACATTCAATCACAGCTAACAACAGCAACAATGAAAAACACAACTCAAGATGGCTTAAATAATATAGAGAATTTTTCCATCCTATAACTGGAAATACAGATTAGGGAAGGTTTCAGGATTGGTCAATTCATCAGCTAAATGATGTCACCAAACACCCAGTTTCTCTCCATCTCTCCAACCTGCATCGTCAGAGTCAGCATCATCTGAAGGCTAGTGCCCCTGGGGTTGTAGAATGACTACCAGCAGTAAACAAACCTGTGTGATTTCTTGATTCTGGATTTCTTGATCCAACAAGAGAGTAAAGCAAATGTCAGACAAGAGGCTAAGACTCCTCAGCTATCCTGAGCCGGTTCTGAGTCCACATACAACGCCATGCACGGATCATTAGCTCAGGTTGGAATATATGAAGAAGTATTGGTTTCTGTCTCATCAATTGTTAATGTTCCAATAAATAACCAAAGAACATAAACAAATACTTTCCAAATGAGGACATGAAATGAAATAGCAAATGTAGATAGGAAAAAATACCTCATACAAACTGAAGATTTTCCTATTAATTTTTGTTTGCAAATAAGACAATAGTAAAGAACAAAATTACATTTTTCTTAAAGGTTTTAGAAATTTTCTGGGACCCTCTTGTATTTGCATCATAAAAATAGTTTTAAAATGCTTATTGTTGTAGTTAATACAAATAAATAGTGAATGTTTCCTTCTTTGATAGAGTTGCAATCCCTATCAAAATTTCAATTGCATTTTTCACAAAATTGAAAAAAATCATTCTAAAATTTGTGTAGAACCACAACGACCCTGAATTGCTAAAGCCATCTTCAACAGGAAGAATATAGCTGGAGGTATCATATTTCCTAATCTCAACATATATTATGGAGCTATAGTAATCAAAACCATGTGGAACTAGGATAAAAATAGATACATGATCAATAGACTGAATAGAGAGCCCAGAAATAAACTCACACATACACAGTTAACTTGTTTCCTATAAAAGCCCTAAGAATGTAAAATGGAAAAGGATTGTCTCTTCAACAAATGGTGGTAGGAAAACTGGATATCCACATGTGAAAGAATGAAATTGGACCCTTATGTCGTAAACAAATGTCAACTCAGAATGAATTAAAGATTCAAACTTAAGACCTGAAACTGTAAAAACAGAAATAAAAAAGGGGGAAACTCCTTTATCTTGTTCTTGGCAACTGATTTTTGGAATTGACACCAAAGCATAGGCAACGGGAGCAAAAATAAGCAAGTAGCACTATATCAAACTGAAAGGTTTCTGCACGGCAAAGGAGACAATCAACAGAATGAAAAAGCCTACAAAATGGAGAAAACATTTGCAAACCACATATCTGATAAGTAGTTAATATCCACAATATATAAGGAACTCATACAACCCAATAGCAAAATAAATAAATAAATAAATAAACTCAACTAAAAAATTGGCTAAGGACCCAAATAGATGTTTTTCCAAAGAAGACAAACAAATGGCCAACATGAATATGTCAGAATGTTCAAAACATCACTAATCATCAAGGAAATGTGAAAAAAAAAAAAGATACCAGCTACACTAACTTGTCATGATTATTAATATGGCTATTATCAAAAAGGCAAAGATAGCAAGTGTTAGCAAGGTTATAGAGCAAAGGTAACACTTGGGCACTCTGGATGGGAGTAAAAATTGTACATCCCTATAGAAAATAATATGGAGGTTCCTCAAAAATCAAAAATGCAACTATCACTTGATCCAGCAATCCCAGTTCTGGGTGTATATCTAAAAGAAATTAAATCACTGTTTCAAAGAGGTATCTGCACTTTCATGTTCATTGCAGCATTATTCACAGTAGCTAAGGAATAGAAATAGCCTAAGTGTCCATTAACAAATGGATAAGAAATGGATAAGAAAATCTGGTATATATAAACAATGGATTATTTAGCCTAAAAAGAAGAAAATCTTGCTATTTGAGAGAATGTGGATGAAACTGGAAGTTATTATGCTAAATGAAATGTCAGACATCGAAAGATAAACATCACGTGATCTCATTTACATGTGAAACCTAAACAAATGTTGAACTCATAGTAACACAGAGTAGAATAGTGGTTGCCCGAGGCTGAGGGGTAAGAGAAAAGTGAAAATATTGATCAATGGTACCAACTTTCAGTTATAAGATAAATTCTGGAGACCTAAAGTATAGCATGTGACTATAGTTACTAATGATGTATTACATGCTTGACATTTGCTAATAGAGTAGATTTCAAATGCTCTTACTACACACACACACATATACAAAAGATAATTCTGGGAGGTGATGGGCATATTAATTTGCTTGATTGTGGTAATCATTTTACAAGGTATACATATATCAAAATGTCATGTTGCACATTTATATATATATAGCTTCTGTCAAGACAAACAAACATAATTGTGTCTAACACCAAAATTGTCGATTTTTCCATCTCTACCACATCAATACTTTTTTTTTTAATTTTTATTTTTTAGTTTGTTTTGCTTTACAATACTGTACTCATTTTGCCATACATTGACATGAATCAGCCACAAGTGTACCTGAGTTCCCAATCCGGACCCCC